>JAVJGJ010000032.1:31643035-31672236 GCA_035590215.1 Microhierax caerulescens | reverse complement strand
GCACCTGCCAGTGCCTAAAGGGGCCGACAGGGAAGGGGGGGGGGGCTTTTGACAAGGGCAAGTAGTGATGGGACAAGGGGGAATGGCTTTAAACTGGAAGAGTTAAGATATTCACAATGTCAGTATGGAATTTTATGATATCATTGGAAAAAAGTCTGATACCACTAATTGTGAGCCCATCCTCCAAACAACAATACAAGCAATTAACAAAAAAAAGCCAAAACACAAGCCTGTCTGTTATCCTTGCCAGCACAGAACAGAACACACTGACACATACTTTCCTGACCTTGGGAATTAATTAGATGAGTTCTTTACACCTAGGAATGAAGTCTCACATGCGGAAAATAGTTAGAATAGTTTCAAGGACAGAAATACCTTTGGTCTAAAAAAAAAATAAAAATAAGAAAAGAAAAAGAAAATCACCATCACACTGTTGTTCTGCTCTGTACACTCCTTCCAATATTGAAAATACAAGCCAGTTCAAGGTCTTTATCCTGATAGTTAAATTTTCCAGGGAGATTTTTCCTGAGAGGAATTTTCAGCTTTAAAATTGAAACTGTCAGCAATGAGGAAAGCTCAGAGGGGTGAGAAGCAAATACCTCACAGAGGTGAACAATTACTATGGAATTCAGTGCCGTGGGAGCTCGGGCTGGCCATGCACCTTTTCACTCTCAAAACCAGCATGTGAAGCTATCATCTTTTGACTTAATCTCATTTTTTCACACAGCACATCCCCTCACACAGAAAAGCCAAAGTACACCAACCAGACGAGCTGTTTCCTGCGACCAGTCAAAGTACAAAATGAGAGAAAAAAGAAGAAAAAAAGGTAAGTTATCAGTCTTGTTTCTGGGTATGGATATGTGCAATATTTTCAGGTATTATAGAGATAAGGACATAAAAATATATTAAGATTGCTTTCCATTTCTTGAGGGTGCATGGGCTTTTGAGTCATCAGTGCTATACTGCTTGTTACGTGCGCTATGAGATTTGTGCATAGGTATTAAATTAAATTATGTCGACGTAACTCAGCCTTGCTCTATGAAGCTAGTGTAGGGACTTGGATCACAATTTTCATCTTCAATATATTAAATTCAAAAATATACGTGTGAGGGAGATGTCTTTATGCCCACGTTACAAGCTGGACACTGTCGTTTTGTTTGCAGCTGGGGTCCCAGCGATGCAGCGATGGCTGATGAGATGTTGAGAAGTGTCTGAGCTCCTATCACCACCTCCAGGCCTGGGCTACCTGATTTGCTTCAGGTCCCATTGGCAGTGAAGGGAACGGATCCAATTTCTTGAATGACTTGTCCAGGTAATCTGGCTGGTGGATCATCCGTTTTCTCTCAGGCATGAGAAAAGGCAACAGCCACAGAGAGCGCAGGACGGCAAGCTGACAAGTTCTGGTGATACAGCAGAGCCTGCAGCAACAGCATTTGTTCTGGTTTCGGTTCTGGGGAAGGAAGCTGGTAAGAAAATCCTGTGCTGTACAAGAAACGTGACATTTGTCCACTGTTGTTTTCACAGGAAAAGTTTTTTGTCTAAGTGGTACGCTCGTGTTCTTTCATGGTGTGTCGGGCACAACTATTTGATGTGACACAAAGTGACATGAAGCTGTGACAGTGTCCCCCGAACTGTGACACCTTGTCAGCTGGAAGCTGTTACCTGGGGAGAAGAACATTCAGCTCTTGTAGCACAGGGTATTTGCAATGACCTCTCCATGGGAGGAGCCGCCTAAATTTCTCCATGCCAGCTAGTGCCATAAACATGGAGAAGGTTTGTGGAAGTAATATTTAAAAAAAAAAAAAAAAAAAGTGATGCTGTGCCTTCTTTACAAATCCTACCTGGGCTTTGTGAAGAGCTGGGGGAAGGCAGAAAGGGCGTGCTCTCTGTCTGTGACACAGGTGCACAAGGATGGACAAGGGCTGTTGCTACAGAAACATATTCCCCAGGCACTGGCTATTCTACTGTCTTGAGACAGTAAAAAATTTCTCCCCTTACACCATCAAAGCAAAGGTTTGCTCAAGTTGCTAACTGATCCAGTTCTGGGAAAAAAAAAAAAAGATCAGTCTCCTTATTGCAGTGATTTTCTTCTAGGACTCTCGTGCTCTAAGGACAGCTTCTACTGCCATAGAGAGTGTGTAGGTGACACTGCTACATCCTCAAATATTCCACACTCAGACTAACCTTTACACACCACACTGGGACCTTATTTAGGCCCTTCTCTTTAATCAAACAGGTTTCATGTTCAGTGGAAGAGCAAGGGCAACACGTGTGTGTACACAGCTATGGATCTAATGTTGCTTTCATTAGTGAATCTGAAGATTTTACGGGTTGACGGTATATCCATCAAAAATATATTTCATATTCATTATGCAGTACAGCAAGAAATGGATACTGGATTGGGAGAAAAAAAAAAAAAGCAATAGAAAAAAAGAAAAAAAAAAAAAAGCAAAGAAGGGCTAACAGCACCCTCCAGCAAAAGCGTTTCAAATGTTTAAGCCACTGTGTTCGAGGAAGCAAGATTTCAGTTTCTATTATTGCTCAAAATGGCTAAGCATAGAAGCAAATGAAAAATCTTCCACAGAGGGATGCTAACACAAAGAGCATCTTTTTTCCCCTCACAGCTATATGACCCTGCCTGAATGGGGGTTAAAGGGGTGTAAGTAAAAGCAGCATACGACCGACAATTCTCCAGTCTCCCCTAAGGTACAGAAGGGAAGCCTGAGAGGTGTGAAGCTGGCCTGCGTGTGAAAACAGAATCCTAAGGCAATGTGAATAAAATTTAAAATAAACAGAACATCCCCTAACCAGAGTTCAGTGTCATCTCCAGCCCAAGAGGCAGCCTTTGGTCTCTGCATGGCCTCAGAACCGCGGTCTCTGCAGGTACCTGTGCCTTAGCATCCCTGACTGCTGCTGCTGCTGCTGCCCACAGAGCCCTTACCGAGCAAAGCCGTTAGCTGGGCTGCCGAGCCTGGGCAGGTGCGCTGACATCCACAGCTCACTGGGGCTTCTGCTGTAACTCTGCCTCTTTTTCTGTTCCTTGTGGCGAGAGACGCAGCAAGCCCTGCCTTGAAGATCCAAGCACTTAATGACTTGGGTCCCATTCCGGAAACCACTGGAAGGTTTTCATAGCTTTGAATAAAGATTTTTCTTGAAACTACAGTGAAGAGTCTTTTATTTGTCCTTTCCACACGGTTCTTAAAATCTAAACAAGCCTGCAGCCTAGGGAAATTGAGCGCTTCTGCACACACACCACCCCCACCCTATTTCCATATCTGTGTCAGTGTCAATCATTACAATCGCTACTGATAATTAATCTAGGCTTTATCCTAGAGCTGCTTGGTCCAGTTGAAGTTGCAATATAACTTAGATATTTGGAGCTATAAAAATGTTGTAATAATATGGATACACCCAGCATATTTCCAACTTTGCCGCGTGGTGGGTTAGGCAGGTAGCTAGACCAGTCCTTGGCCATGCAATTCAGTTCTGCATGCATTTCATTTTCACAGAATTGCTTCCTCATTTTCACTGTTCCATGCTTTGTCTTTCTATAGTAATATTATTATTTTAGCTGGTTTTGAAGGAGAAAAAGAAGCTTCACTTAATACGTTCTTCAAATTTTCACATGAAAGAAGGGCGAGCTAATAGCATCTGCTTGTCAGATATATTTTTTCACATACCTGCAAGGCTACATGTTACTGTCTTGGTGATATTGGTGATATTAAGCTTGAAAGGCATTTTGCCTGAGAAGACACTAGAAGATACCCTGCAGAGCCAGGATATTGCTAATCTCCATACTACTCTATATGACTTACAACACCTGGACCAGTACACTGAGGAAGAAAACTTTTCCCAGATCTACCTGTATTTTTTTAATCTAAACAAGACACTAGCATTATGTGGACACTTCTTGCAAGTTTTTTATGACCTATGTAACAAACTTACATTGTCATAATGAGTATCAGGCGATTTGATGTGTTTGATAAAGCATTAGTTTCTGGGGGCATGGGAATATGAAAGCCATTTGATTTTATTTTAAAACATCTGAAAATCTCCCCCTGTGGCTGCTGAAGTGACTTTGGAAAATGTGTGCCACGCAGGTTCAAAAGTCAGAAAGGAAATGGAAAAGAATGGAAATATACATTTTAAAAGTCTAGAATAAGAAAAGTTTAAGATTGATTTTAGTGCCTGACTTCAGAGTTTTTTATTGTTTACAATTGTTACGACAGTATTATATTGGTGAATATTACTGTAAGCAAAAGACAGTAACACAGAAATGAATGTTAACGGTGCTTGGAATACAGTTGTTCCCATGATCTGCGTGTAATTCTGGCATTTAGCAGTGTTAAAGTCAATATGCAATGCAACGGTTTTAATTTCTTTTACCCCTAGAAATCATGATTTCTACTGAAAAACCTATTCTGCTAATATTTCTTTAGAATTTCCACGGTTTTTTTGGCACCAAAAATGCCCTTTGGAAACTGGAGAACAACTTAGCAGTTATTTTAAAGACTTTCTACCAGCTGACTTGCTAAATGAAGATAAATGATAGTCAGCCTTGGCCATGTTGATGGGCTCGTCGGGATCACAACGCACAAAGACACGAAGCCACCAGGGTATCCCCTTCCATGTGCAGGCTCTGGGGGCAGTTTTAAAGCCGTGAGGAGACATCAGCTCTCAGTCCCCTTGAGCACGAGGGCTTTAAATGGCAGCAGGCTGACTGCTAATTACTAGAATGAAAATGCGTGGTTTCTAAATGTGTGAGAAACTGCTCTTAAAACGCGAGAACTGGCAAATGTGGTTTTCAGCTACACGTTTCCTAGAGGCTCTCTAACAGTCGTTCCAGGCAGTGTGCGCACTCATTTTGCAAACTGCTGTAACACGCGACCTAACTGGAAGTCACAAAAGTGGTCGTCTCAGTATTTCTCACATTTTCCGTTTTTTCTCTGAGGCATCATCCCTGAGGTGGTGCTACTCCGTGCTTTTCACCCGTTGGTAACACAGTCCTCATGGCCACAGCGTAGCGTTTGGCAGAGGCACCCATGCAGCTCAGTTTTGTGATGGGGGGGGGATATAAGGCGGCGTGGCAATGAGGTGCATGCAGTGGCAGCATTGCAGAAATGATCCCTGCGGTGCAACAGTTCAGATTTTGTTGACTGGGAGAAGACCCAGGTTTTCCAAGGTGCTTTGCAGCTGCCTGCCCTTGACGAGTGGGAAGGTACGTTCTTAAGTACCTCCAGCTGCCTGGGTGCGCTGCTGGGAATAAGCAAAAATAGAGATGCAATGGGAGTTGCTAACTTCTGCCTGCCTTTTCCACCTAAATGCTCACTTTTGCAGGATGTTTCCAAGTGGGTAAAATGCTCCAGGTTCACTTACGTGATCTTGTGGGGCTGCAGCATACCATGCTCTCCTAAATGCTACAGACTCCCTCTGCAAGGACTTAAGGAACGTGATCATAATGGCCTCTTGAAACATTATGTAGTCCATATATGAAGATTGCACTTAAAAAGTGTAATATTTTAGATATAAACAATACATTTACTGACAGGAGTTTTCAATAAGCTCCTGTGACTCAGGTCCTTCCCCCACCCCCCATCCAGGTGGGCTCCGCTGAAGTTCAGAGTGAGGGGGCAAACTGTTCTCTCTGTCAGTCGTGTCGTAGTCATTTATATAAATGACATATTTTGGCCTTAACCATATCCTTGAATATTTTATTATTTATAGTTAGTATTTTAAAGTCACCTTCTTCCCCTTCTCCCACCACAAGAAAATGAATGCTGGGACATTTTGATCTCATTTGCATGCCACAAATCTAGAATGACTCTGCTAACCCCATATCCACTGATTATTTTACAAAATACCAATTTCTGTATTCCAAACGACTTTCCAGTCAGCGTAATGGGTTAGTTATCTTCATTGTAACTACAGCATTAACTTGAGTCATGGCAGTATGTGACATGCAGTCTCTATTTTTCGGGCCACGCATTGAACTTGTTTCAGAGATCTGCCTGCGGAATAAACTGAGCAATATGTACAACGATGTCTTTCTGTTATGTGTGTCAATATTGGCTTAATCATCTCTTTATTTTATTTCAGTGGCAGTTTGCAGTATGCAGATGGACACTGATCAGCCTGCGTTCAGTAGTCATGTTGAAGATAACGGCGGAGCCATGCTTGGAGGGCCGTACCGTTACAAAATCAGTGGTTGCACATGTGGAACAATCTTCTGGTTAAGGTCAGGGATAACTCTTCTTGCGGTGTTTTGCATGTGATATATTGGGCAACTTGCTTTCCACAATGTTCTGCTGCACGGCTGGCATATTCACAATTCAGTGTCGTGGGCTTTATCCTCTCTGCAACAAAAAAGAACTAGAAAATCTGTTGTAAGCCTTTCTGTTAATATTGCAGTAAACTGGTGGGTTAGCAGATGGTTTGTACTGCATTGGGATGCCCTTTTCACTGCTTTTCTGTGAGTAGGTCATACCAGCTGATGTGGCTGCTTATGTTAAGTTCACTGCCACCAGCTGCAGGGGCATTTGTTTCCTTTGTTCCTTTCCCTTTTTCTGTAAGCAAGCCATTTGGGGCCTGAACCGGAAAACAGGAAATTATTTATAGGCCTTTTATCACTATAATGCTCTAATTACCTGATCCTTATTTTTCATTACTGTGGTGTGACAAAATAGTTGGGGGGAAAAAAAAAAAAAACCAGTCTCTGACAGTTTTTGAAGCAGAAGCTCCAAATAAATACCCATGAAATTATTCAGTCCAGTGTGTGCAAACTTTTCTTCCTTTAAGATGAGTAGTGCACATCAGCAGTTAGTTAAGTGCTTGCCAGCGCAGAATGAGCCCTGCAGCTGCAGTACTCCTTCTGGACCTTTCCAGAAACATATCTTGTCACCAAATCGGTATGTTTTAATATGGATTTGGATTGATCCAAAGGAGCAGAAGAATTTCAGTATAATGAAATATAGGAAAACAGGATATGCAGAGTTCATTCAATCTGTATACCAGGAAAACAATCTTTAATCTCTAAACAGGCAACTTTGTGATGTTGGCATCAATATAAAGTATAATATGAATGAAAGAAAAAAATCAATCCGTTTTGTTGTAATATCATATAGTGTTGTCCTGCGAGGTGCTGAATGCCTTTAACTTCCATTGTCCCCATCTGAGATATAAACTTGTATTTAATGGTGACATTGTCTTCAACGTAAATAAAGTAAGAGCTGATGCTTTGAAAAAAAATGTACGTATTTTATTCTGATTTGGATTATCATTTTTTTGATTTTGCAAATAGAAGAGCTATTAGTGAGTTATGCACATCATCCAATGCAGGTGTCAGTTAAACTGATTCCAATGTCAGTGCTAGAATAAGCATTTAACATAAAAAAAGGCTAGCAAAACCCCAGAAACTGCACTTGGCTTCCACTGTAACTGTATTCCCTACTAATGTATATTGCAAATCATCTATGTTTTTCAAATATTTGATTTCATGGCATTTGTTTTCAGGCTGGGCTGTAAAGCCACTGTATTATGGTGAGAAGCTCAAGCAGTGCCGGGAATGGCTTGGGTTCCACAAAGCATGGTGGTTGTGTGGGGATGAGTTTTACATCCCCATCCAAAGAAAAGAGGAAAAAAAAAAAAAAAAAGAGAAATTAATTATATGGCTATGTATGCTGTGGTGCAAGGGTTTTTTCTGTATGTCCTCGTTGTGTCAAACCTTTTTTGTCTGTCAAAGTATCATGCGTGGAAGAGATGAATTTTTAAATCACATCCTGTTGTCTCAAAAACTGGGGCATACGCTTTTGTCCTACTTCGATGTAATAACCTATTTCATCATTCAAGGAGTTTCTTTTCCCATAAATGCTAATGATTTCTTCAAGGCCTAGTCAGTCAAATAGATTTTGCTAAAGTGTTTGCCAAAATATAGTAAAAATGTCAACTTCTTGTAAAGGGTTTAAAGGGAAAAGCACATCAACAATAAAACAGATATGATTTTGCAAGTACTCTTTACCCTTTGGGGTTTTTTAACAATCCTTATTTAATATAATCATAAAAGTAGTATTGACCACATTACTTAACCCCTCCAACAAGTCTGGAAACATAAACATCATACCCTTCAGTAAAAATCTAATTTTGAGGAACTAATTTTAAAATAAGTACTTCATAAATATTTTCTAACATTACGTTACCAAAAAATATAATTTTAATAATTAATAATAATGTAAATATTTCATATCAGCACAAAATTTTTTTTCTTTTGAGCAAAGACATAGGTTGTTTATAGATAATTCATGACAAAGCCAAGGATCTCAAAATTCAGAGTACTAATTCAGATTTGCCTTTTGACTGTGCTTTTACCACTCTCAATTTTTTCTGCTGAGAAGAAAGTGTTTATTCTTGCTGACTTATGGATAATATATTATTTATTTAAAATTTTATAGTAAGGTCCCAAGTTACTGTGCTCCGAGGTTGTTTTCATTTTTTTTTTTTTTTTAAGTGCAACTGCCTTTTCACTCAAAAAGGAAAGGTGGCACTGAAAGAGGCATTTCAAAGGTATTTAAGACATTAAGGATGTAAGCGAGTCCAGAGCTCACTCATTTCCTGCCACTGACTCTGGTTTTGTTATGCATATATTACAGAAATGAGCTCTGGCATTTCCAAAAAAAGTGGTTTTACTAATTCTGCAGAGGTACTACAGTTATTTTATATTCTTTTCTAAATTTCTGTGGTTAAGGTTATAAATTAAAAGTGTCAAAAGTTTAAAAAAAAAAAAACAACAAAAAAAACCCAAACCCAAATTACATCAATTTTTCTTAAACCCTTGGTCTAATGTGTTGTGATGACCCTGCTCGGGGTCTCCTTTCTGCTCGGGGTCAGCTTTCCCTCTTCTCACCCCTTGCAGCTTCCCTCCCTCCCTCCCTCCCTCCCTTCCCACCTCCCACCACCCACTGCTGCGCAGCTGCCCACGGGTGGGAGCTGGGCTGCCACACCAGCACTCCCGCAGTAGCACGGTAGACTGGTGAAGAACTGGTTATCACAGAAGCAGGGAGAAAGGTTTACTGCTACTTTGCGGTTTTCTTCCCTGGATCATTCGTTTCCATACTGGAAGAGGGAAGCAGGACTTTTTCTCCCCTGTGAAAATCATCAGTGCTTCTTTTCCCATGTTCATCATCAGCAACAACAAACTTCAAAACCTGTGGGAAAAAAAAAAAGTTACAAGGATATTTGAATTTTAGAGAAGTGTTAATATGATTGTGGTGGTCTGGAGAAGCTATCCTAAATCCATTTCCAAACTGTGAGTTTTCTATTACATGACCATTTTATATTTCTACCTCAGGTTAGTATCGAAAGGAGCAATTGTTCCAGACTGTCTTCCCACCCAGGAGCTGTTCAGAACAGAACATGCTGGAGCATAAAGACCAGTCTGTACTCATTGGGCTTGGGGTCAGTGGCTTTTAGGATTTTCCCCTATCTCCTTTTCTTCAGAAGGTTTTCTGTAAGAAAACCTGCTGCCAGCAGGTTGCCCGTATGTCCGCAGGCAAAGCAAGCAGAATACCTGATAAACTGTAGATTCCATTTTGTCCATAAGTTTTTTTTTTTTCCTGCTTCGTTAACCACATCCCAGCTGTGGGTAAGCATCACCCTGCGACAGCGACTGCTCTGACGCCCTTCAAGCTGCCGCTGCGCGGGCAGGAGGCACTTTGGCGCTGGCGTGTGCTTCAGGTTCTGCTGGGGCTGGCACATCTGCTGCCGTCCGTCCCTGCTCAGTACAAGAGGGAAATAACTCCGGCGAGATGTTACCAAGGGGATCCTCAGTCAGGTTTTGGTGGGGATAGACCTCACCGTTGCCCGTGTTAGAGCTGCCCCAGACCTTCCTTAGGCATGTGAGTCTCTGCACGCTGCTGGAGATGCAGAAGAGGTGGGGGATGCGGGTACTGGAGTTACAAGGGTCGGGGTCTCTGTGCAATGGGGTAACGGGCAGGAAGGCGTGCAGGGGGGATGTGCAAGGAAGGCTAAAGAAAAGCCATTCTTCTAGCTCGCAAAAGCAAAGGGGAAGTTATTAGGAAGAGGTCAAATGGCCTGGGATTCAATACAGCTGCATGGGGAGTGTGTAGCCAAAGGAGAGCTCTGGGAAGAGTGTGAGAATATGTTTAATATTAGCATTTTTTCTATGAATAGAAAAGGAAGCATGTGTTTCTAATTGTTTTACATAATGCATTTGAAACATATGCTTGATAACCATGGAGGACATTTGATAGAGTGTTTACAGAATAATAAGCAGAACAATTAGAACAGCAGATCACTGTGTGTCCCTGGAACCGCTCCCATTTTCCCCACACCCCCTTTCCTTAGCTCTGCTGGCTTTTTCCCATTCTGAAAGACTTTTTAGATTGTTGCCGTTCTGTCAGTTTGAGCTGATTTTAAATTTCTGGTGAAACTATTTTATCCCCATTGACAATCTATTTTGTACACCCCTTTGCCTGATCCACAGATAACAAAGCCCTGCTGAATTCCTGGGCTTGAGCTTGAGCTCAACCAAACCAAACCGTTTCCCCCTCGGCCACCCATTGTTATCCTGCCTTGGGACGGCTGCAAGGCAGAAGCCTCTAAGCTGGCCAGCCTGGCAGCAGCAATCCCACACTTTCTGGCTTCTCACCTTTTTTATTTGACCTCTTAAACCTGTATTTTAGCAAGCACAGAGGCAGAAGAAGGTCAGATTGTCCCCAGGCCAGCGTGGAGGAGCCTGGGGTACACCTGAATGCTGAACGTACGAAATAAGGACTTCAGGAAGGTTTAAAGTTCGTGCCAAGTGGATGGCAAGAAGTTAGACACTGGGTGTCACTGTGGATGGACTCTAATTACTTCTGTCTGGATTATAGATTTCCCTTTGTTTGGCATAAGTCCCATTCTGTGACAACAGATATTTAATTGGACTTTGGTTCTGGGTTCATTCACCAGAAGCTTGTGAAGGTAAATTAATTAATAAAAAGACTGTGTTGATTTCTGGTGACATTTTTGGCCAAAGATTCCTTCCAGCAACTGATAAGAGTATCTTAATGTGAATTCACATATTCATTTGATTATCTGAACTGGATAATTCTGACTATACCACTCCCCACCCCCTCGCCCCCAGAATTCAGTAAAGTTTGAAATAAAAATAAATAAAATATTTGCTTAAAAATACGTGCAGAATCCATCCAGCTTTGTTATACCTTTGGGCAGCATGAAAACTCTGAAGTCCAAGTCCCATTTAGATTTTTCCGTGACATTCCCCTTGGTGTGAAAGATGGCAAAGTGCTAGATACATACACATTGGGTGTCGCCGCTTGCCTTACACCGTGCGCAGAAGCAGCAGGGATGCGGATGGCTGCGCTTGTGCGTGTGTGCAGGCAAGGTGAAACAGATCCAGATCAAATTCCCACATCCCTAGCTCGGATCTGATGAAGCCCCAGTATAAAAGAAGTAAAAAGTTGGAGAAAGACGTGTGGGACTTCCTGTGCGTTAGTGTGGGGACTGAAACTGATGCAGGGTTCGTGGTTCATCTGTGACTGGTGCTGTGATATAAAAATTGCTTCATTGAACTATTACAGGAGATCCCTGACAACATCTCAAGGGGGTTTTCATTCAGTTTTTGATTGGCTTGTACTTTTGAAGTATCAGCCCAGATACCTGGAGATTTAAGACACTCAGCAGCTCTTTATAAGGAGTGTTTCTCAAAAGGGAAAAAATATCTTAATGGGCCTAAATGTCTTCATATCACACATCTGATGGCAGATGTTCCCCTTGTTTCTGTCTGCCAAGTGGTTGGTGAAGCAGGCAGGGAAAGGGAGCAGTGTTTGATAAGCAGCTCAAGACAGATGTTTTGTAATTTTTAAAATACTTAACTGCTGAATTTAAAATATCCTGTATGTTTTTAGATTTTGTGCATTGTGTGTATTTGAGGAGCGTTTCCACCTGATAGCATTAACAAAAAAAATGTCGCATTAAAATTGCCTCAAAGGGACCTTTTGAAGGAAAAGAAATTCTATCATGAATGTTTTTTACATACTATGTGAAGCAATTCAATATTACATGTTTAAAATAAAATATTGCATCTCTTAGAAATATTAAAGGTCTGTGTAGCTTTCATAGTTACATACATAAATGTCCTGTTACTTCCTTTTCACTTTCTTGGTACATAAAAAAAAAAACCAACCAAAAAAAAAAACCAACCCCAAAAAACCCCAAAAAGAAAACAAAACCCCAACAAAACCCCAACAACCAAAGCAAGCAAGCAAGAAAAGAAGAGTTACACTGGTATATTAAAGCCAACCATGACTTGGTTTGAGCATATTAACTTTTTTTTCAGTCCCTCAATTGAGAGACACAGGTTTGGTTTGGCCATAGCAAAACTCTAACCATAACCCACTGTATATGGCAGTTCTAAGGAGTATGAAATAGTCTGGAAGATCAGAACTAATTATAAATCACCTGGTGTGGTTTGTCGATACCAGCCTAGGAGATCCATGAGGAGGGAGCTGCAATAAGAAACCAGACTGCAGCAGCTTTAGAAGAGCATGAGTTACATCCCATGCATGGCTGCTACAGCAAAGTACAAAGTTTTACTTTTTTCACCTTCCCAAGAAAGGAAATATGCTTAAAACTCGACTCTGCACTAGATTTGGGTAAGCAGTATGTGCAGGGCTGTTAAAGAGGAACGTGGCTGAGAAGGGCAATCTAAGCTTACCTTCAAACATAGGTTTGTGCACTGTGTTTTGCTTCGTAAATACTGTGAATTTGGGCAGACCAAAGTTCAGCTATCAGAACTTCCAGAAGCTGGAAAAATAAATTTTCACAGATTAGGTTAAAAGGATCACTCTGGCAATGTGAGTGTTTTAATATGGCAAACATCGAACCAAACTGACACTTGTCTCTAGTGCAGTGCTATTATGATAAGGTAAATAAATTATGGGAATCTTTCAGTATTATCAAACCAACCATTATGAAAAGCTAGGAAAATATGTTGTAACCTGATGGGAATGCATTTTTGAAGTACTTAAACAGATTCATCCTTGTCTTTGACCTTATGTAATATAAATGCAGTACTTTTTAGAGCAGTATACATTTTGTTTGCAAATCCAGATTATAACAGCAAGGACACTTTTTTCTCACTTTGACGGCAAGGACACTTTTTTTCTCACTTTGATATTTTAATATTACTTATCCTGGGAAGAGCTAAGGTTCATGGACTGACAGTTTTTACATTGCCATAGCTTTAGTGCAATAAGGCACGATGGTATTTCTGAATTTTCCAAGAACATAATTTTTGCTGAAGTCATTGAAATATTACTGCAGTGGTTTCACAGTTGAGAAACTAGCAGCCACGTTCCCAGGCTTAACTTGTTTTCAATGTACATTACATCTGGGAGTGTCCTCTTTTTTAATTAGTAAAATTTTCATACAGGAGGAGTAAACAAGAAACCTAGAGAGAATGTTAACAACTTTTATTTCCAATAGCATGAAGCTATGTATAAATATGACATGATGCATCTTCCCCTGTGGAGCAAATATTTGTAATTGTCAGGATGGATGATGTTGAAATAATAATCAGTTTTTCTTCGGTGCAGTTTCAGGAATAAGTCATAATTATGTATGGCAAATATGCTAGAATTGACCCTACTGTCTATAAAAACTTATAACAACTGCCGTAAGTAATCTTAGTAGGAGAGGTGTGTGCTAAGAGATTATTTCTCTTTGAAAAGGAAGATTTTTTTTTTCAATGTCCACTATACATTTGACAATAAGTGATGTGACCTTTATTGTGGCATTTTTATGTATTTACATGATGATTTGAAATATAGTTGTGTGAAAAGAAGAGGAACCACACTAATCTACTTGCTAAACAGTTCCATCAGCCTTTTTATTGAGTTTGTTTTTTGGTTGTTTTTTTTGTAAGATATACTAAGTGACAGTTACATCTCAAGATTTTGCATCAAAATAGCTATGCTTGCATGAAACTTCTTTATCTTGCACATTGTTGCTTTTTCATTCCGTTATATTTTATGTACTATAAGTGAATCTTTATTTGAAATTTCCAGCAGATTGCTTGCTTTCAACTGAAAACATAAACAAGCACAGGCTGTTCATGGCCCAGTACCATCTTCACGTCAAGTATTTCATTCACAAATAAAAACCTGACTTGGCAGATCAGATAAATAAAGCAGGATACATCCTGCTTCTAGATCTGCTCTGTGGCTGGCAGACTTGGAATTCTGCTTAATAAGGTGTTGCAGTTATTTTGCAGCCCATTTCTGATTTTCTGAGGGGTTTTGCTCTGCCTTTTTTCTCCTGCATCACTAAGCTCAGCAAGTGAAGAGAATTACCTGGCTCGGGGGTTATGCACCCCGTTAGTTCTCCAGCCCTGCTCTTTCTTTCTCAAGTGCATGCAAAAAGCACAAGGCACTCAGCTGTGCACGAGCGCAGCCCTCCAAGCCAGGCACACCTGGTGCACCACATTTAGTTGCAGGCAGGAGGGAACACAGGGCAACTGAAGGAAGCGTCAGACCCACAGAATGGAGCAGGCGCATTCGCATGCTGCAGGTAAGTCCTTCTGCACAAGGCGATGCCTCTCGCTGGACCGTCTGTGCAGGAAAGCAGCAACGGCGTTACCCAGTTTACCCAACAAGGATAGGTACTGGTGAGCAGCCGGCTTGAATCTGGCTTTGCCAAGTCAAGAGAGGACTTGAAAGCAGCTGCCACATCGGTGTTGGGCTCCTCTGCCTCCTGTTACTGCTCCGTTTACTTGATAGTTATAGCAAGCACGAGCTGGTTCTCCATTTATACACGCCCTCCTTTGCCTCTTGCATTGTCACAGCGTCATGCAGAATGGGTGAGGTTGGAACAGACCTCTGGAGGTCACCCAGTCCAACCCCCCTGCTCAAACAGGGCCACCTAGAGCTGCTTGCCCAGGACCAGGTCCGGATTTTTAATATCTCCACGGAGAGAGTCTCCGCAGCCTCTCAGGGCAACCTGTGCCAGTGCTCAGTCACTCACAGTGAAAAAAGCATTTCCTTACGATCAGACAGACCTTCCTGTGTCTCAGGCTGTGCCCATTGCCTCTTGATGTCAGGTGCTAAACATAGTGCAGTAGTGAATGGAAACAGAGATGTGACCTCTGTTACACCTGTCATCTGTAGGAAAAGGACACAAAGGCCACCTTCTAACGAAAACTCTGTCGTCTAAGAAAATGCCTCTGTTTTTGCTGTCAGTTGCAGGGCTCTTTACACACATTTGTCCAGGGGAAGTACTGGTGGTACGGTCTTGCATTTCAAGAAACTTTTCTGTTGAGTTTACGTTTTGACTCTGTCCAGTACAAGAAAGCAGAATAGACTTGTTTTCTTATATGTGGGAGGGGATCATACCTCTGCACATGCCACAGCCTCTCCCTTTTTACCTTTTAGACAATATATCTTCTGTTTATGTGCGTGGTCATTGCTTCTCTGACTTCTGTAGCACTGTACTGGTTCTCGCCGGCCTGTCCGAGGAGTTACAGACTGATGTCAAATAGCGATTTGATTGATATGTATGTGCCCGTGTCGTACACTTACAACACAACGTCCCTTGCTTTCTGCCTCTACTTCTTTGTCTTCAGATTTCCAATAAAAACGTTTCCTAATTTCCAGTCACCGCCAGCAATCTCCAACATAGAAAATGGGTTGTGGATGAGATGCAGCCTTGAGTAGAATTGGCTTAATGTTGATTCCAAATTTACTTCTCCTTGTCTTCATCTCCAAGGATGGTATCCGCAGAGGACGGGGGGATTTTTAACGCTGTATTTCAGGACCTTGGTTCTGCTTTGTTAACTCCAAAGATGTGTGATATATATATGACAAAGACTGAAAGCCGCCAGAGCCCACACTTGGTTGGACTTGGTTGGCAGTACCATTTCACACGGTAGTTTATTGCCTGCATGTTATCTTTTGGGAGAGTAGGAAGCATCACTGATTTTAACTTGACTTTTCTTTTGTTCACTTAGCAAATAGACATTGTGAAAAAAAACAAAACCTCTCAGCTTTACCCAAAAGTATTTTATTTAAAAATCACAGATGATTGAGTTAGGCCCAAAATATAGCCCTTTGTGAAAAATGGATGCAGAACCATAGTGTATGACTTTGAAGGTGTTTTCCTAGACTTTACTAAAAACATGTATGTTAAAAAATAAGCTGTTCTCTGACACTATTGAAATGTATGAGACAGCAACATTTTACTGCTTCATAAAGGCTGGTGAATGTAACTCACAGGTATCATTTTCATTTGTCCTGAATCTGCCATCCTTCTCTCTGCTAAGTCTTTATGTCATTAAAACTCCCTTTCCTATCGCAGCTGCAATCAGGGGAACAATGTGGGGGACAAAATAACTCGCAGCTAAGCCATAGATGGAACAACTGAATTAAAAAATAACAGGGTCAAAAAGCTTTCCTAATTTGAACTAAACTTGCTATTTTTTAAGCTTTCTTTTTATTTTTGGAAATGTGTGTTAGCTGCAAGCAAGAAGATATTCCATGACAGTGATCTTACAGACAGCTCACAGCACTGAGAGGAGTGTGACCAGTGCTTTCATTTTTGCAGGATCCTGACTGTACCGTGATATGGCTCTACCAAAACGTGGGCACATTGAAAATGCTAGAGGGGTTTCCATCATCCTTGGATGCAATCTTCGCTCGTGCTCATAAATCGATGTTAGAAAAATGGTGAGTCTCGAAATAGGATTTGGCCTCAAGTCTTCATGGTGGGTCTAAGCTGTGCCTGCTAATGTAAAGGTGAATGTTGTCAAAATGCTTCCCATTTCTTCTCTGTCATGGGTTTTCATTGTGCGTATTTTCAGTATTTGTTAATTAGGTGCAACTGAAAAAAATTAGTGTTGCAGACAGTCAAAGGTTTATCCCTCTACTTTAAAAGCAATTAGAAAAAAAAAAAACAAAACCAAAACAAAAAACCAAAACCAACAACCAAACAACCATAAAACAAACAAAACACCAAAACAGCTCTTTAAAATGTTGGACACCAGCACTGTGCCCAGTGTTGAACACTGAATGAGCCTCTATAAGTTGTGCTACCAGCAATGTTCGGTCTAACCTGGGCGCCTGGGCTCCCCTGCCATGGGGTCCCTGCTGGGAAGACTCCCCCCCCCCGTGCGTGGCTCCCCTGCTGTGGGGTCCCTGCTGGGAAGACCCCCGCTGTGCTGTGCTGTGCCAGACTAGGTGACAGCCACCCCTTTGGGCAGCTGCCCACTGGGATGAGGCCACAGGGGCATTTTGACAACTGAACAGGTAACTGAGTCAGAATGGATAAAATGTACCAGAAAACAAAGCAGGAGAAGTGGGTATAATGAAGATTGATTGATTAATACAATAAAGTGTGGCCATTTTTGCCATTGGTGTCCTTAGGCTGTGGTAATTCCACAGTTTGTGTAGCTGCTTTACTATTTAATGATAGGTAATTTTGAAGAATGTATTGATCTATTGACATTTATAGCAAGGTAAGCATTAAAATACCCTGCTTGCCTAGCTAAGGATTTTCTGTCTCGCTTGAGTTCTCTGAATACATTGATAAGTAAAATGAAACTGATGAAAATTTCCCTCTTAGGTCTTCTCTGGGATCCATCCTGCCTTTTTCGCTTGCTTTGTGAGGCTCGTCCTTTTCCCATTTGCTTTTCTTCCAAGTATCAGACTAAAACGTTCCAGAAATTTGTAGCTGTAAGAGTACTCTGCATTAACCGAGTGCAGCAGGCGGGTGGGCAGTCACTTATGCCAGTGACATTAACCCCATCTTCTTTAACAATCAGAAGTGGGAGCTAAGCATGTCTTCTATGAAAACAGGCTGTCTTGTCTCCTCCTTGTAGCATAGCACAGATTCTCGTCCAGTTATTCCTGTACTGAACACAGACCACCAGGTTTATGAGGTGTTTAGGCTTCAGACAAGATATCTTGTCTCTATTAAAGGAGTTGTGAGGTGGAGGATACACTTTTCCTTCAGTATTTTCCTCCCGTGGTTAACAACGTCCATTGCAGCGTGCGAAATATCTCTTTTGAAATTGTCTGAGATTTCAGGTTGTTGGCCCTTGTATAACTGGCAGACTCTCTCGGGGTGATAGCTGCGTAAGACCTATCATCGCTGAATTTGCCTTTGAGCCAAACAGAATTAAATCCATTAAAGCCTTATTTTCACAGGCTCTTTCCTCAGCCCAGAAGTCTTTTGGCCCCCAACACTTCCTTAATAGCCTTTCTAAAGTAAGTTTAAAATGAAAATGTATTTTCAAAGGAAGCTCAAGTATCGTTCTCGCCGATGCTGTGTGCTGTTAGGAAAGAACCGCTCTCTCCAGCTTGCCATTCCCTCTTGCAGCCGTGCCAGGTTCACGTTAATCCTCCCATCCTTTCCATCACCCTGCAAGGTGTTTTTCAGTTCTTTTTTTGCCTTCTGTGATTCCTGCATCTTTTATACAGTAGAGCATCTATATAACAACGCGTAAAGGATCATTTGCTAACCTCTCGGGGGGAGTTGCTTGGATGTAGTTATTGATGAGAAAGGCAAGAAAAAGAAGAAAAAAGCTGAAGTGCTGTGATCACGTGCTGGTGTCCCACTGGCAAGTTATTGGATATATTTGTGGAGCAGTGGTCTGCTGGGGGCGAGGGAACTCAATGAAGTCTCATAAGAGTTTAAATGTATTGGTTCTTTGAAAGGCAAATGCATTCCTCAATGAATTCTAGTGAAGGTGTATTTACTGAATCTTTGGAAGAGTTATTCAGCCACTCAGGAAAAAAAAAAAAAAAGAAAAAAAAAATCAAACCAGTATATCTCTGAGGTGGAAGAAGCCAGTTTAAATGAGCTACTCTGACAGCATGTTACTCCCTAGCACTGTAGGACTGATCCCTTCAGTGCATTTTCTGGATTTTGTGTGTGTGCATGAGGACTGTTCAGGGGATTTGACCAAGCATTGAGTGTTGGTATGAGTTAGTTCTACTTCTATACATTTGCTATAAAAGCACCTGGAGGGCCACGCATTCAGGAAGTTTTAAATTGTGCCGCACTTTGAAGTTTTGGGTTCAAGGAATATTTCAGAAAGGATCAAGGCGTTTTGATCAGGGACTAAAAGTGAGAAAAGTTGGTTGTTCTGTAGACCAAATGCACTAGTAAAAGTCAACTCCATTGATGAGCCAAATGTTCTGAGCATTAGAGGTGAAACTTTCAGAGATTAATTAATTGATTTGTCCCTTTTATTCTGTAGATGTGGAGCCCAGTTTTGCTGTAAAAAATCCATATGGAAGGTAGGATCAGCTCTCTCGTAGCTACCAAGAAACCGCGATACCTCAGCAGCCCTGGTTCTTTCTGCTCACAGATCATCGTGGTTGTTTCCAACAGGAGAAAGCACCTGCGCACGTCATCCATGTGGTATCACTGCACAGGTGACATTGTGCACAACATTGTTGAAATACCAATTTTTTATGGGTAAAGAACACCATTTTCTGTGATTTGCCTATTTCTACTCTGTTTAAACCCCAGAAGCTTAAATTCAGAATACGCAGCTTTCATGACATTGCATTTTTTCATCCGTTTTATTGCTAAACTTCTTACTGTTTAAACTTTCTTACTGTTCAAAGAACTGACCAATCTCAAACTGTTTTCTAAGATTCAATATTACTGGGTGGACTGCTGTAGATAAGGAATTCTTAGTGCTATCTTACTGGGATGTTGATACCCTGGGATCATTTTACTCTCCCTATCAAAAAAAGCACGGATTTTTTTCTTACACTGTTGTTCCTTTTTTTTTTTTTTCTTTTTCTTCAAGTTCTTTAATTTACCGACAGTTTAACTGATCAGTGTGGCAAAATTCACTTTTAGTTTAGCCACTGACTCCTATAAATGCTCTAGGCTGAAGAAAAGCATCTTTTCATTGGCTTTTTGAAAACTGAGATTAAAAGCAATCAAAGAAAACAGATATTTCTTGACTTGGGGGTATGTTTGAACACACAGACTAGAAAAGGCTCATGCAAATCTAGTTAGGCAAACGGTTAGTTTTAACAGCCCCCCAAAAAACACTATAAATGAAACACATCTCTGAATTTGGGAAATTTCTTTGAAGCTTGTTTTAGAAAATGGATATGTGGTATTTTTAGCTGTCAGTATTCTTGCACATTCTTATTTCCTGCCAGCACCATGATGTCACTGTCATGAACCAAGTGCATGAACTGGTGATGATCGGAACAGCTCAGCCAGAAAAGCCCCTGTGCTACAGGGGCTGGGCAGCTATCACTTGATAACGTGGGGATTAAGCGTGGAAAGCTTATTGCTTCAGTGAAGTGGAAGAAAAATGAATTGGTAATTAAAAAAACAAAAATGTATCTTGTCCTTTGGTGAATGCTCCTGTTCCTTTTTTAGCTGTAGAATGGTAGAAGAGTTAAAAGTAGCCAGAAGGATTTTGTAACAGGTACGTATATGAGTTGACATACTCTCTTTTCAAGTCCTCTTGCATGATAACAGGAACAAACCAGCGTAGGGCTATCGGCACCTACAAACAATAGCAACAAGCAGGTTAAGAATGTGTGTTCCTTTTTTTTTTTTTTTCCCAAGGAGTATAGTTTCTTTAGATTCCTCCTACCAAAAGCATTACATGTATGTTCAATATCAAAACATTTTTCATTGCCCTGAACTTTAGAGCGCTTTACTGCAAATAGTTCAAATTACTCTGGTGCGTGCAGTGTCTCTGTTTCTGCCTGCCCCTTTTCTTTAGGTGGTGTCGTAGGTTGGTCTCGGTGTCTTGCTCTGGAGGGACATTCCCCTGACAGTGCGGTGGGTGATACTGCGCAGGGCAGCAAGGTCGTCGTGAAGGGTGAGGGTGCATCTGACTGGATACCCATCAAGGAAAGCATGCAGAGGTTGCCCAGATTCCTGAGACATGCTGGACACAGCACCAAGCTAGCAAAACCAAATCTTTTGATGCATCTTAAATCTGAAACTTAATCTGAATTAGCGGGTTGTGATACAAACCAGAGTTAATATTTCTGATTTGGCTCTCTTAATGGAGCTACCAGTTCTGCAGCGTGATATTTTGACCTTGCCTTTGTCCCTTTTTCAAGGAAAACTCTCAGGGCAAAGTGCATCTCCTTTGAACTTTCTGCATTATCTCCTGCCTTTTCTTCCCTGAACACAGGGCATTGTAATACGTGGGTAAGGTTGAGTCGGCTCCCACCAGAAAAATCTGCTTTTTATGCATTTTTCTCTTCACTGGCCAGACACTGTTGCTGCAGTACAGAACCAATTTCATCCTTGTCAGGTAAAAGAATTTACTGCTCAATTAAAAAGTAGCACAATGTAGAGATTCCAAATAAAACATGTAAATTACAATGCCATCCTTACCCTTAGGCTTTAGGCCAGTGCTTCTGTCCACCTTGGAAAATAGACTTCCTTCCTTGTGCTTGTCCTGGTTTTTTGGTGTCCTAAAATGATTACAGGATGCTTCTGCTCCCAACTAAGCTGCTTTTCTTTAATGTCAGTGCTGGCCAGCTCGGCTTTGGGAGCTTCAAAAAGATTTTTAGTCTCAGTCTTCCTGTTTGGAGGTACAGAGGTTGTAGGCATATAGCAATTAGAGCGTTTTACCTCTCATTACTGGCCATCTTTTTTCTGTAAAATTCTAGCAAAAGTCTGAGTCATAGAAACCAATATTTTTGCTGTTAATACTGTCAGAAAAGAAACAGAATTCTGTGAAGAGATTGTTGAATCCCGAATTGCTCATAAACCATATGGAAATGGATATAATAGAAAATCAGCTTTGTAAAAACTAAAGAAATTAAACGTTAAAAAGCTGTTAAAAGCATATTATAATAATAAACAATAGTTTTAATAGAATTTATGTTACTCCCTTTTCCTCCTCACTTCATCTGTATTATTCAGTGGAGATGCTGGTCTTTATCTAGGGTTGAATCAAAGCAATGTTTTATTTCCAGGAACTTTTAAAATTGTTTTAGGTCCCATATAGTAAATACACCTGACTGTCACGCAGGGACATTAACGTAATATCACGTTAGCCCAAGATGGTTGGCTATACTCCTTGTACAATGTTCCTATATGATCCTAAGCAAGTCACTCAACAGTTTTTGTATGGGATCCCTAAGAGAAGGATTTAGTTGCCTAAAGATAAGCAGGACCAAATCCAGATACTTCCAGAGGAGACCTGGAACACGTCAGGAGCCGCTCGGGGGGTGTGAGTGCAAGCCATGGACAGTTCCTCCGTGCTCCTGCTGGTGAGGGGACAAGGCTTAGGGAGAAGCAGACGAATCCTGTGGGTCACCAAGTGGCTTCACTACTGGCGTTGTTGGCAAGGATTTGACTTTCAGGATCAAGGGACCATTTTTCAATAGCAAGGACTGATGGTGAGGGGTGGGATCTAGCCAACAAAGTGGGAGAAATGCATCTTTGCCAAGAGGCTAGCCAGCCTGCCAAGGGGAGCTTTGAACTAGTGGTGATGCTCAGTAGGGTGAAAGAAGTGACGATTGCCCTCTACTCAGCACTCATCAGACTGTATTTAGAATAGGTGGTCCAGGGTGCTTCCCTACCCCTCCCTCCCCAGTACAGGAGACAAGTATTTTGGCTCATAAGTTAGACCTGGAGAGAGTGCAGGGGAAGCCACCAAGGTGGCCAGGCCACCAGGCCAGGTGGGAGGAGAAGCTCTGGGACTGGGGCTTGCTCAGACCGGGAAAGTGGTGCCTTGAGGTCTCAGCAGCAGCCCCTAGCACCTATGTGGAGGGACCTCAACTCTTTGTACCACTGAGAGATGACAAGAAACAACCTGCATAAATTGAAACAGGACAGGTTCAGACCAGATCTAGAGAAAAACCTTCTCACCCTGAAGACAATCAGGGTTGCCCAGAGAGGTGCCATTTCCATCCATGGTGGTTTTCAAGGTACAGCTGGATAAAGCTCTGAGCAGCCTGGTCTGATGACAGAGCTGACCCTGCCTCATAGCTGGAGGACAGATGAGACAGGTCCTTCCAGCCTGAATTATCCCACAATTGTATGGTCCTGTCTTGAGGCAACTCAATTATGCTATGCCAAAGCTGTCTAGCTCGTTTTATGTGAGGCTAGATGGACATATGGTCCTGAATTGCAGATGTGATAAGGATTCATGACAGAAAACAGTCATTTTTATCCTTGCCAATAAAATATAAAACCTGTATTTTACACTTCAGTATAAAATATATATTTTCTTTTCCAAATCAAGGCCTTATGAGTATTGGGTTAGTTCCATTTTCCAAACTAATGTGGTATCTTTGTGCTCCACTGTTTCTATAAAGTGGTTAGGGTGCAGTCTTCATGCAGATGTTGCAAAATAAATGTGTATTCATGAACTGGTCACAGCGACTAATGTAGTAAAAAGTCCTTGAGGAAATTAATAATTCTGTAACAGGATTTTAATCATGTAAAGTGAAGAAGGCATAGGATTACATATTTAATAAGGGAGATAAAACCTAGAGGTGGGGATCTGCTTATTAAGTGAGCATGCTGTCCCATGAGTTGATTTGAGTCCTGTAAAAGAAATAGCAGGTGAGCATGTAATTAAAACTGAATGTCCACGCGTACCGCACATATGTAATGGATACACACAAAGCAGAGGGGATTTGAAATTTAATTGACAAATTCTGCTGTAGTATTTCTTACCTTTTGTATGCTTCACTACCAACCTTAATGTTTCCTGATGTAAGAGCTCTGATTTTTCCCCAATGTTATACCTTTTAATGGAGTCTTTGGTCAACAAGTGTATCATGCCAACTGCTCAAAAGAGAAGTAAAATAAAGCTTTCAGCTAAATTTCACAAGTTAAATATGTGTAAATACTTGCAATTTGTAAATACTTGTGAATTAATATGAGTTAAAATTCTTCAGATGGAATAAAGGTTGTGCAGAATTATTGATCTGGCACATACATATTTGTTTACATATGCTGCAGGTTGTGGTATTCCAGGTATTCATGAACAGGGTCAATTCACGAGAACCAGGTTGCAAAATGCTGTCATAGATGATGTCAGCTTCCCTTATACTGAAACTTCTGTCCTTGGCGGCCCCTTTCAGGTTGTGGTATGGTACGACGTGGTCTAACTACGAGGCAGCTGTAGCCACTGGCCCTATGAGGTTACCAGGTACTGAAAGGCTTTATTTTTCACAGCGTGAAATTTGAAAGGAGAGTATATACGTTTCTACGGGAAGAAAAACAAGGTTTTATATATGGCATTGTAAATCACCAGTATTTACTTTAAATTTTAATGAAATCCAATATGCTACAGACTGGTAAAGCACCTTAAACCACTTCTTTGTACATGTGGAAAAGTATAAATAAATAGGTCTTTACTCTGTCTCAGTATTTTACTTATTTAGTAAAGCTTTCATAGGTAAAAATTTATACAGGAAAATAAACTTATTTTGGAATATGATGGCAAAGCCTCAAAACGTAGCTTTGCAAGTCAGACCAGAGGGGGATTGTTTGAGTACAAGCTGAGTAGGAAGAACATACAAATGAATTACCACTGATAGGCAAATGGCTCGGCTTGTAAAAAGGTAAAAGCAGAATTGTTCTCACTGCAAAGTACTCTAGGAATATTTGCAGGCAAACAACATGTGCTTTATGCCTTTGCTAGAGTAGATAATGCCCCTGTAGTGGCAATGAATCTCCTGATAAGACAGGCTTAAACAGCTGAGCACGTCCTAGTTTATATTAGAAATGAGTTCAGGTTGCTGTTGCTTTGAACCTGTGACTCGTTTCCAATGAAAATGTTTCAAACAGTTGTACACAGTCCTTGCTGCTGGTCTCCTGTGCCTTCACCACTGGTCAAAATGTCATTGCCCTTTAGACATTGTCCAGGTTGAGCTGGTCAGAACCAGAAAGGATTTGGAAGGAAAATAAATACATGAAGCAGTTTAAATTTCACAGGCTTTGAAACTGCTCTGTGCTTTTCCAGATCTTCAAGAAATGTGATATTTGTATAATTAAAAATAAACCAGTAATATATTTTTATTAGGTTTATAGTGTTAATATCTAACACTTAGAAGTGTTATAGAGTGATGTCTTGTAAGTAAATTTTTCAAAATGTTGATTTCAATACTGATAAAAAGCAGGTGCAAAATGGCAAAAAAAGACTGAATATGTTCTACTTTTCCAAGTTTCTATGTACCATTTGCATGCAGAGTGTCTATCACTGTAATGATAAAATGACTGGTCTACTAGATGAGGGGAAAGCAATGGATATTGCTTACCTGGAATTTAGGAAGGCTTTCAACACTGTCTCCCATAGGATCCTCACAGAGAAGTTGGTGAAGTATGGGCTGGATGAGCAGACAGGGAGGTGGAACGAGAACTGGCTGAACAGCTGGGACCAGAGGGCGGTGATCAGTGTCACAAAGGCTAATTGGAAGGTGGTAACTAGCAGTGTACCCAGTGGTCAGGACTGGGTCTGATCCTGTTCAACATCTTCCTTAACAATTTGGGTGGTGGGGTGGAGCGCAGTCTCAGCAGGCTTGCAGAGACACAGACCTGGGAGGGTTGGCTCTTGCACCAGAGGGTCATGCTGACAGCCAGATGGCCATTAACAGGCTGGAGAAATAGGTTGACAGGAACCTCGTGGAGGTCAACAAAGAAGTACAAAGTCTGGCGCCTAGAAAGGAACGCTCCCATGAGTTCTGCCAGCAGGTGAAGGGGAGTGGTGCTTCCCCACTACTCAGCGCTGGTGAGGCCACACCTGGGGTGCCCTGTTCGGTTCTGGGCTCCTCAGTACAGGAAAGACATGGACATACTGGAGAGAGTCCGATGGAGGATCACTAAGGTGATGAAGGCACTGGAGCATCTTTCCTATGAGGAAAGACGAAGAGAACTGGGACCATTCAGCCTGGAGAATAGAAGTCTCAGGGGGTGGATCTTAACGTATATAAATACCAGAAGGGAGTGTGCATAGAGGATGGAGCCAGGCTCTTCTCAGTGGTATCCCATGGCAGGACCAGAGGCAATGGGCACAAACTGAAACACAGGAGGTGCTGTCTGAGCATCAGGGAACACTTTTTACTGTGAGGGTGACTGAGCACCTGCACAGATTGTCCAGAGAGATTGTGGAGTTTCCATCCTTAAAAACTGTCTTGACATGGTTGTGGGCAACTGGCTCTGTAGGGGGTTGGACCAGAGGTCCCTACCAGCCTCAAACGTTCTGTGTTTTCCTGGGATTCATGAGCAAAAAAATCCACTAGAACTTGAATACAACCACATGCAAAAGTGTTTCCTGCTGGACGTAACAGGACAATGATAAAAATAACAACCCTTAGAAGTTGAATAAGCCTCCAGTCCTTCAAAAGTAGAAATAAATATGAGGTGAGGTGGGTTTTTTTGGATGTTTTGGGTTTGAGGTTTTTTGGTTTGGGTTTGGTTTTTTTTTGGTGGGTATTTTTTGATATTTTTTGATTTTGTGGTTTGGGGTGCCAGGTGGAGTCGGACACAGGCAGTCATGGGAGGAGTTAAATCTGCTTTTTCATATTGCTGTCTCTTTAAAAAGCATAATAATTTGTTTGCATTTCATACAAGGTTTTGCTTATCCTTTGGAGGAGACTGTTTTTTCATTAACACGCTGATAATGAAGTCCCATGGTTCCTTAGCAGAATATTGCGCCCTTTATGCCAATCAAATGCTTCCCTTATGGCAGAGAACTCCAGAAGGGTGATATAAAAAAAGTAGCCAAGAGACACTTCACTGTGAAAAATATTTCCCCAATTCATTGCCAGGCTTAGGAAATGAAAAAGAAAATATTTGTTTCTCTGTTTCTTTAGGAAGCAAGAGTAAAAAGATGATGCCTCTATATCCCAACAAAGAAAAGGTTTGTTCCTTTCTGAATTTTTAACATCAGGTGAAGTATGATGGAAATTCAGCCATGTCTGTAACAAAAATAAATAAATAAATTTTAAAAAAATCTGGCTTTGTTTGTTTTTAAGTGTGGTAGGGAGAAACATATTTAGAAACCAGCCACAAGGCAGTAAAATTGATTTCTGGTTTATCTGGTATAGCTCTGAGTCTCTCACCGAGCTGGGAAATAATTGATTGCTTGAAGCCTTGTAGCAGTAGTTAAAAATTGATAAATTGTAAAGCCGGTACAGTGTTTTATAGGTTCTCAAGAACTGTGGAGCCTCCACATTTCTTTCTCATCACCAGCTCTAGATCATGAGGTGAAATTTAAAAGACACTTTATCTTTGTCTTAGTAAATTATATTCAGCAACTCTGAGACCTTTTGCTGGGGGAGACAAAGAGAAATCTGCAGTTGCATAGTACTGATCAGTAGGGTACGACGCCAAGTCAGCTTTCTGGAGGTCAATGTATTGGTTTGGATCAGCTCGTCACCTTACCTTAAAAACCAAAAAAAACCCCCAAAACATTAATGTCCATGATCACAGTTGGCTAAATCAATGTCCAGACAAATTACTGGTGTTGAGAGCTAAGGTGACATCCCATGAAATAAACTGCTGTAACAAATTGCGGAATTGGGTCCTATTTAGCAAATGAATGCTGAAAGATTTCATTAACACAGGTTCTTTTAATTAGTGCAGGAAGTTGGATTTTCATATCAGCTGGCTGCTGGCTTTTATACTGGGGTAAACTTTAACATCGTTATCAAAATGTAGGGAGACGGTTCTACTCTGACCACCTTCCAGGTGCTTTAAATACTGTTAGCAAGAGAAGGGGCTTCAGAAGTTGCTCAGCTGGTCATTTTGGATTACTATCTAGATGCTCATAATAGTATCTAGAGATGTCATGTTGTGGAGAGATATGAAATTCTTTTATTTCAGGTATTTATGGGACCCCTATGTTGAATATAAGTTAAAAAAGACACTCAGATTAAACTAGTATTTACTTGAGGTACTTACTAGTAGTTGAGTGCTAAGAGGTCCTTGATACAGCCCCAAGCTGTAACAATAAGATGGTTATACGCAGAACTTAGTTACCAAATGACTTACCTATATTAATTCTTGTCATCTTTGAGAGGTCCACATAAGAAATCTAGGACACAACGTAACTGTGTACAATATAGTTTAGAACTGTGAACTGAAAACTAAATTTGATTGTGAGCAGTGACTGAAACCGAACTGCAAAACTTTAAGGTAGTCTAGCAACATAACCCCCTGAAATTAATTGCAAAATTTAGTTTTACATCATGTATACAGAATCAGACTCCAACTACGTGAGAAATAATTCACTATTTGCTTTTTATTTTAAAATTGTTAGCAACTTAGTACAAATTATCACAGCATAATGACGCTTTTCCCTTATCAGATTAGCAAATACTTATCTTTGTTTCATACCTGTGCTTCACTGAAATAGAAAAGCAGTGAGCGAAAGAGACCAGTATTGAGGCAAATTTCAAAACTAGTACCTTAACTGAACAGAAAATACAGCAGGCAATAGAGCTCAGGCTCTGCCTTTTACATTTTCTTCTAATATTTAGGGATAGGGCTCAAATTATTTATTTGCTGACAGTTCTGCTTAACAAACAAAAACATTTTAAATTGTTTCTGTAAACTCAGCAACTCGATACTTATCTTCAACATTGCCGGCAACATCTGTGATCAAACCACAGTTTCCATTTGCAGATCAGTGAGACGGGTGATTAGCATCAAAATAGCTTGTTTATTCATAAAAATCTAGCTTGTTAAGGCCATGGGCTTATGCTGATCTTCAAGCTGGAACACCTCCTGCATGACACAGGCCATAACCTTTCACGTTGCCTCAGGACCACTGTAGTATATCAGTATTTTATTTTTTTTTCTCAGTATTACTAATGGTTTAGAACATGTCTGGGATATCAGTTAATGTGAGGAAGACTTAAAAAATAATTACAGTAATGTTGAAAGTAAAATACTTGCCTTCTACTTGCTCCCTTCCCTTTTCGACTTTAGGACTGGTTTATCTCTTGCCCCAAGAGAGCAGACAGAGTGGGAAAGAAATACAGGAAAACACAACCATATTCTGGAGGAGCTGCTTTCTCTGTGAATCACAAGACGCTGAATAAACACTAATTAAAATGTGCCTGGGGGGACTGATATATATATATATACACATATAGATAGATTAGATAGAGATAGAGATAGAGATAGAGATAGAGATAGAGATAGAGATAGAGATAGAGATAGAGATAGAGATA
>JAVJGJ010000032.1:31631812-31642935 GCA_035590215.1 Microhierax caerulescens | reverse complement strand
TAGAGGTAGAGGTAGAGGTAGAGGTAGAGGTAGAGGTAGAGGTAGAGGTAGAGGTAGAGGTAGAGGTAGAGGTAGAGGTAGAGATAGAGATAGAGATAGATACATACATATATATATATATATATATAAAAGTTATTATTTTTAAATCAGGTTATCCTTCCCCCATTTCACCTCCAAACCGTACTGCGGAGTCATCTGGAACTCCATCAGAGCTGAGGAGCCTGTGAGGGCTCAGCTATCTCCTCAACCAGTGCACACACAAACTTTTCTAAGCCAATTAACTTCAGTATTCCAGTTCTAGTGGTGCTGGCAAAATGGATATTAAACACACAGCTTTGTAGCTAAAAGTGCTACATTCTCCCCATGCAAACAAGTGCCTGTGTGCACTTTTCATCAGCTTGATCTAAGAGAGGTATGTTAATATAATCAGCATTACCTAGACTTGAAGGTATGATTCCTGCCACCAGGAATTTCTCACTGAGGAATGTTAATGTTGCCTTTAAAAATACATAATGTTACATGTATTACTTAAGGTAAATTAAACAAAAATGTATTAATGGAATTCTCTCCAAAAGGCTGGAGGGTTCTACTGGGCCCAAACAGCCAGGGTGTGGATGCTATGAGAGAAATTATAAGTAACCTCTTCGATCTTTGCTTGCCCTAATAAAAAGTTTCAATTAACGGTTTTTAAAGAAAACCCTCTTTAAACAAGAGAAGCTTGAATGATCAGAAATCTAATGTCTTTTACCCAAATCATTAATTTTGTACAGATAGTGAATTTACCCTATTAAACAGTGGCTCAAAATGAGTGCTAAGGTTCCAGTGGATCCCAGCTGGTACTTAGAGTTGGATTTGAAGCATATAAATAACACTGTCCTCATTCTGTGCCATTTGCACCTGGTAAGATTAGAACATTTTCTGAATGCTCAGAGTTTGGGACTTTCCATCAGTCTTCTGACTCCTGCTCTCATCTTTTTTGTAGCTTTTTGGGCTTCAGTGGGTACACAGATTTATAGGTAGGACACACACAGATGGAAATGTTGTGCTCAAAAATACACACCCACACATATGCAACCTGTGCTGAGATACTGTGCAAACAATGGATGTGGTTGATCTTCCTAATGATATATACCATTAAAAGTAGACAAGTGATAGCATAGGGTACAAAACAACCAAGCAAACAAAACATCTTTCTTACTGTAGCAATATCTGGCAGGTTCATAAGCAGTTTGCAGGAAAAATCCTCTGATTTTTTTTTTTTAAAGAGATTTTAAAATAGTAACATTTATAATTAGCTTATCAAAAAACCCTGCTGAAAGATGAGCAGAGAACCATCAGTTCCTACTCAAAGCTCAGAGGTATGTCTTTATCTAAAAAGAAACATGATGAATCATCACATTTGCACAGTTCTTTTCTTTAAATATTTTCCATTTCTACAAAATTCAGATCACTCTGTTGCAATAAGAATATATTGTCGTTATATGACTTAAAGTATTGTCATATAATATGACAGCATCTTTCATTACAGAATCTAATTTCAGTCTTTTGAATTTAAATTACTTTTCCTTACTCATCACATGTCTTTTCTTTAACTTTCATTACAGGCATTTTTCTTTTGATAATTCACAAACATCCATAACTTCTGATAACTTTGTCTCCAAGGACAGAAAGATGAATAGGGTATCCTTGAATAGTTCTAATCTTCTTGATCTTGAAAATGCAACTACATGTTATGAGAGGTGTTTAGCAGCATACAAACAGAAAAAAAATGGATTAATTGCTCTTTAAACAAATCTAGTATTAGAAATGCAGATAACCTCTAACAGTGAGCTAAAATCTTCAAGTGGCTGCCAAACATATTTCAAACTTGAATTGGTTTTATTGTGCTATGTTTTAAGACTCCATAAACTGGAATCTTATAAACATCTTAAAATTTTCTTTATCTTTTGTCTGAAAAAGAGGGGAAAGGGTAAAACAAAAAGGGATCCAAGCACATGCAAATTTCTGTATCACCCTGTGAAGTCCACAGAACAACACAAATAAAATCATTGGGTCATTCACCCAGCTAATGGGGTGTGGTACCTGCTGTGCATCATGCCCTGATGGGCCATGTTGTACACAGGATAGCTCAGTCCCAGATGCGCCAACAGAGGAGTAGATGATTGGACATCCCAAAGAAGACAGCTCACTGCACGTATCACTTCAGTCCATGTAGTCCAGGAAAAGACATTTTTGCCTTTATTACTGAAAGTCTGTTAGCCTATTGACCTGACAGAGTAAGGCTGCAGGACTGGGCTTGCTTTGAGCTGAACTGGTTTTAGCTACTTTTTACAATTCCAACTTGGTCAAGCAACTTGTCTCCAACCCATCTGAGCTCCAGCCTTGCAAATACTGCGTATGGTAAATTTCTGACAGCCCGGTGTAGCCACGGTGCAATGGGCAATAGCACTTTAGGGGGGGGTGGGGGGGTGGGGGAAGCTGCTGCACAGTGCAGAGTGGTCCAAACCTTTACATTGCTCAGGGCCTTTCATTGCAACTTCACCTTTCACTGCAGCCCTGCCTCCTTTCACCCACGGTGCTCTGGCAACACTTTCCAGGGCTTCTTTGGGAATATTTATCCCTGTTTGTCCTCATGCTGCTGTTCTTGCACTGTTTTTCTCTCAGCCTTTGCACCTGCAAACATCAATGCTGTAGTCGTGGAGGGTTCCATGGGAAGTGGCTGCCACCTGTGTGAGAAACACCCCTACTTCTTCCTTTTTTTGTACCCCTTGGCTGTAGTTTTTGGTTTAAGTTGGAAGATCCAGTAAAAGGGATGTGCAAAGCTTAACAGCAACCAGCCCCTGATCAAAGTGTGCTCCAACAACCACTGCTTGCTGTGCAAGCAGGACCACAGCCCTGGACTTTGAGTGGGAAGATTTTGGCCTCCTTAGGGACCTGCTTGGAAAAATCCCAGGGGATTCTAAAAAAAAATGGTCAAGGAAAGCTGGTTGATTTCCAAGGATCAACTCCTTCAAACACAAGGATGGTCCATCCCAACATGCTGGAAGTCAAGCAAAGGCAGCAGATTTGTACAGATGAACGAGGGCAAAACACAGTCATAAAAAGGATGCATACAAGGCATGGAAGCAGGGTCAGATGACACAGGAGGAATATAGAGACGCTGTCTGAGTGTGCAGGGGTTGAATTAGAAAAGGCAAAGCCCACCTGGAGTTGAATCTGGTGAGGGATGTGGAGGACAGCAAAAAAGGCTCCTACAGGTAAATCAGCAGTAAGAAAGAGCAGGGAAATGTGGGCTGTTTGCTGAATGAGGCAGAGCACCTGGTGGTACAGACCATGGAATTGGCCAAGGTACTCAATGTCTTCTTCACTTCAGTTTTTACCGGTAAGGTTTACCTTGAGGAATCCCAGCTCCCTGAGACCAGTGGAAAAGTGTGGAGCGACAAGACTCCTTCAGTGGAGAAGAATCAATTAACCATTTCCAAACATATGAAGGATGAGAAGGTGATTTGGAGGAGTCAGCACGGAATCATAAAGGGGAAACCACACATCACCAACCTAACGGTTGTTACGAGGAGATGACTGGCACAGTGGATGAGGGAAGAGCAGTAGGCATGGGCTATTTTGACATAGCAAGGCTTTCAACACTGTCTTCCATGACATCCTGTGACTGTTCATTCAATTCCTGCTCAGGTTTTGGGCTAACACACAGCTCATGCTAAGGCCTGATATAGGCTGGGAGCAGTGCAATTAGTGAGAGCGACATGAAGGCAGGACATGACAGACAGGAAGGGGTAAAGGTCATTACACAGCCATTATCACCTGCAGCTTGCTGTCTCCTGCAGCCACTATCATTATGTATTAATTGTCTGGCAGTTTCTTCATAATACAATTAATTATGGAAATAGTATAAACCAAATCTCCAAAATGGAAAGTATAAATATCTCAGTTTATCCAAAAAGGTTTTGAAGTGAATATAAATAGTTTGTGATGGATCTTCATAGACTACTTGATGAAGTACAGGCTATGTACGTGGTGAGTGGACTGAAAACTAGATGAACTGGCAGGCTTACGGGATTGTGATCAGTGGCATGAAGTCCAGCTGGATGCCAGTAAGTCGTGGTGTCATCCAGGGATTATATTGAGGCCAGCACTGTTTAACATCTTCATAATTCATAAATGCCTTGATGACAGGACAGAGCGCAGTCTCATCAGATTTGCAGTTAATATAAAATTAGGAGGAACGGTGGATACACCAGGTGGTTGTACTGCCATTCAAAGACACCTTGACAGGCTGGAGAAATGGGCTGACAGGAACCTCATGAAGTTCAACAAGGAGAAGTGCAAAGTCCTGCACGTGGGGACAAATAAACATGCACCTGGACAGGCTGGTGACTGGCTGGATCAAAAGCATCTTTGCAGGAAAAGACCTAGGGGACCTGCTGGACACCTGGTTGAACAGCAGCTAGAAATATACCCTTGGGAAGAAGGTGGCCAACAGCCTGCTGGGCCGCATTAGGCAGAGCACTGCCAGCAAGTCAAGGGAGGCAATCTTTCCTCTCTACTCAGTGGGTAACACAATAGTTGACAATGAGGAGATACTCTGTATGAAATACATCTATAGGGCTAAACGCTCTGGGGAGCTTACTTTGCCTCTGCTCTGAGTACCAGGAACTTTGGACATGGAATCAGTTTGTGGTGTTGGGCCTGTGCTGATGACCCTGACTGCAAGGCCAGGTGTATCAGGGCAGCTGAGCAATGTGGCCGTATCATAACACAGTGCCTGTAGCTGATGCTGATCTAGCAGCTCGGGATATAGCAGGACCCTCCCAGGCATGCTGGCCCTCATCCCTAGAGATGCCTTCAAGGCTCAGGGCCATTTGCTTAGTGGCTTAAGCATCGTGTCTTGACTCATCCCATGGAGCTGAACTGCTTTAGGTGGGAGTGCAGTCACATTTGAGAGGTCTTTGGTTCTCCCCATCACCTATATAAGGTGCCCAGGACAATCACGGATACTGATTTCATCACCTCGGTTAGGTGCCACAGGCAGGGGGGTTGGATCTGCCACAGTTCCACAAAACTTCTAAAGGCCTGAGTGGCTTTTAGAAACAGTTTGAAGAAATAGTTTACATTAGTTACTCTCTTAAGTCACTTCAACAGTTTAAAAGCGGACCAAAGGGGTTGGAAATACAAGACTAGTTTCACAAAATGCCATGAAATACTTGACAAATCTGAATAAAGAAAGCTTTCTCCTCAAGGCACTATCTGCTTTTAAGAATTAAGAACTTGGGTCCAGGACGATGACATAAGGGTGTCTCCATTATTTTGTAGGGTTGTAGTACAGGTTTGGTTTCTGAATAGGATTTCTGACCTTCTTTGTACATTTGGACCGCAGTTCACGGTCCTTTGGAGGGTTACAGAGCTTGCAGGCCGGGCCCGTCTCTATAACGTTTAGGAATGGAAAAGGCACGTTTAGAAATGAGAAACTGTAAGTAAATATGACTGCTTCACCAAAAAGTAAACCTAATGTCAATATTTTTTTTTTTTATGGGTTGTTAGATTTTTCTTTGGATTCAACATTTTTATTGCTGCTGAAAGGTTTTTAGAGCTGAAAAATGAAATATAGAAGTAATCCTAAAACATCGGAGTTTGGGAGAATGGCCACATTGGTAATTACCCATAAGCCTTCACAACGTAGCAAGAAATGTTTCTATGATTTATTTCTATTGCTTAGAAAAATCTAGAAAGCCTGTACAATATAGCATGCCCTGATATTAGCTTTACCTCAGCAACCTTACTGAAGCTTAACTTAATGAAGTAATAAATTCAGAAATGTGTTTCTGCATGCATTTGTTTCATAGATTTATTATAGATAAATCCACTTATAAAATGCATTGGGATGAAAAGTCGACACTGCAGAAACTTCCTAAATACTGATGCATGTATTACAGTCTCCATTACTAATAATATATAGAAGATAGAACACTTACTTTAATGATGATGAACAGAGGCTAGACACAGAATGACTGCTGTACATTGCGTCAGTATGGTTAGGTGTAATTGTCAATAGCTGTTAAAAGGGAAAGGATATTGCTCCATGTAACAGGTAAATAATTTCATATTTGTACAGTATATTTGCTCTTGTTCCTGTTTAGCCTATACGGAGACTATAGACTTAAAAGCAGTTAGGTAGATCTATTTGTATGAATATGTGAATAGTCTAGATCCTTATGGTCTGCTCCAGTCCACATCAGACTGAACGAAAATATTTTCATTTATATTGCATGAGCCTCTTCTGTGTGAAGAGTTTGGGATAAAACTGTGACTTGCTTAAAAAGAATAGCAAGTTTCCACCAACATTTCAGGAACCTCATGCTGGCAAGTGTTCTGGCAGACTGGGCACACAATATATCAAAACACATTTTATTTTGCAAAGCGTGAATATGCTTGCAACAAAAGAATAACACTTTCAAAAGTCTTAACCTTCAGCTTTGAAGTTAAAATTAGTAAAACGTTTCTCAGTGATCATGCCTGTGAGAAACCCTGCCAGTGAAACCACTGCCATACCCAGCACAGTTTTACTCATCACCATATGGAGCTCATCACTGTAAGGGAAAAGAGAACACAAGGTCTGTCAAAATAATTTTAACTCAGTATCACCTGGACTTACATTAGGAGTTAAAGGTAATTCAGACACGGCTTTTGCAATCTCCCCTTCTGCAGGCTTTTGTTTCGGGAAGATGTTTCAGATGTGCTGTGGGGTCCCTCTAGGCATGGTGCTTCAGTGGCTGTCATTTGAGACTTCACTCGTGGATGACAATGAGATACAAACTAATTAATATTGATTCGGATACTCCATAATATTTAGCTATCTGGGTTGCTGAGATACCTCTTAAAACTTTATGAATAAAGCCCCTACAGTATTCCTTCTAAAGCCAGCCTTCCAAAAATATATATTCCGGAATATATTGTGATGTATGGTGGGCTCCAGAGGATTTGGGGAGGCTGGTTGCTGCAGTAGGGTGCACCTCTCACGTGGAACGGACCTGGCCTGAATAGGAACCCAGACTCTAAGAAGACATTAAGGTTGCACAGGTGGTTATAGGAATCCATGTTAACTCACTTGAGAAGTCTTATATCTAACATCTGAGTTGCAAACGAAATATTTTCAATGCAATTGAAATTAAGTTTTGACAATTTTATTGGATTGCACTGAAAGCAATATGCTTCTGCAAAACACAATGTAGTCAAATCAGTATTTTCAAAAGAAAAGCGTTTTATCAAGAAAACTTTCCACTAGATCTCTCCTTCATAAACATATCGCCTGTACTTCATGTTTGCCCGTTGCTTATGATGCTAAGCACATAAAGTACAGGCATTTTCAAATGAATTTGTTCAATAGCTCAGTGGATCTCATTTCTGATTTTCTTTCTAAGTAACACCAGAAATTAAGATGAGATATTAAGCCGTGAATTCACACAAGCTGAAGAAACTCATAACCATCTACTTGTCTTGCACATATATTATTTTTTAAATCTCCTGTAACAGCAGGTATTTGTGTGCAGTGGGTACATACTTGGGACGTTAACATGCCCATGGACCTTGGAGCTGCACTCACCACACACCTGTGCGTGTGTAAATATCTTCGAAGGTATAACTGCACACGAAGGGTAACCCCTGACAAGGCCTGTTACAGAGGTATCTTGAAAACATGACCGCAAACGGCAGCCTCAAAACGGTTTGTCTTTATCAGCCCCATTTCTCCTCCACTTCATTGTCTCCCTGTAAAGATGAGGTTATGCACGGCCTCTGATGTTCTAGACGTGGAATTATGTACACATGCATACTGAAACTTGGCTTTCAACAGTGCGTTGCAGGTAGCAGGGCACTGCACTGAATTTGGTAGAAAAGGCGGCAAGAATACATCACTGTGCTACCGCATTTAAACACACTAGAAAAACTAAGAGGAAATTAGGATTATGCAGCTAGAATTTTTGGATGGTAGTTGCCATAAAGTTGTGATTCCATTCTGGAACTGCTTAGCAAATAAATCGTTTTTAAAAAAAAGACAAGATGTTTCCATAGGGTGTCTTCTTCCTTCATCTCACAGGCAATATGCAGCCTTCAAAGAAACTACCGAACATTTCATCCATTCAAAAACGACGTGATGTACAAATTCACTCATGAAAATACTGACCTGTTGTTCTTTACAAGTGCACACATGCATGTAAATGAGAACAGTTTGGCCTGGAAGCTGCAGACACAGTCTACACTGTTGCCCGGCATTTTTTAAGGACATCTGCAGCGTATCCTGGGACTCTTTTCTGTGACTGAAAGTAAACTCTATGTTTTGGGGATGTGAACGTGGCAATTGAAAGCCTCTTCAGTACAGAGGACAACTGCTTATTGTTTAGTCTGTGAGACTCCATTAAATGACAAAACTGAAAGTGTTTTTCACTGATGAAGGAATCATCTTACATTACTACAAGTCCCAAGGAATGGGCTATAGATTTATACAGTTAGCATATGGATGGTTATACAATTAATTCTAATTGCATGTGATATTTTTGAACCGCATTTAATGGTTATTGGATTAAGTTCCATTCACATACATATCCTTTATAAAGATTATGTGAAGATGGTCATAATCTGAGTAAAAGGAGGCAAATAAATATGCATATGTTACACACAGATCATACTATGTGTACATATATATGTTCAGGCCAGCTGTGGTATACTTAAATACTTCCAGAACACGTGATCTAACCTTGTCCTCTATTTATTGTATTCAGCAAATTTAGATCCAAATACATCAATAGTTATACTGTCAGCACTGCATCTTTTGGTGAAATTCAGTTCATGTTGGAATGAAAAAATAGTTTAATGCACAGCTTTCAAATTCAAGGCTTGGGATTTCATCTTTCTGAGAAAGAATCCCTGCTTACAACCTGCAACTACCATAGATCTCATTACGGTCTTATTCTTTTTTAAGTTCTCTTGTCAGATTTGTTTTCTCTTGCCTTTGCAACTATTCCCACCTTGGGGTTGTAACTATTAGAACAGTAGGACACACCTGTTTTTATTGTGTAAAGAAATGGGCTTGCTGGTTTAGGTATAATTGCTCAAAAATTTTCATAATTAACAAGAAGCTCTACTGTTCAGGGTCTGATGGACCAGAAAAGCTGCCTGGACCATAGTGGGAGAACCACTGAGTCTTAAATATATTCAATAATTACTAGAAATGATAGTACAGAGTGTTGCACATTTTATAGGGAGAAGGCTTTTGTTATCATCTGATGATTACAGGTGCTTGACAAAGTCCAACAGTAATTCTTAATGAGCAATTCAATTAATACCGCGCCTCAGTGCAGGGTACAGCCTTGTAAAGTGGCTCAGCCCCTACCTAGAGGCTCCTTTGTCCTCCTGCTTCTGCTAGCAAGCCTGCCTTCATCTCATTCATCCCCACAGAGCTCTCCCCACTGCTGATTCAAGAGTTTTTATGTTACTTAATTTTACTTTTCTGAATTGTGGTCCTAATACAAAAGTCACAGTAGTGGGTTTTCATTCCCATAGAGATGCTTTGCATGCACAAAGTGCCTGTTTTGTGGTCACATTACCCATATTGTTGCTTAGTATTCCTAACAAGTTATTATAATTTCTTATTGTAACCCCTATCACAAGTTATGTGCTTGCCCCTAGTTATTCCTATTCTTAAACCAGTAAGCAGAGTAGCTAATCTTAAATATTTTCTTTAAGACTGAGAATGTTGATTTTCCAGTGTAATTTAAACTAGTGTCGCAATCAACAAAACAGGTAGCATATTTTCATTGGTTGGAATATTTGGCACGATTGTATAGTGATTGGCTCAGATACAGAAAACTGAGGTGCAAAGTAACATACTCTCAGGTTAAGTCTATTGTAGCATACCACATTTATTCGGGACCATTGCCTGGCAGAGTCCTAACATCATGGAGCAGCCTGAGCCTGTGCTATTAAACTTGTAGCTTCTAAAGCAGGATAGCTACCTCAAATTGCCGGTGTGGGATCATCCTTGGCCTGTGCTAAGTCTTCACCTTGTCTGGGAAAATGCTAGATGTCCTGACCAAAACTGTGGCAGGGACCATGCCAGTACCATGAGAGAAAAGTCCATCGTGCCCATTGCCCACATGTGCTTCCTGGCATCGGTAATTTCCTCGTGCTCATGAGCTACCCTGCACACTATCTGTGCCAAGTTCCCATCCATTCGTAAAATATCAAACCCCGTATAAAATTATTTTTAAATAGAAGGGTTGAATTTAGTCTGTGTCAGTGAGTTCTGAAATACTCAAGTACGGCTTCAACATGTAAAGCACAATGCATTAGCTCTACGTACTACAAACAGCATCTCATTTCCCTAATAACAGAATAATTTCATGAACTTAAGGTCAAGTTTTTTCTTTCCCATCCCCTCCCCTATTAAGGTTGAGCTGTTGTTTGGGGGAAAATACAGTATTTGGTGAAGGGAATAATACACGTCAATCATTGCACTTAATTTCTGTACATCAGCCTAAGTTTAGAGAACTTAAATCTTCGCAATTAACATCTCTGTAGGCACTGTTTTCCTTCCTTAACCCTCCATATATAGTTTTCTGTGACAACTTCTTGTGCATATTTACTACAATAATGATGATGCACAAGGTAAGTTAACTCAGAGGCATGAAATGCATGCAGGAAGACTTCAGATCCGACATTTAACACTGTTGTTTAAAGCTCAGCTACAGAAACAGTAGCATTTTGAGTCAAACATGCAGTGCAGCTGGTGCAAACAAGTGTTGAAGCAATCTTGAGACTAAAGACTATTAAGACACAGAACCGTGTCTGGTTGTAGAATGCTAGGAATGTAACTTAATTTTGACGTTTCTCGATGTTTTGGACTTTTTATGGTGAAATAATGTTAACAGCTTTCCATGTTCTTTCTAAGGTAAATTGGCACACACCTCATATGCATATTCACCTTCAGTATTTCATTATCACACGTGCAGGACATAAGTGGACATCTCCATCTGCACGATTACTTTCTCCGACATGGCTGCAGAAGAGTCCCTGAGAAAGCATCCTATTACCAATTACGTCCACTATTTCTTCTT
>JAVJGJ010000032.1:31595855-31623159 GCA_035590215.1 Microhierax caerulescens | reverse complement strand
GACATAAGGAGGCATTTTCCTCGGTGCAGGTAGTCCGGCACGATCCCTCTGCAGCACAGAGATGCCTGCTAAGAGAAACACCTGTTGCTACTGAAATCGATGGGAATTTTGGCATTTACTTCAGTGGATGTGGTATTGACTTCACTGGGGTTTGGTCCAAAAGTTAATTGGCATCCCTCACCATTGAGCTGATTAATGCATGTGGCTCACATAAATGCCAGTGCCAGTAAGGGGCAGAATCCCCTTTGTAACCAACCCAATGAGCAAACTGAAATATTACTCATAGACACACTCACCGGTGCGCTCAGAGGCGTGTGTACTGGCTGGGAAGCCAGCACCCAGTTACATGTGTGTCTGGAGATAAGGCCAGAATTTAGCCCCAGGCTGCCTTTGCTGGCCAGGTTGCTGGCTCCCTGATGCTCCTTCACCCTGCTGTCCTAATTGCGATGCGTGCTTTTGGGTCTTCAGTGCTCACTGATACACAAACTGCTTAATCTTCCTCCAGTTTAGCTGTTGGTATCATCAGTCTCTCGCCTCTGTGCAGATCATTCGTTGCAATTTCCCAGTGTGCTTTTAGCAATCAGGTATACAGTCGTTACATCTACTGCTTACCAAAACATTCATGCATCTGCCTCTCAATCTCTACAATAGACCTCTCGTGACTGTATTTATCTTTTGAGTTACAAGCAGCAGAAGCAAAGTGAAACAATCAAAGTTTAAGCTGAACCGAGTACTTGAAAGACTATTTATGAAGAATGTATTTGCACTGTGTTCATGTTGCACTTTCTCAAGCAGGACAGAGACATCGAAGGAAAGTGTGAACTTGCTTGGTTTAGGTGGTTCTTTAGACTGTAATAGACTTTATCCTCTTTGAAGCTATGGAAGAGGGTGGGCTGGCATCCTCCTCAAGCAGCCCTGGTAAGACAGAATTCCTACTTTCCTTCAGGAATGAGCTATTCTTTCTCTGATGTCTCTTTAAATAAGAAGCTTGCTTACAGAAAACACAACACTAGCAGAAACTCCTTGACAGCACTAAATCAACAACTCTCATGCCAGTTGCCTGTTAGCGATATAGATACACCTTTGTCTTTTGCTGATAAGCACACCGAAATCTGCCAGGATATACTCTGTTTCCTTCTTTTAATTAAAGATAAAAATCCAACATTTCATGTTACTGAAACTGAGCCTGATTACCGATCTTGAGAAGCTGAGCTATTGCCACGCTGAGGACTAGGAAATGTTGTTTATCAAACTGTGCAGAATTGAGATTGGAGCAAAATTCCTGGGCATTGTTTGAACAACAGCTCCTTTCCCTTCAAATCTCAGGACAAAGTAAATATAGATTGCTGATACATATTTTTTTCCCTACCAATTTTATTCATGTCTTAAAGGTCTTTTGTTAGCTTATTTCTTGCAGAATGCATGCCTAAAGCTGTGAGAAGCTTTCAGGGTAAATAGTTTCCCACAAGAACCCTTCATGGATCACAATAACACCTATGGGCTTTTATGCTCTTTTTTCCAAAACTCATCATGAGAAAATTGCTGGTTGGCTGCTATTTCCCATCTCTCTTCACGGCACCTTCAGTTGTCTTCACACTAAATGTTTAAGAATATCTGAGAAAGAAAAAAGGAAATTGCTTCTGCAATTAAAAGTTACTAAGAACATTTCGTAGAGAAGGGTCTTCACAAGTTTATACTTTAGACCCAGTTCGTAAGTTTTTAATCAGTCAGAATGAACATTTAACTATTAAAACCTCCAAATATGTGGCATCAGGCTCTAAAACAGAGCTATGTCCTCCAGAAGTGACTGTTCACAGTGTTCCTATTCAGATTTCTTTTGATTTAAAGAAAGCAAAGCAAATCGTGATTCATAAAATTACACTAATCCAGACAACTTGAAAGTACTAAATGTCTTGGATTTGACATGCAACGTCATCACAGATGAAGCTTTGCAAAATGTGCCTTCATTGTCCCTATTTATCTGCCTATGAAATGTTAGAGGCATGCAGAAGAAACCCACAAATAGTTTTACTGTTATTGTTTTATATAGCCTTAATAATTCTCATGTGAAAGAAGAATATTCGATTTTATTTCAAAAGGTAAAAATCAAAACGAATGCAAAAGATTACTTCTATGGTGCAAACAGATATTTTGAAAAGTTCAGTTGCCAGGTTCATTTGCTAAGTTCCAACTCTTGCACAGCAAGTGTGTGTGAAGTATGTCTTTCTATACCCGTAGTCCCAAATCTAGAAGAGTTTAAGAACATGTTGAAATTTAGAAATAACCCTGCAATTTTGTAGACAATAAGAGTTTGCATTTGCAAGTGTTTGTGTTCGCAAGAAGAAACTATTTCAATGGATTCTCAGGCACTCAGAATCCAGGGATTACTCTGAGTTTCTGCAGAAAATGTCCTGAGTTTGGGATGCTATGACCTACTATAGTGTCATTTTCAGTATAAAATAATAGCAACTATTTTAAAAAAAGCTTCACAGCATATTACTGATATAAGTAAACTTTCAGATGAAGGAAAATTTGGAACAGAAATAATCATAGAATTTGATCACTTACATAAAACACTATGTAAATTATTTAGTTGTTTCCCAGTATACCAACCACAGCTGGAAGACTTGTTTTTTTCAGAAATACTTCCAGTACTTCCTTATTCTTCACCTGATTAACTGTGCTGTGAGTTTACTGTGCTTTCTGGGGTCTCCACCACTGTAAATTGTACCTGCTGCCTGAGTTTCTTGATTTGTGACCTGCTCTGGTTTCTGTGTGCAGGCTTTTTGCAGGTACCATTTGGCTAAAGTGCTGCAGATTGCGCTAATGCTCTTATAATTCCTGTTTGCTTTGTTCCAGTTGTGATTTCACAGATTTCCATTTATATGTAATTCCACAAAGACTGAATGAATATCAAGACCTCCTTTTTCAAGAACGTAAATGTACAGTACACAAGAATCCTTACACGGAGGTGCCACAGGATTTCTCAGGGGATATGTGGACGTCATGGTGAGGAACACAATCATTAGGTGGCAGAAAGCATATAGAAATACCCGCAATCCGTTACATAAATGGCATAATGGAGCTGAAAATGCCTAAAGGAAATTGCGTGACTGATTTTAATGAAATCTGGGGAGAAGATTCTAACAACAAAGGCATGCAGATGCTGCTGCTTTTGGAGTAAGAGGTTAGGAGCTACTCCAGAGCCAGACTCCTAGAAACCAGAAAAGATTTTTGTAACAAAAGTTTACATAGAAATACAGAGGTTAAAATTAGTTAGATTTTGACTTGAGGCTTGGTGAAGAAGGCCGTATCTCTGCAATGTCTGAGTCCATTTTTTTCCAGTTCAGCCAGTATAAAAATAAACATAAGCTAACGCACTGGCTGTCATGTGAGGTTGGTTGAAAGCTCAGACTTAGAAATGCAGTTTTACCCAGAGTAAATTAGCATGGCAAACTGACATCAGTGGGCCTCTATATATTATTCCAATAGAAGCTCTGATAAAATTTAACATGGGATTACGTGACAATTACGTAAATGAAAAGCAGTATGGGCTTTCATTTAGATGCAGCTTATATATATATTTTGCATGACTCCACTAGACCAGACTGACTGTACAACGCCAGCCTAAAGGCTGCTCTTCATCTCCAGAGCAGCATAAAACAGCAAGGGTGTATAAATCAAGGCAGCCCTTGAAAGCAATACAACTTGCTTTATTTTGTCATTTAGGAGGTTCTCCAAACAGGAACATAAACTAGTAGAATATGCAAAAGGAAAACAAAATACGTAACATATCCTGTGAGCATCATGTGGCCTGACCTGTAATGTATTATACTAGTAAAACTATATAGCCCTACCAGGAATGTTTAGGATCACGGTGCAGTATGCACAGCACTGCACTCATCATTTTCAATAGGCTTTTGCATGGAATTTATAGGTTGTGAGGACAACAGAGATTTTAATCCCTTATTTACTACTTGCTTTGATCTCCTGTTGTGTCTCCAGGCACCCCGATACTGTATACAACACAGACCTCATGGACTGCCTTGAGAATCCTCCACAAGAAATAACGTTGTTTGGTCCCAGAAGTGTAAGTTTCGTGCTAAGTTTAAAGATATTAAACAGGGGACCTTTGCATGGAGAGGTTTTATTTTTTGTGTATAGTCTAAATTATTTCAAAACTTCTTACAAAAACAAACTGGTGACAAAATGAGACCAAGCATATTTCAGCTCTCTTTATAGAAAATTACAGTGGCTAAGAAATCTTGTATGTACCTTATTGCTAAAGATCAACGATACTGAAGTCTAATCCTGAGAATGTGGATTTTTATCTAACTGTGGTGCATTTTTTCAACCATGTTAGCTTCCAGTATCTTTCTAAAGAAAATCAAAGTAGCTTTACTACATCCATTGCAGAAGCTTCCTGCAAGACAAAGGCTTTTCTGAGACTGTGCAGTCTATCATGTGGTCAGTGCACAGGTCAACAGACGAATAAAAAATAACTGTCTACAGAGAAAGATGGAGGACAAGGTAATAATGGAAGAAAATATGTTTCCAAGCTTTGGTCTCTGTGAAGCAGAAAGCATCAGACAGTGGTAAGAAATGCCTGACAAAACAGCCTATATCCCAGACTTTCCCAGTGCTTGCAACTACTGCTAGTTTAGACTTTGACTCAAATATAGAAAATGATACTTTTCCACACCATGGAAGTACTCTGTACAGCAAGTAGAAGACAAATTCATTAAGGAAATTAATTTTTCCTGTACAGCAGAGGTGGCTGCCTCTGAAAGTCAAGGTATGGCACCACACAATCCATGGAGCGTTGTCAGTGGTGCTGTGGTAGATTAGTCAACTTAACTAGTCTTCGCTCAGCACAGCTAGGTCAGCTATGGCAATGCCACAGCACAGTCCGCCATGCAGAGGCACCAGCTCTGGCATTTTCTAAACTGACTGGGGACTAAAAGGCGTTTTGGGGAAAGTGGCTTCTGATGTATAAGTGTTGATCACATTTGCTCACACTGTCTAGTTCTTCATCATCTCCATCGTATTCTCTTTTCTCCAGATCTTAAATTATGACTAAATTAGTACTAGCTGTTCCCTTAATAAAGCTTGGTTCATTTTAAAATTGAATCAATAAAACGTTAGAAAAAACATAAATTTGAGACTTTCCTCAGCTATATGTCTAACACAACACACATATTCTATAGCTATGTCCAGCTTATCTAAGGTGACATATGCTGTCAAAGAATGACAGCTGGGTTTCTGCACTTGAATTTAGTTACGTAAATAGGATTAAATCACTGATTTAAACAAAGCTTTAATGTTATTCTAATGTTACCAAAGCCAGAATTTTGCCTGGAGTCTTTTTTTTTAAAAAAAAAAAACACATCTGGAATCCAGGGAATAATTATCTTAATTAAGATGTATGAAGAGTTGTTGTCTACCTGGTATTTGTGTATTTAGCAATTTCAGAAATGTCCATTTCATTAGAAGATGCATGCCTCCATTACGTTGTTGGGGGGTTTTTTAGGTTTTGCTATTGTGATACAAAGCATGTTTGGTTTTTTTTTTTTCTCTGAGTGTCTTTTAAAATGCAAATAAAATGGTCTAAGACTGAATAAAGACAAAAGTTACATCTTATCAACTTTTACAGTGAAAAAAAGGGATAAAAATAGAGGCTCAGGGAAAAGGAAAAAAAAATAAAGTGCACCTTGGTGAAGAATCTCATTGATGACTCTTGTCATTTTCAGGATAGTGTCATGACTTTTCCTTCAGGAAAGCAGAGCTTCATCTGTTATGGGTCACGCTGGAAGGCCCCATCAAAGATTGTTTTCTCTGTTTCTCACGGCCAGGAACTAACAAGCGGGTATTGTGCCGGGTTTCCTGTAGAATCAAGTTCCACTTCTCTGTCCAGTGTATTTGCCACACTGACACCACTGGCAGCATGAAAGAGCAAATGCTGAAAATTGCAGGTGCAGATATAAAACCAGCCCTCTTTTCTAAAAGCTACTCAGGCGTTTTTACTTTCAAAGCCTATGAGGAGCTTTTCGTGGAAGTTCATAATGAATTTTTCCAATAACCTTTTAATACCAACAATTTAATTCAACAAAACTCGTGTACCTATGAGCAGTCTCATACACTAACGTCATTTCAACAGGCTGATCTGCAGCTGTCATAGCATTCCAAGACAACGCTGCGGTGCACGGAATAGCAAGATGAATGACAGCCTGTTTCTTGGAGGTAGTTGACTCTGGTTACAAGTAGTTTTTACCTTGCCTAGTATGATATTGCTATGACTACACCGAAAACCAAAACCGTACAAATGTCTTGGCTTGTCTTCTTTCTACAGACAACGCTGCTAAGCTAAATCCTTCCAAAATCAATAATGAAAAAAGGTTTCATTTTGCTTTAATTAGGCTTATCAGATATATGTCATCAGGAGTTCTAAGGGACGAATCCAGACACATTTTAGAACCAACAAAAAAAAAAAGTTTGGACTGGCCAGAGAAATGATCGCATGGCTTAGCTTCCCGGGGAAGTTTTTCTTTTTCCACTTTTCCATGCTGAGTTTAATGACGGAAGCCAAGTGCTGACTGGCTTTACTTCAAGTATGCAATAATAGCAGAAAACCCTATACCCACCTCCTCCCAGAGATTGCCTTCCCAAACAGTGGCTCTGCTGAGTCCAATAATTACATTTGCTCATATTAATGAGCTATAAGTTCATACAATAGCTGGTAATTTTGGGAGCAGTAACTTGCACATTTCATGACGCTCGGAGGATCAGCAGTAGTTGGGATTAACCCCCTCTCTTTTCCTTTTGTTTTGGAAGTCACCTCTTGAAGGCCACATCTCCCTGGTTTTTATCAGGTTGTATTTTATACGTGCATGAAACAAAGGTACCAGCCAGTGAGTTGCATTGACCAGAAATGACAGCCGTATTTGCCTTCATCAAGCTTTCTTAAAATAAACGGTGACAACACTAATCTTACCACTGGTGTTTGGCCATGAGGACTTTTTTTCCAAGGAATCTGTGAAACAAAACATCCATTTATTTTCACTCATAATTGCTAATTATGTTTATTACTCATTAACTTTTCCTTTACAGATGACTTGTGAGGAAGAACTTGAGGTCAGTACACATTTGCAAGTCGTATTTTACACTGATGTGGCTTTAACTAACTCTTTCCTCCATCTGTAACTCAAACAAATGTTTGCTTTGTCATTTGATTAGGAATATTCACTTTTAATCTCAAGTACGTTTCAACACAACATGTATCCACAGGCACTGAGCATGTCATAATCTCTTAACTTCACGTCAAGCCTGAAAGTAAAAGAAATGTCTCCTGTTACTGTCAGGAGCTGGCCCACAGAGGGGCTCAGAACTGACTAACAAAGGATTTGGGATCAGACGTTCGGTGCTGCTTGCTGCTGAAGGCAAAGCAGGACCCGAAGGCAGAGGTTGCCCAGGCTTCCCATATCAAGGGTAAGGACTTCTGTGGGTTTTAGGTACTTCTAGGACTAGACAGTTCAGTGTAGAGAGAAGAAATAAAGGTAGGGAAAGGTAATCCAGTTTCAGACTTAAAAAACTAAAACTATCCAAGTTCTAACTCAGCAGCAAAACCCTTTATACGATCTAGCTGTAAGCTCACGTCTCGTCTACTTTCTGTGTCCGAGCAGAGGTTGAACGTGTGTAGCAGTCCACATCATCACACTAGCCATCAGCTGTCAAATACTACGTGATTGGGTCCTTGCAAGGCCGTTAATTGCAGTTCAAGAAATAATCCTTATAACCTAGTACACAGTCATTATTTTGATGCGTTAGCTGCTATGCAGTGACTAGCACAACGCTGTATATTATGAAATAGCTTTCTGAAAATTCATATAAACCTTGATTCAGTCTTCAGGGGAATACAAGTGAAAAAATAAAGCAAAATAAAATGCAGCACAATACTTTGAAATAACTTAAATTCTATCATAACAAAACAGCTTTTTTTTTTATTGAATAGCAAGCAGTGAATTTATCTGGCACATCACTGTTTTACTGCATGATAGATAGATTTATTTTTTTTTAATATTTCAAAGTAAAAAGCATTCTGAATTGTCTATCTTTCTGTTATCTTTGAAAAGATGTTTCAGTTCCTGATGTCAAAGAAAGGCTATCCAATTATCAGAAACCTTCAGCCAAGACAAGATGGTTAAAAAGGCTTTCTGGATATAGCAAAAACTTCCCTGCAGTGTGGACAGTCCCCTGTGGTCTCCAATCTGTCAGGCTGCATATGGAAGGCCCCTCCACCCACCTCCTTGGGCATCACACAGAGGGAACTCCAATGGTCCCATGAGCATCGGGTTTTTGAAGGTAGTTCTTAGACTGCTGCAAAAAATGTGTTCCTCATTCTTCAGAAATATCTCCCTGGGGCTGACAATTCTGTAAGTGAAATAAAACAAAGCAGAAATATTCAGACTGGGGTGATTTCTACTCTTTTCCTCTGCATTGATAACAACACCATCTGCTCAAGGATTTTCTGCAAGCAGGCTAAATTCATTGAATAAACTCTTCATTCCAGATTGTTTGCTCCTCTCTGTATAACTATCTACAATTGTTGATTAGTTAAAGTGCACAGTTCCCCAGTGAGAAAGGTAAGCACTGTTATTCCAGATGGGGAAACTAAGGCACGGGAAGTTTATCTGACCTGTGAATAACAGCTGGAGAATTAAGTTTTAAGTAGTAGATCACCAGAGCAACCTTTCCCCATCATTACATAGCAGTCTGAAATATTCTGCCATATGCTTTCTTTTTACTATTTTTTTTTGAGCAGTGAGAGTTTGGGGAAGGAATCTACTAAAAGGTCCTTTCATCTACCTTCAGAAGCAGCTGCAACTGTTAATGATAAATAGTAAAAAGTGTACACTACCATCTGATGCCCGAGTGCTTTCCTTAGTTTATACCCCAAAGTTTCAGAAGTCAGGGATTTCTTTGACTGGATGAGTTCCAAGGTGGCAAATCTCAACTGGATCTTTCAAGCACACACCAGGTGATCTCCGCTATTACATTGATCCTTCTGCCTGGAAATTCATTAAGTAAATATGCATTTGATGTTAAAACATATTTATCACTCCTCAAAATAAAAGGCATGGCTGAAAGAAAGGGTTAGAAGGGTTGTCTTATTAACCTGGTGCCCAGCCCACAGGAATGCAACCTAGGAGTGAAAATTGTTACATCAACAGAAAAAAACTAAACAGACTACAAATGAAATTTTGAGGCAATCCAGGAGACTTGCAAAATTAAAAAAAAAAAAAAAATACCGAGTAAATATATCTTCTTGCTCTGGAAGAGCTAGAAAATAATTACAGGCTTTTTATTTACAGATTAATTGTATATAAATATTGATTTTCATGCTCCGTGCATGTACAGCTCTGTAAACTGCATTTAGATTGTATGAATAGTTTAGCATATATAGGATTTAAAAAACAGTAAAGGTTGTCATCACCGCGCCCCTCAGCTTACACCGCAGTTCGAACAAGGCTGCTTGCACGGCAATAATTCAGGAAGGAAGAGAGGTTACTGAGGAGAAGCTTTGAGCCTTGAGAGCGCTGGGGGGGAAAGAGCAGGTTCTCAGCAGTGAAAAGGCGAGTGCCACGGCATGGCTGAGTTCAGCAGAGCGCCTGCGGTCGGGAGAAGGGCACACGCTGACTGCCACTGTGTTTGCTGGGCACCTTGCTGTCACTGCGTGACCACGCGTTGCCACTGATGGGCAAGGAGCTCAGCAGGGCCAGAAATAGCAGCGTTAGGAAAGAGAAACTCAAAGGCTCGCTCTCTCTCTCGTGCGTTAGCAACAAAATGAAATGAAGAGGGTGCTGTGTAGGGTTAGAGCTGAATGGTTTAAATTGAGAGGTGAAATGTGTGTGGGGTAGAGCTCCGGTGCCAGGGCAAGACAAGACGATGGTTAGAAGAGGTGGGGCCACCACAACATCTCCCTGCAGAAATAACGATTTGGTCCTGATTACTTCAGCTTGGGATAGGAAAACTTAGAGACAAACCAACAAACAACTCAGGCAGTGGGCGTGTTTGAATTGAGACTTCCGAATTCAGGACAAGCACTATAAAATTAAGAAGAAAACTGCAAAACGTACCTGAGCAAAGACACCAGAGGATTATTCTGGAAATTTGCCACAGGCCTTCACAGCAGTGCTATTTTCTCCATTGCTTCAGCTACTCATGACACATGATATTAATTGATATTAATTGATTATATTCCCTTTTCATGATTCATAGGCGGTTACAGCTCTGACAACTTAATTCTACATTGGGGGGGGGGAGGGGTATTTTAACATCTTCTTCTATAACAGAGACTAAATTATGCTCTTACTTTAGTACTAAATTTAAAATGTCCTATTCATCTCACATCAAGAAAATTAACACTTCTTGCAACAGCAATTTCAACTGGCCTCTGCTGCATGAAAATTGATGCTAACAACTGGTAAAACGCCAAACAAACCAAATGGTACTTGCTGTGTTGCTTTTGCATTGTAATAGCCTGTCCCTGAACGTACAATACTCTTGACAACTAAGTATGTCAGGCTAAATACTGATCAGACTAATTCTGGTGTGGATCCAAACTGAACTACTTTGATGATCTGAAAAGCAAATTTTCCTTTTGCTAAACATGTAGGTTACTGGCTTCACTCCCTGTAAGATGCTAATGCTGGTTGGTGAGGCTATCAGTTGTGAGGAAAATATGAAGAGCTAAGTTAAAATAGCTCATGGTTGGTCTGAGATGCCTGAAAGAAAATAATACACATGAAAATGCATTTTATATTAAAGCAGAGAGCGTGATGGAGATAGGAATTACCTAAAATGTAGAAGGACCCTAGTAGTAACAGTATGTTTTTTGCAGCTGTAACATTTTCAGATCCCAGAGTCCTGCTGAATTTGGTGGCAGGTTAATAAAGAAATTCAGGTTCCTGTCCCAAACATCTTGCAGTCCAAGTAGTTGAGAAATGGATGAATACAGTGAAGAAAGAGATGAACAGAAATAATAATGTATGCTTCAATTCCAAGTAACAATACCATCGATCTATCCTGATAAACAGAAGTTAAGGACTCCGTCATGTTAGATTTCCATCCGTCATGGAAGAAGGGATATTTTTATTTTTTTTTTTTTAAGATAAAGGACACCTTGCATAGCATTTTCCCCTGTACTAAAAGCATAAAGCCCAGAAATGTATAATGAGGTAAAATATATTTAGGCTACTCTGCCAGACAGAGATGGACCATTTAAAAATTTCATCACTTGGAAATGGGTGCACACACACACACACAGACTCTTTCTTCAGAGAATACAACTTCATTTTTCACACCACGCATTCCCTCCATAGCATTTCATTCTTCTCTTTGTGCTGCCTCATCAATCCAGCATTTAAGCCTTTCTCTTGTAAGTAGTCTCATTATTTTTTGCTTATACTGTGTTACAATTTCCATGCAGCAAAATTTTTTGTACAGCGCTTTGCTGTTACCACTGCTTCACTGTGAGCTGAGTTATCACTGTTGACAAAAAACTCCAGCTTCTTGCACATATATAATAAAAGCCTTAAAATGTTTTCCAAATATCTATCTGAAATATATTACTTCTAATTAAAAAATATCCTGCAGATTTACTGTTGAGACTAACGATGTAAAAAATAAAGACATCTTTCTTGGTGCCTCAGTAGCCTAGGCAGTGGGCCACTCTGATGTATATGATATATCATATATCATTTTTTATCACTCTTTCTTTCAGCATGGGACAATTTTTAGAATGATACTGAAGACAATAATTTTTCCCTCAAGTATTTAATTGATAGTGGCATCACCCTGTACTATACTTACCTTCTAGATGCTCACCATGTTTCTGCGTCTGTCACTTCAGTCTAGTGATGGGCTAAAGTACTCCGAACCGTTATATGGAACGCAGCGTGGTTCTTCATTGGGATTGCAATGACTTAATGATGGTACTGTACAGCAGAACAACCTTTTTCTTTGCATTCCTATTGTCTGCTGGGTACTGCAATGTAAATCTGGACAAAGAAGGCTTAATTTCCCACAGTGTGCCATTTAAATAAAAAAAGAATTGACATCAACATATTAAAAAAACAGGGAAGAGGAGGATGCTAAATGCTAGCAAACATGCACAGAAGGAAAGAACTGGCTGGGAAGATTAGACCCGTTCCCTGCTCTTGCTCTGTGATAGAAACACAAAATAACAAAACTGACTGGGTGATGAATAGAGTCTCTGATTTCCAGTCTTGCTGTATTCATGGGTACTTTACACATTTTGGGTTTCATGCAAACATTGTACGGTGGTTCAGATTTTGGTTTGGTTTTTTTGGTTGTTTTTTTTTTTCTCTCTGTTGCTTTCCTTCCTTATGCATCCTTGAAGAGCTGACTTATCTTCTCTGCAAGTGATGTGCTCAGTTGCCCAAGCATGGCTTTCTTGGGTTCTTCTTAGAAGAGATTCCATTCCTCAAACCTTTCTTGTATTTCATCTCTGCACCTGATTCTGAACTTCCTAGCCTGTGAAATCCCAAGTCCTTAGCAGTATCACTGTTCTTTAACATCTCTTTCAGGTATTAGGCTCTTTGGCAGTCATTCTCTGTGGCTTTCCCACACTGATACCGTACTGTGAGGAAACAAACGCTCCATGCCTTCACTGCATTATCAGAACCCATATGAGTCTTTTATTCTCGTTCCTGCCTGAAACGAAACCTTCTTTGAGTGTTCAATTCATTGTGTTTAGTTCCACTTTCTTTGCAATGTTATATTCCTCAGTGATAGGGAGTTGGAAGTGAAATAGTCAAGTGCTAGGTTTGATTAGAGCAGGGGTCCTCAAACTACGGCCCGTGGGCTGGATACGGCCCCCCAGGGTCCTCAATCTGCTATTTACAGTTCTCCACCCCCCACCCCTGCTGGGGGTTGGGGGGGAACCCAAGCAGCCACAGATGACTGCCTGCCACTTCATCCATGCGCCGGCCCCCTGGTTAAAAAGTTTGAGGACCTCTGGATTAAAGCCATCTTCACCAAGACTTAAAATCTTGTGGTGAAATACAGCGTACCTATACTTGGCCCTGATGTCGTTTCAAATTACCACACATTACCAGTGTTATGAATATAGATAATTCAGGTCAGAATTTGGACTTTTGAAGACTATGGAGTGTGCTCTGAAGCCTTCAGAAAGTCTCTGTTGCTCATCACAGATACACATATCTCTCCTGTCCCACAGGTGAATTCTGTTACTGCAGAGATTTCTAGAAAAAAAATCTTGACTATTTGGTTCTACAGCTCATTCTTCTAGTTTCCATTAATGTCCTTGCATGTGCATCTCAAGAAGAAACACAAGTATCTGTATGTGCGTAGAGCGTGTGTGAACTTCCTTTCCTCAGCCTGTCTTCTTTTTCCACTTTCTTCATCCACTGACTCTTCATCTTTCATTCGGGTTCCACCATGCCACCAGTTATAGCAACAGGAACCAGTGGCTGTGACTGTTACCAGTGTGTTCAAGCTACCTCAGAAATAATATGCATCCAGTAGCATTGCCATCCAAAGCAGGCTGTGTCTTACTCATCCACACCACCATCAGAGGGCTGAACAGAGAAAACCGAGTACAGTGCTGGGGAGGTGCCACGAAAACAGGGTAACCGCTTGCTAAGCTTTATGCTGCTCTGTGTCAATGTGAGAACGCAGGGGTCTTTTAGAAAAGTTATATATATACTTATATGATATAGGAAAAAACTTTATAGAATGTAAATTTTTATATATATACTTCAAAGGATATATTAAAAAGATATGTATAGAGAGGTAAAGCTGCAAATCCATTTCTTGGTGGGTATGAGCTGCTCACTTCATTAATACCGCATTAATATCAAGGCAAACCCACCTTTGATTTTAGGCAATCAGCCACGTGTTTACTTCTCATAAGCGCCAAAGGCCCTGGCGGAGCCATATGTACCCCTTTTACATAAGGCTATGGCCTGTTCCTAAACAATTACACTGAGTAGTACAATGTACTCAGGCTGAGGATGGTTTGAGTGGGACATGGAGCAGGTGGTGCTGCTGCCCAGCAAATGGTCACCTGGCAAAACCAATGTCAGCTTCAGTGCTCCTTGCTCTGATTTTCTCTGCTTCTTTGAAGCTGAAGGCATATCAAACTACTTCAATTTGAGGAACATAAGAGACTTCAGCTGAGACTATTTAAGGATGCTGTTGAATTCTTTCTCGTACAGTTGTCAGCTCAGCTGGATGAAACTATCCGATGTGATGCTTGAATTTCGTATTATGCTCAGGCCGTTTAAAAGAAATAATTTGTCCTCACTGGCCCCTGCCATTCCTAGATTTCCTTTTTCCTTATCCTTAAAGCAACTGTGAAATATTACTAACAAAGTCCTTGCAAGTCCTACATAATACTTCAGTTGTTGTCAAGAGCAGGCTTAAGCATCGTCATCTGGGTGAGCACATTTGAGCTGCATGGGGAATATGAGGCAGCAAGAAAAACAAACAAAATGCGTTTGATTTTATATGCCATTTGCTCAAATCTCTGAAAGCAAATGACCTGTTGACAGTAACAGATAACCATTTATCTAATCATTTAAAGGCCTGTAACAAAATTAAACCAAAATCTAACTCATAAAGCGCTGGTTATGCATGAAACTCATTGTAAGAACTCATCCTGGGAAGGAGGAAAAGCCATCACACAGAGTCTGGCTGTTCTAAAGGTTATCAGAACGCCTCCAGTGTGTCACAAAGTTAGGCAGTGAAATACACGAGGGGCTACAGTTGCCTTCTAACAAGAAGCAAAGTTATACACAACAGCTGAGTTAGCATTGTTCAGCAAAAGTTCAGCAAAAGGTGCTGCAGAGGTGCACACTGATACGTAAGCCAATGTGGAAGCGGTAGAAGAGTTTATAATATGTACAGTGAAAATGAAATAGAAGCTTGTGATGAGGGAAAGAAGCTGACAGGCTCAAAATGTCCTGTCTGAGGAGACACGCTCACCTGCGCATCCGCTTTGGTATTCAATCACCAACCAGTCTGTAGTATACACGTGCAAAAGGGCGGGTATGAAACGAGGTAAGAAGTGTGGGAAGTAAATAATTCTAGAAAATAATGAGACTCTAGATGGAAGGGGAAAGCTGGGCAAGGGCTGAGCCATAGAGCGGGGATAGCTCCCCTTGCAGCGGGGCTGGAGACGGGCTGCCTGGCCCCAGCACTTATCCTGGATGTGGGCAGAGCCTTACTCCAGCCCCCAGGCCATGTCCCAGATGAAGATGCTTTCAAGGGAGAAATCTTTTTGCAGTGTACCCCTTCCTTTATGGCACCCCAGGTGCCCGCTCCCAGTGGAGCTCTCACCTTTGCCTTTACCCCAGCCCCCGCAGTTATAACCTTTACCCAAAAAAACGAGGCACATTACCCATGGTCTGGCCTGGGCCACACAATCTCGCTAAATACCAAGCACGGTGTTCAAAACTCTGCGTAGGAATACGAAGCCGGGTTTATCTTTGGGTTGCCATGAAATTCAGATGCCACCGTACTTTACCTTCTCATTACTGAGGCTCTACTGCCTCAGTAAATAAATAGGAGCTGCTTTTGTAAACCGGCTCCTGCACATTGAAAACATTAATTAACGCAGCAGACCCATGACTATTGAAAAGAAAACATTCCTAGAGTCAGGTTGCTATTTTGTCCAGAACTGAAGGATGTTCAGGAGTATCAAACACTGAAGGAGAGCAAAGAACTGTGAAGATTCCACTCTTTCTGTTTCCCTCAAATATTTAGGCAAAGAAAACCAATTTCTTTCTCTGTACAGAAATGACAGACAATAATGGCACTACTCTCAGACACCTCAACACAAAATGGAACAGAGACACAACTAATACCTCTTAATGAACAGCTTGTAATTACTTGCATCCACAGTGCAGTGCAATTGCTAACATTAATAGCGTGGATAAGAGGAACTGTGAGAAAATGGAGGTTATTCACTTCTAATTTTAGCACTATAATGAATACCTAGCTCCTCAAATGCACTGAACAAATGAATTACCGACTCTGCATTTATCATTACACCATTCATTAACATGGTGATAATTAACGCTGTGTAAAGTTTCACAGTCTGAGGCACTATAATAATTAATATATTAACAGGGTTTATATGGTCATTATTCATGCTGGTGCATTTGACTGTTGCCTGATTGTTGTATAAAACTGAACATGCCACTTCCCTGAGCACCAGTCAAGATTCCAGTTTCTCAGTCATATGTAACTTGCAGAATAGCTGGGACATGTCTGTTATGAATGTAGGTACTTCAAAATGTGCTGTACATTTTGTTTTTTCATTTTTTCCCTTGGTGTCTCTGTTTCCTCTCCCTTTAGCCTCTTTAGTCTCTTCTGTTCCAAAGCAGCCTCAGCTTCCTTATTCTTGTCATATTTATTCATTCTGCTGGAGAGAAGAATTTTCCACACCTTTCCTTCTCTTAAAAAATATTTTGATTTAAAAAAAAATAATAAACTATGTTAATTACTTCCAAGGTTTTCTATTCAATTTTGTCAGAAACTGATGGGTTATCATTTTTCTTCAGAAATTTAAAATGCCAGTCTGAGAAAACCATCATGTATGGATTCATGACGGGCTCTGTCTAAGGTCCGCTGGATTTTGACATTCCTCAGGGGATCAGAGACTCGCAGGAGTGACAAACAGCAACGAAGAAATATCAAGAAGGTTCAGAAATTCAGCTAGTGCAAATCTCACCCTGTCAGACCTCAAGCAAGTTACCCAGCTGTCAACTAGCAAAGGTCTGAGACAGATGTAATTCTGATTTGTGCAAATCAAATGTAAATTCTGGTGCCCAGACTTTTGCTCCAGACCCTCGAAGGAAAGCAGCTGCAAGGCTGGGTTTACACTGGAAGCTCCTTGTTATTTGGGTATATGTAGACGAGGAATATGTTTGCATAGCTTCTAGAGATACCTAGCTCCTAATGAGACAATAAGTACTTTCGCTTTTAATGAAAATGATGCCACTCCTTCTAAAGCAGGAAAATATTTGGAGGGGGGCTTGCTAGAAATCTTCAGCTTTTCAGAAAAAAAAAACCAATCCAGACCTCCAAAAGTTCAGTCCTAACCTGTATGACTTAACTGTGTTAAGAAACAGTTTCACTATGTCTCACAGGGGCATCTATCCAGGTAACTAATTTCATAACTCTCTTTACAGGCCAAAAAATGCCAAGTGCCCTCCTGGCAGAGCCACGTGGGATGCCCAGCCTACACTGCCTCGTGGTACGTGTTATTAAACTCTGGCCTATAAAAGAGAATAAGGCACAAGGCTTCTAGTTACACTTTGAAGAATACAGCCCTGTAAATTATCCAGTTTTCTTTTTCTGAGTCTTTGAGGTGGTTTGGCTAAAACAGTAATAATTTTTGCTATTGACCTTTTGACAAATTTTCAACAAATTAAACTGTAAATTTTAGATAAGGTCATAAGAGATTGCTGGGCTGGGACAATCCACCCCGGTCCTGTATTTCCACATCCTGCATAAAAGCTGAGATTTCCAACATGTGCAACAGGACACAACCACCTCCTTCCTCTCCCTTGTCTTCTCCCTGTACCTGACAGTTCCTAAAGCATCTACAGAGCTTATTATGTGAACAAAAAGGCACATGCAGCTGGAAAGAGATGTAAAAGAAGATGCCTAGATTTTTATCAGTCTCAGAATGGAGTTAATTCCATTCTCAATTTTTCTCACCCCCACCGCCCCTCAACCCCCTTCAATGAACACAAACGTGGAAAGTGAAGAAATGTTTAAAATAAGGCTTGAGGTACATAGGGTTAAATACTGCAACCACAGTTCAGAGTGTGATGACATTCAGTTATCTCCTCAGAAGATGTATTCTATGTGTGGGATAATTAAATCAAAGATAATTTTTTAACCAGGTGGGATTTCAAAAGCTTTCTCCATTCTCCCAGAAAAAGACAACTGATCTTTGACCCAGCCACTATCTCCAACTCCTGTTCTTTTAAAACTTGGTAAAAAAGGTTTATCTTGGTCCCTCACTCATTGAAAATACAACAGAGCCACCTCCTCTAGCATTATTTTCAATTAATAATTCCAGTGAGAGGGGACTATTTAAAAAAACAAAAACAAAAACAAACCCCACATCAAAAAAAAAACAACAGAAAAAACCCCCAACAGCTTCTTATACATCAAATAGCATCTCTGTAATGTTCTTTATCATGCCCCAGCTGACTTGACTGAAGATATTAAACGTTATTTCTGTTAGCCCTGAATAGACAATGCATCTCTGGGAGAAAGTTATTTTGGTTCCCAAATCATTAATATAATTATTAGAGCCGGAGGGTCTCCAAATAGGCTAAATGAATTAGACATACAAGTCTTAGAGAAATTTAAAGAGGTGGATATCAAAGTAGTGAGACACTATTTTAAGCTCCCATGGCAAAATCTCTTTGGTTCGTGAGCCTGGAAGGCTGAATGATGGCTTTCAGATTCCAGGGCAATTTCCAGGCATCATCCCTATGAATAATAACTGAAACCTAGTTCACTGTAAATGTGGTAGAATTGCCTAGAAGTTGTTAAAAGGATAAACAGGGTATTTCTAATTCCACTTGTCAGGATAGAATATGTATGAAATATAATTTGGGAGATCAGTACTTTTCCTTTTAAACTATCTAACATCATCACAAAAGAAATGTGAAAAGTATGTTTACTAAGTTCCAGTCTGTTAGTGCCACAGATTTAGACACCTGAAAAAAATCTTTGAGAATCGCTAACTCCATCAGGGTCAGCAGAGTTGACAGTCATTAAGTGATAAGAGAAATTGAACCCAGTGCTATTGTAAATAATACCACAGAAGGGGGGGGGGATTCATGTCTTTTACAGGGATTATATTCAATCATAAAGTGCATTACATACATTTAAATAAAGAAAAGGAGAAAATAGAGGGGGAAACCCCATCAGGACAATGCAACAGATAGGACTTGTACAACACAAGTTGCTTCCCTGTGTGTCCATTGCAATCTCTAATCATAGACTTTTTTTTTTTTTAACAAAGGTACATTATTATCAAGTTCATGTTTGTGTTCTAACAAGGAGGGAAATGGGAAAAAAGGAATCTTGGCATTTTGATGATATATTTGAAGATTTATATTTATGCATATTCTGTAGTTTCAAATTAATGAGCATTATTCAGTAAATGAAAATAAATAGTAAATATTTTACAAATATTTTGGGTGAATAGAATTTCCTTCTTTCAGAAACACTAAAAGTTGACAGGAATCAAGTTCAGACGAGCTTTCTAGCTCTGAACATAACACTGAAAGAAGCAGGTGGAAGCAAAAATAGCAAGCAAGCACCGTAAATGTTTGTGGTGTGAATATACGAGGTCTGGAATTATGCCAGCGCAGCTACAATTTCACCATATTTTATAAGTTTAACCCTTACACTGCCTGTATTGGTGCAATATTTTTTGTCTGTACCTCATTAAGCTCATGCCACTGAGAAGGGGCAGCCTGCAGAGCAAGTGACCCTAACGAGCCTGTATGGCCATAGCTCCAGCCCCTCAGACACATGCACAGCACAGGGTTAGTTAAATTCTGAGTCATCATTTAGGCTATGAGATTTTTAGAGCACAAACAGTTAATTTTACTGAACATAAAAAGACAGATAGTGGCATCTGTCATCAGAGCTGAAACCTGGCAAATGCACCTAGCAAACAGAAAGGACAGGCAATTAATCAAGGACCACATTCCAAGGTAATGGAAAGAAAACAGTAACAGTATGTGGTGAGGTTCTTAGTGAGAATCCTAAACAAGTATGAAATTATTTTGTCACAAATCAAGCCCAAAAGAAGCCCAGACAAGGTCATTAGGAAATTCCCTCAAAGCCCATTTAAGCACTGCTGCTGTGGTAAAGGTTAGCCCACTCTCCAGTACGCTCTGATCTTACTGGACATTCTCGTTGGACACAGAGGAAAATTCAAGCCTAATGTAAAGAACATTCCCATCAGGGTGAGAGAATAAAGCTGAATAACTGGGAAATATCTGTCAGAGCTACCAATAAGTTTCTTATAAACTTCCATTTATATTTTTTTTTACCTCCAAAATAGTGTTATCAGCTTTTTTTAGACCAAACAGAGCAGTTTATTCATAAAGTCAATTAGCTAAACAGTATAATAAGGATACTATGTAATTTAAAACCTAATGTAGTCTTTGAACTTAATTTGGTTTCCCTGTGCTCTTACAACAATGTGTTTCAGAGCTAAAAGCATGCCTGTGGGACGGAGGCCTTTATGTTCATGAACACTACATTACAAAAAGCCTGTTCTAGAAGACACAGAAGGAATTCCCCACCTTATGTACCTTTTTGTTAATAGAAAAGGTTTTTTTAAAGCTGCTTCTTCCTACGAAAGGACTTCCACTTCGAGGCAGGATTACCTTTATATTAGCTACTTTGCATCCTTATTAATGCTCTGCTACTCCTGGCTGAGTTCATCGGTCACAACCGTCATAAACATTGTTTATTGGAGTTTGGTGCAGTTGCACAGAATTTTTCAAGTTTGACTTCTCCATTAGTGCCTTTACCAAAAACCATATTATATGACTGGTATTACTATTTAAGACGCAGCCAAAGTGAGCATGTTTCACCAAATAATCATTACAATTATTAAATGTTAAAAGTATTAAAATACTAAATATTAACCAAAATAATGTAATAGCTTTAGAAGAGATTTCGTTTACATAGCCTTCCTTCTCTCAAGGCTGTGTCATGGTTGGTCTTGGCCCTCCAGCCTGGACAGCAATGGACATCAGGTATCTGCTATCAGATGTGATTACGGAAATGCTAATGCTGATGTACTTTGTGTAGCATCAATTCTGAGGTCAGCTTTTGACCTTTAATAGTAAGTTCCTCCTTGGTGAAAACCAACCCCACATCACTGGCAGTGTTGGCACATCGTAGGGTTTCAGCAGCGGTTTACTCTGATTCTATTTTTGTGGCGGTTCTATCTTGTGCAGAGACACAGCTAAATACTGATTCCCCATAAGAAGCACAGTATAATAATATTTTCTCAAACCATGACTTACAAAATGGAGAAGTTTGCTCACCTTTTTCAGAATAGCTTAATGGAGAGGCCTTCAGTACACAAAACTCGAATGGCTTTGGAACCAAACTTCTCTTGTCATAGATGAGTGCCACAATGCCCAAGCTATAGGGGAAGGACATTTAAAATTATACTGAAACTAGATAAAAATACACAGAGACAAATGAAGTCAGAAAAAAAAAAAAAAAGTCAATTTTCTTTCCTGTTCAAAGCCCTGCCCAAAAGGTAGAGGTGAACATCTTGTCTGGCTTCTAGCTTTTTGGCTCTTGTTTCCTTGCTTGTTTATGCCCTGTCACAACCTGATAGTTATGCTTCCTACTTGGGATATAGGAACTGGGGTGAAGACTCACGCTTCCCTAATTGTAGGCCAGTTCAGAACCAGTGTCTCCCATTATGTGTCACCGTACACCGGCCATCGCTTGACTATTGAAGCGAGAGGTACCAGTTGCTGCCGTCGCCTTTGCCAAGCACCCGGCTGCAGACTCATCACTGAACACCCAGGAGTGTACAAGGGCACTCACTCTTTAGCTCGGTGCTTCATGGGCACACCGTGTATGAACAGTAGACCCAGGCAGCTTCTAGCCCAGACCTTCAGCTTCCTCTGTTACCCTGTAGAAGTGTTTCATTTTTGCAACAGACGTTAGCATCCAATTCAGATGGTCTGCAGCACCCTGCTGCCGCAATTGTCCTCTTATTTTTACGTGTCGAACTCTACCACAGGTGTCTGTCTTCACCAGCTGGAAATTAACCCAGCGATGTTTAATTTAAGGCACTGAGTGCTGGCAGGAAAACAGAGCCCTTCGGCTTTGGAACCAGGAGCTCTTAATTCAGAGTAGCTGGAGAGAACCTCCATGAAAATAAACCACGTTCCAAATTAAACTGCCAGCAGCAGCCAGAGGCGTGACAGCCCAAATAAATAAAAGCAGAACTATTTCTGCATAAACCCCATTAGTCGGCTGAGCCTGAGTCGAAGAGCACAAGGGACCCTATAGATGAGAGATTTCTCAGGGGACAACCCTTTTTTCAGCCCCCACTGCCCCCCTGCAGCCCCTTGCAGACTCCTACACTCCCACTACAGCTCAAGTCCTCATCTCCATCCCAGCCCCAACGCTAGTACTGGTCTGGGCCACACTGCAAACCCAGGAATTTTGAAACAAGAAGGTTGTCATTTTGACAACCATTTAGCAAATTTTCATTCAAATAAAACTTTTAGTGGAAAGAGATCTAATCAAGTCAGATTGGATGTGAAAACTGAATTAAGTCCTTGAATAAGAACCCATGAATTCTTTTATGTATTCATTGCTATGTAAACACTTCGTATTTTCCAGTGGATATTTCCTTAATAATTTCCCCTAATCCTAAAATAAACACAGTATATCTAGAATTACGTACCTGGAAGAACAGGTTTCAAAACAGTCAAGCTTGCAGCATCTGCACTAGCTTCAGTGAAGTTCTACCAAGAGATGACTTTTTATTCTTCTTTAAACACTGAGACCACTTTCCTATAACAAAACCATGAAAAACATAAACCAAAGGTAGAATTATTACAATCATCTGAAGCATAGAAGCAATATTGAAATTAGCTTAATTTGTTAAACGTTTTTTCAGTCATTGCAATATCTTAGTTTTCTAGTCATCACCGAAATTTTTATCTTGAGAAGTATCATCATACTAGTAGACAAATAATTTCATGCAATATCTGCTATTCCAGAAAATTATCTGTATTGCAACATAATTATCTCAGATGACATACTGACTGACTCCTAATTACAACAGATATAGCTAATTGCTTTGGTTCATCCTGTAAATAGCTCAGCGTGTGCCTTTATGAGAATTCAGTAATGACACATTGCTCGGAGGGATTGTATATGTAAGTCGATTTTCAAGTTTTTTAATGTGTCAAGTTCTTATTTTTCAATATCTGTATAAGTTTTCTTTCAAATTGAACTTCTTAGAAACTTAATGTTGGCAAATAAAGAATGTTTTGGGGGAACACAGATGGTACAAATTGGTATAGCTGGTTTTTTTGGACACTGTTCCCAATACCTAAACAGGAACTGAACTCCAGAGTCAGATCTGCCACCACAGTCCCTGAAAAACGAACAAGAGCGGTGATCCACCAGTCCACTGCAAACGGATCTGACCTGTAAAAACTCAACTATCTTGTTCTGCTTCAGTTTACACCATAGAAAAACAGTGGTAGGTGAGAGCTTCGAAGTGCTTCAGCACCCTGCCTGCAGAAGTGAGGCATGAGTAGGAAACTGCCGCGATACATACAGAGTAAATACGCAGATGCAATAAGGAAAAAAAAAAACCACACAAAAAAAACCCACAAAACCCCACCCCCCCCGAAAAAAAAAACCAAAACAAAACCAAAAAAACACAACAAACCAAAACAGTGGAAAATGGATGGAAGCCTGACTACTTAAGAACAAATCTCACCTGCGTTGTTTTAGATCCTACATCAAGCCGTAGTCTGTCGGCAGAGTTATGCAATAGGAGACACCAACTGTGCAGCTTCTTATTCTGCCAGAAATGCTGATTTATGTTTGATTTTGTCCTAGTTTGGCCTTAAAAGGTAGAGTTGTAAAAAAATTCATCAAGCAAGTGTCACAAAATATTTTTATTCAAGTACATTTAAATGGTTTAATGAGAGCATTTAACGTTGGTAATATGAAGCAGTATAGCATATGTAGTGGACAAATTAAGAAACTTGAGTAACTTTGGAATAACTTTTTTATTCTGAGTCATTACAGAACTTTTAAAATCAACTATGAATTGAAATTCACAAATTTGTGCTATGGATCAAGGGCTAAAAATATTCCTTGAGTAGTTTTAAGTGTGTAGCGTCACATTTTGTTCCCTCCTAGTATGCTTTCAGTCAAGTAGTTCACCAGTCCGGTTTAGGTTCCACATTTTTTTATTGGGATACAGATTTTCACTAACTCCTGATGTCAATCAGAACTGAGAATAATAAAAATGTGTTTCACACATATACAAACTTGCCTACTTTGTGACATACTTTATTATGTAGTAGAGTATATATTTAAAAAAAAAAAAAATCAAGCTTCCTATCTTGTTAGAATTATACTTAAGCCAGCGAAGATAATCCAAGCATGACTTTAGTGTCTTCTCTTGCACTAAAAATTGACTGACAAGAGAGCACATTTGTCTTTTCTATAGCCATGTATCTGGAAAGTACTTTGAAACAATTGCTACTGTCCACCTGGTCCCAGAATAAAAAAGAAAAAAATAAAAAAATAAAAATGAAGCATTTTCCTTATTAGTAGTATGTTACTCTACGTGTCCTGGCCATATTTACATCCTAGAGGATCTTCTGCTTTTCTTATCATAGACTGAACACACTCCTTTTTGTCCAAGTTCTGCTACCTACTGCCAAAATACCCCTGTTTTACATCTCCAGAGTCAGCTGTATTTCAGTTGCAAAGTGATGTAATTTGTAAAATGCTTTATATTCCATTAGGGCAAATAGCAATATATAAGCTGAAGACATTCTGAAGCAGCTCCTCAGGTGGTACACATGATGAGGTTGCTTCAGAGAAGTTATGGAGACAGGTGGTATAAATCTGCAAGCACCTGCCTCAGTATAATCTCTTGGGTTGAGGTTTGAGTCTGTTTCGCTGAAAAAGGGGAAAATAACAACCTTGATAAAGAACTTGACAAAAAGGCTTTGAGTCTGCCAAAATCAGAATTCTATTTTTGTAATTGCCCCACTCCTCTCTATCATTAATTAGACCATTAAAGAAGTTATCTCACAGTTAGATGCACACAGCTGTGTCTTCAAAGCACTTACAAAATAGAAATGGTGCAAGTTTTTAAATGCCACTTTACACTTTCTCATGTGTCTTCATATCCTTACAGACCTATGCAAAATCTTCATTACATCGCCATTAGATAAAAAAGCATCCCTTCTTGCTCAGGAAGTTCTAGATCACAGGTTGCTTGATGTTGGAGAACATTCTGAGAGAGAGCAGTAAATGAATATATGGGCACACACTCTTACCCTCCTTTTCCTGTCAGACATCATTGCAATCGGGCAGCCGCAATTTCCTTGCATTTGGATGATTGTTTGTTGACATGGGCGTTCAAAGTTCGAGCAAAGTGTATTTCCTGAAGCACCTCTGCCATATCAGAGGACAGTAGTATGTCTTGTTATTCTTTACGTCATTAAACACTACACCCCTGTTCGTTAAAGCACAAATTGCCACAGGTGGCATCTGCTGTGACAGCTTTAAGCAGCACTTTCCAAATTTTTTGATTACTGACCACAATCAAAAATTTATCAAAATCCATTCTGCACAATTCAATTAAAATTTAAGTAATGTAGGCTTGCAGTTGGCTCTGAGGCCGCTTATCGTGCTTTCAGTTCAGATTTCTACAGGATGTGAAATTAACATTTCGTTTGTGAACAGCAAATTGCCAAGGATCAAGTCTAAACACTACAGGAACATCAAAAGGAATCTATACTCATGGAAGACTGAACTACAAAATCCTAGAAGTGATAGATCATAGTGAATTTAGGATATCGAGTTCCAAATGAATCTTTAGATCAGTGAGGTTAAAATCAATAGTCTATAGTTTCTTTGGAATGTCACTTCACCTTTTATTGCTCCACTTAGCAAATGACAACTCATTAAGATGACTGCCTCCGAGTCTCACCTTACAAGGTATTTTGGTCTGTCTTGAGGTATCATTAAAAACAATGCTTTTATAGTTTGATTTATTCATGTAAAATTAATGAAGTTAAAAAGTCACATTGAAAAATTATGTTTACAGAAAGACTGTGATGCTGGCAGATAAGAAATACATTTTTAAAGGCGTAGAAAAGGGTTAGAATTTATTAAAATGCAGTGCCAGCATCCAAGCATAGGAGCAAATACAAATGGAAATTAATATTGGACAGCCAGAGATGAGTAAGAATTAAGATTAGGAAATTTCCAGATTTCTAGTGGGAGTTTGTTATTAAAGAAATATTTTTTCCATTCAAGTTGGTGACATGACATTGTTGATCTTTTAAATGGTTTAACTTTAATATTTATGATGACATTTTATTTTATCATTTCTAATTATTTCAGAATGGCACACAAAAAGGAAAAAATAAAGCAACTACAACAGGTTTTTTAGGAAGTAATCAATTGCTGAGTGATAGAAATTGACAGGCAAATTGCTAGCAAATTATTTTAATTGTCAATAATTATAACTATTTTAGAGACTTACATCACCAGAGGGTTGTCTGTGATTTCTGTAATAGGAGAAACCATTAGGATTTTCTATCTTCTGGCTCAATTTTCTCAATGTGGGGGAAGTCATGCAAATTATGTATGATACGGATCATCTCAAGTTCACTCTATGCTGTTTTTGATATACTGTGCATGTCAACCACTTGTTAGACTTCTTGCATGTTCTGGCAGCTGCAATGACTATCTTAATGCTTATTCATTCCCATTACCAATACCTCTGTATGAGCTCTTGTCAAGTATTAGGACCTCTTTGTACAAAACAAGGTGGAAAAAGGGGGAAGAAACCAAAAAATCTGGACAGCTCATTCAGATTTGTAAAGATTTTTCTTATATTATTGTAAGTTTAGAAAGGGCTTATGGCAGCTGGCATGCTTTTTACAGCTTCTGTGGAGACCCAGCACCTGACTATTGTGCTCTAAACACGGTTCAGCAGCTATTACTGATGCCAGTAAATCAATTACAGGGATGAAGTGCTGGATGAAATGTTGGAAGAATTTTGTTTTACAATAATGACCTTAAAGACAAGTAGGTAAAGAGGGAATATAAGCAATAATTTAACTTACATCAAAAATTGGTCGAGATTTCAGAAGTGTGGTGTCCTACAGATGTGGTGCTGCCAAGAGAAAGAAGAGAAAGATGTTAGGAAGAGGCAGCCAAGTGATTTTAATGTAGCATTATGATGTTTCCTTAGTTATCACATAGTATCTACATGAGGCTTCCACATTTTTCTTAAAAGATTTTCTGTTGAGCAAATTCAATCCTGCTGTTTCTACTTCTGTGTGCCACCTTGTTATTTCAAGGGGGTCACCATCAGGTCTGCAGTGGTTATCAGGTCTGCAGTGGTTATCAGGTCTGCAGTGGTTATCAGGTCTGCAGTGGTTATCAGGTCTGCAGTGGTTATCAG
>JAVJGJ010000032.1:31584876-31595588 GCA_035590215.1 Microhierax caerulescens | reverse complement strand
AGTGGTTATCAGGTCTGCAGTGGTTATCAGGTCTGCAGTAGTTATCAGGTCTGCAATGGTTATCAGGTCTGCAATGGTTATCAGGTCTGCAAGACCATGCAGTTTAGCTTGCCTGGCGAGGCTGCCGTCACGTCACGCCAAGTGCAGATACCCATGCTGCAGACACTTCCAGCTCGGAAGTAGATTGAGAACCTTAGTTCCTTCCCTGCGGCACAGACTATACCATTAGTCAATATTACAGCAAGGTGGATAATTGGATAAATTGCGATCTTTCTTTCCAATTGCAAAAGGTCTCCAAAGGGAGACCAAACTTTCTCTAGTATATTTCTCACTTAAAATTGAGGCATTAATTTCAGCAGGTGACTGCAAATCACCCACAAAAATCTAACCTGAGCCTGAAAGGAAACGCAGTGTGTTTAGGACACCAAGATGCCTTTTCTTGATTGTGTCAGTAAAAATTCTAATTCACATTAATATCTACAGTCATGAATTTGCATTTTACTTATGATTGTTCTCTGGTATCGAAGTATTTGCAAAGGGGTGGAATAATCCTAACTGGTCTCAAAATGCCTGATATCATCTGTCTTGGCCTTCCTCCTAGATTCTTGACATTGCAAAGACAAGGTATTATCATTCACATCTATTTCTGATGAACACAAGTTTTTATTTTGCAGTTGGTTTCAGGGGAAGGAAAAAAAAAAAAAAGATGGGAGGAAATGGAGAGTAACCATCAATTGCTGCTCACCATTAACATGCCAAAAAGCCGTTTCATTCGAGACATAATTGGATGTAGTGATAAAGTATAAATTGTAATGGGAGTCTGTTGAGATGTAATATGGAAGATTTATTTAAAGTAACTTAGCAGGAAAGCCTGACAAATATATATTGATTTATGATTACCTGTGCCTTTGTTCTTCATTTGTCCTTCTCTACTACTTTGTATCCTCTGTGGAGATCTTTTTTCTAATATTTTGGTACATGCTGAGACCAAGAAGGCTCACAAACATGTAAGATTAACCTCAGCCATGCTTTTGCTATCTGCTTTAGAAAAGCAAATTGTCCTGGTGTCAGCTGGGACAGTTAATTTTCTTCTTAGCAGCTGGTGCAGTGCTGTGTTTTGGATTTGGTGTGGGAAAAATGTCAATAGCCTACTGGTGGTTCTGGTTGCTGCTAAATGATGTTTATACCAAGCCAAGGACTTCTCAGTTTCTCAGGCCCTGCCAGTAAGAAGCTGGAGGGGCACAAGAAATTGGGAGGGGACACAGCCAGGGCAGGTCCCCCAGACTAGCCAAAGGGGTGTTCCATCCCATGGGATGTCATGCCCAGTATATAAACTGGGGGAAGAAGGAAGGAGATCACATTTGGAGTGACAGAATTTGCCTTCCCAAGAAACCATTATGTGTGCTGGAGCCCAGCTGTCCTGGGGGTGGCTGAGCACCTGCCTGCCTGTGGGACACGGTGAATGAATCCCTTGTTTTGCTTTGCTTGCATGCACAGCTTTTGCTTTATCTATTAAACTGTTTTCATCTCAACCCACGAGTTTTCTCACTTTTACCCTTCTGATGCTCTCCCCCATCCCTCTGGGTGTGTGTGTGGGGGGGCGAGCGAGTGGCTGTGCAGGGCTTATTCAACAAGGGTTAAACCACAACATGAATCCAGAGAAAGCCTGCAGCTGAAGTGATAGCAGTCTGGTAGAGTCATCCCTCAGAAAAGCAAGATCAACAGTGATAATGGATCTGTAATCATCGACCAGCTAGCCCATCAGAGGTAGCCAGAGAAGCACAGAAGATGGAGAAGAAATATCTGCAAAGATAACCTCTGTCTTTAAGAGATGGCTGAATTTAAAGCACATCTGATTGTTAACTCAATGGGAAATCCTAAGCAAGTACACTCAAACCTTCTGCATTAATCCTTCAAGTCATACTTTAAACCTGAGTCTTCCTCTTCATACATGTTTTGCTTTTGTACTTTCCTTTGAACTATGGACCAAAGATACTCCCATATTTACACTCCCATTAATCTTGGTATAGAAAACTCATATACATTTTCCTCTTTCACCACCAATCTGTTGAGTGCCAGCCCTGGCACAGATTCTACTCTGAAGTGGCACAAACGATGGCCAGATCAGGTGTTGACGACTGACACGGGCCACCCCCATCCAGCCAAAAATCTTCTGGTTAATGTGTCAAAGGAACAGAAACAGGCTAAGTACAGAGTTACTACAAACTGCGTTCACAGGCATTGCAGAAATGTAGTTACATCTTGAATTGTTTGTCCAATGAGTCTGGACCTTTGTAGCATACATATTCTTCATCTGCGCTCGAGAAGGGACATTGCCCAAGGACCAAGCGTCTATAGAAATCGTAGGCTTTTGCAAGAGGCCTACTTGTAAGATCCACCTCGTTGTAAACGCTCGGTGACATTCTCCCCTCTAGTATCATTGCTACACGTTGAAGGAAAGCCACTATGTGGCTGACCTTCCCCTTCCGCTGGCTCTGGTGACAGAAGCCTACAGGGCACCCAGTTTCAGGAGGGGACCAAGGGCCTACAGCGGCAGGGAGGCAGAAAGCCTGGTGGGTGCACCAGTTGCCCACGTGAACACGCCTCACGATGGCAGGGCTGGGTGGGACGTACTGCCCGGGACTCTTCAGCAGCCACAGTGAGTCTTCTCACTGGCCTCACCAGTGCACTAAAGCCCTCAAAAGGTTTGGCAGCGTTAAGAAACAGCCTGGCCATTTTCGAACCACCACGAGCATCCCTCCAGACCTGCATTTCCAGCCCCGTTCACAGATGAGCTCAAACACTGCAGCAGAAATAGAGCTTATGCACGTGTTCTCCATCCCTGTAAGATACCTCCCCCGCTACCAAATGTGAGGGACACTGAAGGCAGACCCCAGACTTATTTAAGAGATGTGTGCCTTTCCACAGACAGTAACGTAACATCCCACTCCACTGCACTTCATGAGGCAAACCATGACACGTAAGAACACACCTGAGCTGCTCTGGATGCTTTCCTTTGACACTTTGGGGGGAAAAGGGAATTTTGAAAGGGAAATGATAAATAAAGTGTTTTTATAGGAAAAGCTTCCCAATGTGATGTTACTATAATTTTCATTATTTTTCATGTATAATTTTTTGGAGGAAACCAAACTATTTAATAAAAGGAGAAGAGGGGTGAGGAAGCAAAGCCCAGTTTCACATCTAGTCTTTACATTTTGTAAAAGAAAGGATTCCTTTTGATTTTTCTTCAAAACAAGCATTGCAAAAATTCTAAATAATAGTAGTGCAATGCAGAAGTCATCTCATTTTCTGAGCATTGCAAAAATTCTAAATAATAGTAGTGCAATGCAGAAGTCATCTCATTTTCTGAGCTTCCTGGAGAATTTGTCTCTTTCAGGGACAAAAAAAAAAATCTAATAGGATTTGGGGGAAAAAAATCAGCTGTCAGCTTTAATCATCAGTAAGGTTAGCAGGAATTGCTCTTGAGCAACAAAATTCTGTTATACAGCACCTCAACATTTTGATAGTAAAGTAATTTGGTTTTCTCTTTAGTTATTTGAAACCAGTCTTTCACTAGACATACAACTGATAACATGATTTACTTTAGACAACGCTAGCGGCTAGAAAGAATATTTTGATTCAGGTTCTCATACATTTAAGTGCCTGCAAGGCAGATAGGAACATCTTTGTTATTTCCAACAAAAATGTATCATACAAGGTATTTTAGGCTTCTCTCATTTCTGTGTCAGGATAAGCTTAGACCAGCTTTGAACAAGTTCTAACTATTAAACTACAGGATTTTCAGAACACTTGAAAACAATCATAAACACAGTATTTCTGATTAAAGACCATGTGAGCTTCTTATCTCACATCAGTTGATGTGAAGCCTAGGACTATAAAAAGAAGAAAATTACTGCAGCCATTATTTTGCCTTTTTTTTGTTTGTTTGTTTTCACATTGTTCCAGACACCTTCAATACACCTTATTAATGGTTAAATGTTTAACAGTCACAACATATTTCATGAACAGCAGTAAAAGGGCATTTTCTTTTCAATGAGCTATCCCTCCCAAACAATAAGCATAATTCCACTAAATCCTGAAACCAGGGCGACTCATTTGAAACCAGTGGAATCATGATGTCAGAGAAAAACTACTGTTTATGGGAGAAATATGTTGGGGTGGTTTTTTTTCCTCCCAGGATACATGAAAGCACTTGGAGATCTTCGGAGAAGAGAATAATTAAATTATTCTCTGCTACTGCCCAAAAGAGATTATTCACAGAATCTCAACTTACTGAAATATCCTACTGCAAAAAAAGGTTTTTAGGTCCCAGTGGGACATGCCAGTTGGCATCTACTACATTCATAGAAGTATTTCTTGTCTAATACACATATAAATATAAAATCACCTGATGCTAAAAACACAGTAAAGAAAAACATACACTATTCTAAACCAATGAAAGTCTTAACAAAATTCATGAAGGAAATAAGCAAGTACCAAATGAAGGCACAAGCTATTTTCATTATGAATTGTAGCACAACCTGTTGTACTGGGCAACAAACCTGATTTCACAGCCCAGTTCTGCCCTTCGCTTACTGGGTTTATTCAGTGAATTTTTTGTGGGTTTTTCTTTCTCATTTCTCTGACTTAAGTTCTCACAACCATTACCCATTTTTCTTTCTATATTAGACTTACACATTGATTGCTTTGTAAAGAGTTATGAAAGTTTATCTGATATGAAAATTTGAATGCACAGAAGTTGAGCTATCTTAAATTGCCATTTTCTTTGGAGGTCTCAAAGTAGGTCTTATGGATCACCTCCACAGATTTTAAAAATGTATATTTGTTTTTCATACTGAAGTATCATGCTGGAGTCTCTTAATGTCAAGGTAAACAGACCAAGTGGAAAACCAATAAAAGTATTTCTGATGGCTTTCTCTTGAAATTCAAAATTTTAATATGTCTGAAACTTTCTAAAAAAAAGTTCAGGTATTATTTTAAAATGCAGAACTGTAGGCTGAAGGAAGTCCTGATGCTGCAAAGATACATGCTTAGCTCTCAGGGTTATGGGACAGTTCAGTGAAATCAATAGAACTAATCACAGGGCCAAAGTTGAATTCACAGGCAAACCTTTGTAAATTTAGGTCTCTAAATAAAGGGAATATAGCTTCTTTGTGACTTTATTAATATTTTATTCTATTTTTAGTTTTATTCTTTTCCATAGTTCCTAAGTAGTCCAGACCTGACCAGGTATATTAGAGTCCTATGGGATATTGTTCAAGTAGGGTTGGCAGATTTCTCAGTTAATCAAAACCAAACACTTAATTTAGTCACTGAAACTGTTTTCTCAAGACTGTATATTTATTACTGAAGTCTTATATCACCAGTGCAATCCCAGTAGTCACTGGACAAGAGCAAAACACAAGTAAAATCCATCACAAAGGAGAGAGATTCAATACCTCTGTATTCCTGTTGTAGTTCTGTTCCTTATGGTTTGTCAAGTGATGGACTGAAACTACAACTTCGTTAACAACACGTATCACTGTAGTTGCTGGATAACATTCTGGAATAGCTTTATAGACAGATTCTGCCCCAGACACACGCACACGAGGGTGTCTCACCAAGGCATGGCACATATAAACAAAGAATTCGTTTTCTTTCGCTTGTGTCACACTAATATTCCTGTTACAAGCTACAAACATATACCTACAAGCTAAATCAGCTGGTCACAAATTTAAAAAGCATTATGTTTTTAATTAACAAAGACCATGCATCAGATCCAATCCACCGAATTTACTCTATTACTTTGACCCAAGATTAAAACCACTGGTAACTGAAACAGAGACATTTAAATTATCTCGTAAGTTGTCAACACGGCTTTAAAACATGCAACTTGTTAGTTAACTGCTGAGACCAGCCTTTTGGATTAGATCCATAAAATCAATTCCTCTCACAATTAAGAAACCCAGAAGATTTACTTGGGTATAGACCTGTTCAATGGACTTACTTGATAAGCTCCTTCTCTCCAAAGCTCTTCTCATCTTTTCTTGGAATAAAAACCCGCTAACTTTTCCTTGAGCACCAGTGCTGCCTCTCGGGGAGCAGGCAGGACGGGCAGCTCCGAGGGGAGATGGCTCCAGTGCCCTGCCCATAGCGGAGCACAGAGCCAGGTGGGCAGTCGGGCCCTGGCAGCGAGTTCCATGGAGAACCCCAGGCACTGCAGGAGGATGAGCTACGGCCAAGGTCCAGCCAAGAACAAAGGAACCTAGGCAAGGGATGAGGCTGGAGACAAGGCTACTACAGACATCTAAAGCGTCTATGCAGGAGAAAAGCTATTTAGGGTATGGGGCTGAGATCCACCCGGGGGGCAGGGGCAGAAACAAGCACTCCCATAGCACCACTGAGGGAAAGAACAGATCCCAAGCCAGGGCTTAAATGGAGCCCTGGGGCAGTAGGTGGGGATGGGACCCCCAGGTGAACCTGGCCAGGGCCATTAAGGCCAATCAGTGCCCAGACTTTCTTTTGTGGATTCAACTAAACAAGAATGCATGAGCTCAAAGTTACCGTATTAGAAGAATGCATCTGATTAAACTCATCCTTGCTGTTCCAGTATCATCTAAAAATGTGATCATACCACAAACCATAGTGGGTATAAACACTTACTGGTGATGCGTTTGCTCCAACTTGTTTATATTCATTGTATATACTTACCTCTAAAAATATTACACGGGTAAAATTTTATTTCTAGTAAAATTTCCAGTAAGCATATTTCACTGTAGCACACAACAAGCTAGAAAAACTGTTTTAAAGATTAAATAGTGCAAGAAAGTGTTGCTGCTTAAGCTGCAAACTAGAGCCATAAAAAGCACCAGATTCAACTGCTTTCTTTGCAGAACGGTCTGAGTTGGTCCATAACCAATTAGAGACATTAGTAAGAATATTTTTTAAATATATTACTAACATTTTACTGATTAATGCCTCTACTTAATTTGATGTGTGGGCGTAATTTTGGCACATAGAGAAGTGACACAAAATGCTTACTTAGTTCTTTACTAATGGTAAGGACTTACATTATTGATTAAAGGCCCAGGTTGCTTCTTCCAATAAAGTTGATAGAAAACTTATGTGAATGATAGAAAATATTAATCTTTCAAAAGTATAGGCAAAAAGCAGGGCTGCAGAGACATTCCTTTTCTCAGATGTTATTCAGGCTCAAAATCTGAAATAATGCTGATGCTTTTTTTGTGCATGCTCTAAGAAAGATGTGCAAGAACACTCCCTGCTGTCTGTGAGTTATATCCTTTTCAAAATGTTCCAGCGATGCTAGTAGTTTAGCAACACCTCTAGCTATTATACTAAGAATTACATTCCAAATCGATACAAGGTAGTTATTGATAGAGCTTCTTCCTGGGCAGAGAGCAGAAAGACTCACAAAAACTAGGTTGTGATTAGAGCTGATTATTAAGCTAATAGGGTGAAAAAAATGTTTAAAACAGCTTGGGGTTTTCTATAGAGGTAGGTTCCTAAACCCCACTGAAATGGAGCAGAAGTTTTGTCTGCAAGAATTTATGCTCATTTGAAAATGTTATTGTTGCTGGTCTAAGGAGAAGTAAAGCAACAATCTCAGTTATCTTCAAAAAATCTAAAAGCCCTATGGCATTTATATGGAAATAGCCAGGAAGAGCAATAGGAATACAGCAAATCAAAATTTATCTTTATGCTACTGTAAGCTCAAAAGAGTTCTTTCCAATAGATATATTGATTTTTCTATTTTTCCTTGAAGGTGTTGTCAAACTTTTGGAGCCATCATTATAGCATTTCAAAAATGACCAGCTCAGATTTCAGATTTTATGTGAAAAAGTTTTTTCATTCTATTATGCTAACCTCTTATTATTCGCTTGCCGAAGCTTCCGGTCAAATTTTTTTTACCTCTTTAAGATATATGGAATTCCTTGTCAGCTTTTTGGTTCCTCTGCTTAATATGAAAATTAATTTTGCCCATTAAGTTTAAATTTACTTGGAAGCACATCTGATAGCAAAAAAACAAAACCAACCAAAGAAATGAAAAAAAAAAAAAAACCAAACAAACAAAAAAAACAAACACCAAACCTCAAAACCAACAACTCTTTTTTAATTTTTGTGATTTTTTTGGTGTTGTTATTTTATATCAGAGGTGCAAGCCAGAATAACTTACTGCTAGCCTAGCCTTTTTTACCCTCCTGTCTGCCTAGCCTGTTTACATGCTAGCAGCCCAACTAGCTGTCACTTCAGTTTAACAACAAAAACACCTGAACAAAGTTTATTGTAACTAAGCTGTGCTTCCCTTCTTCCTGCAGCTGCTCGAGTCCCACAGCACGTTCTTTCTCTCAAGTCTTCTGCCTCACGAGTCAGACTTTAATTGGCAAGTTGGAGATGCAGGCACAAAATGGAAAAAATTAGCTGCCAAGACAGTATCCGGTGGTTTTTATGTTTCATACTGCAGGGTAGAGTCACCCAAACGTGTTTCACATAGTCTTAACAGTAAGAAAACTTAAAGACATCAAATTAAATCATTTGTGGAAGAAAAAAACCGATGACCAAGCAAAGTGTGCTTTGCTTAACAATTGACTTGTGTAGCTTCAGTAAGAGACTTCATTGGTGAGCGACACCACAAAAAGGAGAAGGCACCGAGGCTTTATTAAGAGGGACCAGCAAAGTCTCCCAGTTGTTGTCGGGCAGAGGGGGAATCTGTACTGAAGAAAGTGCCAAAGTGCCACAAACTCCTCCCAAAAGCTAACGGAGCACCAACAGAGTTTATCCATATCGGGTCTGATGAGACATGGCCTGACCTGGTCTGCATCACGATCTGGACATGGAAGGAGGCCCTCACGCTGTAGGTCACGGAGCAGACCCATTGCATCACTGCCCCTCCTTGTAGCAGCTGCAGGTCTTTCCGCTGGCAGCAAAGCCCCAGCAGACACCAGGAGGAAAGAAATACCTGTGCTCCCCTCCGGGCACCCAGCGGCCCTGTCGAACGGGCTCTCTGGAACGCAAGGGTGCTCTAAGATGTTCTCACTGTCGGGGAAGTTACTGTTTGGAGATATGCTAATTAAGCATTGGAAATATTCAAGAAGATTAATCTGTAACCCCCACGTGACTGCTCTACTCCTGGGCGGTGTGAGAGGCCAAGGAAGGGACACGGAGGACTGCCCTCTTTTTCATCTACCATGGAAAACGTGGGCTTGGGTCCTTACTGAACACAGAGCCAGTGCCCTCTAGACCCACCACTTCCTAAAAACCTTGTCATATAAAGCAAGGGCTTTATAAAGAAACCTGCAGAACCAGAATGGCCGGCTGAAGCAATTCTTAGATGATGCTTGGGGGAAGCAAGAACCCCTGAGTGTGCACCTTGCAACGCCTAGAAGAGTGCTGGGGAGCACCCACAGGCAGGGACAGACAGAAGACTGACCGCTGCCAACTGGGGCGATGTCGTGGGTTCCTGGTGCCCTTTCAGCCCCAGCTACCCCTGAGGCCCACAGCCCAGTGCCACAGGGCCTTGGGCAGTGGGGAGCTAGAAAAGATAAACTATCACAGTGCGACCATAACGGTCTTCCTCCAGGTCCGTGAGCAGGAAATGAGCAGCATGTGGTCTGTAGGCAAAGGAGGCACAACAGAGACTGACTAGACCATATTGTTCCTCCAACTATATCCAGCTAACTCTTTCTGTCTGGTCTGACACTGACAGAAAATTACACATGCCATGTTGTCTCCTCAGGAAGTTTTAGTAATTAACCAAAACAGCCTTTGGAAGTATGTAAAGATCAGGGGTTAGTCAAGCTGCTTCGTGGAAAACTGCCACCCGTCAAAATATCGGTCCCAAGTGAAACGCCGTTAATGACTGGAGCCACGTCGGGCTACTGAGTCTTGAACTGGGCCTGGAAAGTCCTAGTGAGGGATTCTTGTGTTTCAGATTAAGGCTTAGAGTGGATAATTGAAAGGAGGGAGTAAGCTAATCAAATTAATGAATTATTTAAAGGTTGGGAAATGAAACATTAAGTATATTTCAGGAAATAAATAATAATCAGAGGTTGATAAATTGAAAAAATTAGACTGGCATCAATTATGTAGTTGAATAAAGATATATACAGGCACTTAAATAGAGACAAATAATGAGATGTGAAGAAACATTAGAAAATAGACAACTATCTCAACTCCAACATCTTGGACAACAGATTATACTTCAAAACAGGTAACAAGAAAGCAAATGCAGGCTTGAATGGCATTATTAGGAGCATTATATGTAAAATGAGCAATTAGTATACTTCCCTGTATTTTACATTGTTAAGGGCCCAGCTTCAACATTTTCATCACTCTTCAAAAAGAGAATGAACAAAGTAGAGAGTTCACAACCTTGCATGACAGAGAGTGATTAAAAGTCAGGAAAGTGAAGCTGATGATAAAAGAGCATACTGAGACTCAAGAAAAGATAACTCAGGGAAGACAAAATTGTCAGGAAATAACAATAAGGATGATATAAAAAGACAGGCATCAATTATTCTGACTTTTCAGCAAGGACAAGAACAAAATACAATGTGCCTAACAAACTGCAACATAAATATTCTGTTTAAATCTCAGAAAAAAAAAAAAACAATTGTCAAATGCCAAAAAGCTAGCAGAGTGCTAGATAAGGTTAAATAAGGTCATACATTGTATATGTTGTCGCAGAATGGAGT
>JAVJGJ010000032.1:31569737-31582474 GCA_035590215.1 Microhierax caerulescens | reverse complement strand
CTTTTCTTTTCTTTTCTTTTCTTTTCTTTTCTTTTCTTTTCTTTTCTTTTCTTTTCTTTTCTTTTCTTTTCTTTTTCAGATTCATAAAGAATGAGGATTAGCAAAGTGTCAGTTAAGAAGGTTATACTGTACTTTTTGAGATGCTGTGAAATCAGAAAGGACCATCTGCCATGGTTTGCATAGCTTCAAATGTGTTTGGCCACAATCACCCAGATGACTGTTAAAAGTCCAGTTATAAACCTATCCAGTATTCAGTTTTGTCTCAGAAGCATGACTTCCACATTATAATATGTCTTGTCACTGTTTTTTCACAACTGTGAAAATGTTTCACTGAAATTCTGGTTGAAACATTTATATGGGGATATATGGGGACAGACTGTTCAGTGAGGCCAGTAGCAACAGAAAGTGGGGTAATGGTTTTATACCAAAAGAAGGTAGATTGAGGTTAGATATGAGGAAGAATTGTTTAATGTGAGGGTGGTGAGACACCAGCACGGGCTGCCCAGAGCAGCTGTGGGTGCCCCATCCCTGGCAGTGCTCAAGGCCAGGCTGGACGGGGCTGGGAGCAGCCTGGGCTGGGGGGGGAGGCCCTGCCCCTGGCATGGGGATGGAACTAGATGGTCTTTATGGTCCCTTCCAAGCCAAACCCATTCTGTGATTCTATGATAATAATAATAATAATCATAACCAAAATATAGGGAAATATTAAAAAGTGATAGAATGTCACTCTGAAGTTCAGTTTACCTATCATTATCTGTGCAACCTGAAAAGAGGCAAGCAACTATTCATTATTGAACAGAATATTGACACCATATACTCTACTACTCAGACCAAGAGGATTTTTGTGGTTAGTCAGAAACTATTATTTTTATGAACACTTAACAAGGTTTTACTAGTTTGGATGTAAACTACTGCCATGGTGAACAGCAAGTAAAATTGATCCAGTCCCTCAGGTTCCACGTAGAAGTCCTATGCAACGTATGGGTGCCAGCAAAAATGCACACAGTGAGTATCAAATCAGGCAAAATACTTAGAACAAGTTAGGCAGTTGAAGAAATTACCTGCAGAAGGTTATTAACTATATCCTTTTACTTGCAGATAGAATCAAAGATTGAACCATCTTGCATAAATTTGAATTTAGTCATCAAATAGGCATATTTCTCTTTAGCATCTCAGACTAACATGTCATAATTTACTACAGAAAATAAAGGACTGATGAACACATCTGTTGTACCTGCCAGGCTAATTTAGGCACAGAACTTGCAGATTTAGCCAAGGTTTGTTGAAATGTAACAGAGAACCTGTAAAGATGACAGCTTGCCAAGAGCAAGACGTCTGCTTTGTCCAGAAGCTGACAAATTTCAGAAGCCCCACTTCTGTGGTCACCATGCAATGACATTGTCTAAGGGCAGATGGGAGGGAGAGGAGTCCTTGTTTCTGCATGAGCTCAGGTGTGGACATAAAAGTACATGTAACCGTTTAGTAGTAACGGTGGCAAAAAAATACACTGAAAATTACATGCATGTGCATGTGCATGCACACTTGCAGAACCAGGATCTGAGGAAGAACAGCATATTTCATGAATGTGAGTCATTAGTGCAAACAAATTTTCCCTTCAAAATTCTTCACCCAAACAGTAAGAAAAGGTTTGTCTTAAGACGTATGGGAAATAAACATTCAGAAGTTAAATGCAAGTTAAGACATTCTTAAACAGCAGAGTATGGGAATAACATAAAACTAGGATATAATTTTGTTACTTCTTCTTGTTTTCTCACCACCTCAGAAGGGAAGTTGGCAACGCTGAAGCAGGAGAATGAGAAATCAAGGACATCTGAAGTGGCTTAATGTATATTACTGAAGAAATGGAGATAGTCTTGGTGCAGATATAAAGCAAATACGCACTAAGAGGTTGAAGTACAAAGAACATCAGTCAACTCATTGACACAAAAAGGTCTGGACATGGAGCTAAGACATTGCCTCTGATCTTAGCAGTACTAGCAGTTCAGCTGAGCCTGTGATTAGGCGTTTACATGGATTATGAACAAAATCAAAGTACCTGGTTGAATCTTTTCTTAAGAAATATTCTCGAACAAGCCTGGTGGACTTCACCCAAAATGTGGCTTTATTCAGATCAGCTAGCAGCTTGTCATAAAAACAGCCCAGTGTTGCAAGCCACCCAACTCTAAGAACAGATGGCTTTTCTTAGGAAAATAGGGTATAGCCAAATGTTCTGTTTATTATTCACTGTAGTTTGAGGGGTGGGAGTTGTAATTATTATTTCTTGTAATTATTATTTCTGTTCCCGTATCACCAAAAATGTGATGTGTTTTAAGAGTGGATAAGGAGGTCCTGAAATACCCTCACATCTTTCTTTAAAGGCTTACTTTAAAAGACCACATTTCCCACAATGCAACGAAGAAGTATGAAAAATACTAGCAACTTGTCCTCTAAAAACGTAGAGAATTGTTTGTGTATGCTACCATAAATGACTTTTTCACAAGCAATATTTGAAAAAATCTAAAAAATAGTAGATGCTGACTGAAATTGTCTAAACGTTGCCCTTTTCTGATTTATGAAGGTACACAAAAGTTCCACAGGGTGATCTTACATGGATTATGAACAAAATCAAAGGTTAAAACAATGTGTAAGGTAGCTTACTGATTCTGTGATTTATGCTATATATATTATAGTCCATATATGAACTGTGTATATTGGTTCATTTATAAGACCTCTCCCTTTTTGGTTTCTTTGTTGTTTGGGTTTTGTGTTGGTTTTTTTGTTTGGTTTTTTTTTTTTTGAATGATGCAATGAATTCAGTCAGGCAAAAAAGGTTGGATTAACTGTGAAACTGCAGATGCGTGACAGCACATATATTATTCTGATGAAAAAAAAAAGAAAGTTCACTGACAGGGCTTCACAGCTAAATTTGCTTTCCTTGCTTGCCTGTTTAGTCCTATCACCACTAACTGACAGGCTGGGAATATGAAAAACAAACAAACAAAAACAAACAGATGAGGAATCAAATTTTTTTTTCGATGTTATGACTGGTGATGGGTGCTTATTTTTGCTAGAATTAGGTGTTACCTTCATAAAATGCACTCCCTGGCTGAAATAAAGGTGCTGTCAGTGACTACAACTTTTTCATTCTGTCAAACGAGTGAAAAAGGAAGACCTCTGATCATGCTGGAATCCCATTCCATCCAAATACTAAATAAAACAGTGGCAGACAGACACGTTACCAAGAGGATTTTTTATTTTTAAAGTAAAAAAAATAATAAATTCTGGAGCATTGAATAACATCACATGGCAAACATACAAAGTCAGCCACTTTCACCTTATGACCTACATTCTCTCCTTAGTGTGGAACTGACCTTTCCATTTTATTCAGGATTTCAAGGAACACACGAGCCAGCAACCACAACGGCAGCGATTTTGATTCGTGGCAGAAATCACTATTCCTTCTGCTTGAGCCACAATTGTTACAAGCACTGTTAGAGCTAAGGAAGCTGGAAGAGGTATAGAAGTCATTGCTGGCAGCTAGGCACGCTGTCCTGGCGGCTGCTGAGTCAGGTGCAGTGCTGCTGTCCCCAGGCCACCTCCCCAGCCGTCTCCGAGTCCTGGCTGAAGCCACCACCTCGGGTGGCCTGCAATGCAGTCACTGCCTTATCTGCTCCTGCTCCTGCCAAAACACTCTGGGTTAGCGTAAACGCTGTCAATAGCAACCTTTTTGGCTGGCTTTTGTTAAGGCTGAGACTCTTTTTTTGTAGAGCTGAGCTCCGGAGGGACTATAACACCTGTAAATGTGCCAGCAGAGGGGACGAAGGCTGGGCAGAGGATGGGCAGCCTGAGGGACACAAGCCTGACTCAGCTGCAGCCGTGCATCTGCCCAAATCCTCTCCCAAGCCTGTGACTTTTTCAGCCCCATAAATCTCGCTCTTATAAAAGCCGATACAGACAGGGTGAGAAAAGCTTCATCATTCCTGAGATGGGGCACAAGTTAGAAGCATTCTTCCTCCTCAGCATCACTTTCTCAAGAAGCAGACAAAAGAAATTGCCCTCCTAACGTAGCCATCAAATCTAGGATCAGTCAGAGATAGATAGGAGATGTAGATTTACACCACCTAAGGTTAACAGGGATATAAAACTAGAGTTTCCTTTGCCTGAGAGATAAGATTAAAACCACATTCGAATATTTTCCAAGAGAAAGCTGAGAAAGGCAACTAAATCCACAGGGTCACCTACACAACTGCAGCTGTTAAAATCTGCCAATTCGAATCTCAATACACGCTCAGATTTCTGAAAGAGGTGGAAATCCAGATCTGTTCTTTCTAGCATGTCTTAGAAATCCCTCCCTTTGCTGTACCGGTCTCATAACCCCTATTCATAAATGTCTGCTCTTTCCACATGTATGTGTTAAAGGAAATTGGATGCTGTAATCTTTTGAATTTGCTGCAGAAGATCAGCACAGCTGTATTAAAATAGCCTCTACAGAAATTATCTGACAACTATGTAATTGCCAAAGTGCGCACAATTTACAAAACTGGGTACTTAAAAATGAAAATGGAACCATGGCCTTGATTAAAGAGTTCTTTCCCTACCACAAAATTCCACTGGGAATTTTAAAATTCCATATGAAGGTCATAATTCTGCAACCAGCTTCATAACTTTCTGCTTCTACCTTATAATCTTACCTTATTGCCTTTAAACTTAAAAAATAATTCCAGAAAAGATTCCGCATAAAGCTGGTGCTGAGTAATAAAGGAATTTTTGCTCTGTTTTCCAAGATTTTATTCTTCCTTTCAATCTTTCTTTTATATGCTACGTCAGTTCTGAACACCAACATTATGAATTCAAGTTTCCCTTAAATGTGTAGCCTGATTAAGAATAAATACATTTATTTATTGGTTGGTTTTTTTTTTCAGGTTGTTCTGAATGAATCCAAATATGCTATCAGCTTAATCTGATGAGAAACACAGATGTTCTGAACTTTCAATGAATATCTCAGGTGGCTGCTGAGCTGCAAACAAATTCATTTGATGCACCATAACCCCAGTGGAATAAAATCTTCCCTGATAAATATATTATTCAAAGTCAAAACATAACTTTCTAATTTCAGCTGAGGACACTATAAAATGTCTATGACAATGAGATGAAAATTAATAAAATATCTGTTGTAGAGATTCACTGCTGTTTTCTGAATTTGGAGGTTGCTAGGTGATGAAAAATAAGTTGATTGAATCAATAGAAAATGCTTATGGGGAACTATGAAACGGATTGCAGGGTACAATTCTCTGAACGTGAATTATCATATTGTTATGAAAAAGACGGCATTTTATAGAATTACAGGGCTGAAGATTTGATAAGAAATTACTAGCAGAAGACATGAGCATGAAAATTATTCTGGAGGCACTTAATGGCTAGTAATGAAAAGCAATAAATAACTAAGAAGGAGAGAAAAGAATACTGGAGAAGATATAAGAAATCAAATAGCCTGGCTGCTTTTTAGATCTAGGAAAGCTGTAACTGAAACCTGTTTTGATGCGATTAAGGTAAAACGCTGTTGAGAATACAGGCATAGTCAAAGGCAAAAGAACGTGCCTACATTTCTTTATTTAAAAAGCTTAATCAGCTTCCCGAGCTAATTAGAGGCTCGTTGCAATACTTCACATCTTAAGAATAAGCATACAGCCTCAGTGGCAGATACCGATATCATACACCAAACCATCATTAACAGAAGCAGAGCGCTCTGGATATTTCCTAGGCACTATAACAAACAGGGTACCCCTAAAAGAACCATTATTCTTTGTTTAATTTTATGTATACAAATATCTAAATAGCTCAGTGCAATGATCAAGATGTACTTCTATACTCTGAAGGGATTAGCAGCACATTTACTGCCAACTTTCCAAAGTAATACTGCCTTGGATATCTTGGGTTTGTCTTAAAGTTTATGTTTCCTTAAAGCAAAGAATGGTCGTGCAAAGGCATTGAGGCATTAAGGAAAACCAAGCCACATGGGAGAGCACTGGAGAAAGTGGAACAACATAAGTGTAGGAATAAGTGAAAATGAAATGCAAACCCATTTGTAGCAATTTAACCTTTGGCACCATTTACAGGGACCTCTTTGGGAACCAGAGGAAAACAAGAAAATGCAGGAGTGAAAACAATGGACAAATCTGAATTCTGCTTTAGCAAGATATGCCAGAAAATGCAGTATGTGTATTGAAAACTTCTAACCAGGTGCTAGCTCTTAAATAACAAGCAATAACGAGACAGAAATGTTGAAACTCGGATTCTGTGGCACGCAGGGTGGATAAGCAGGATCCTCATTCTCCATGCACTGCCGCGCTGCGAAGGTGGCAAAGACCATGGACACAATTACCTCTGAAGTTTCTAACACTAAGACGGATGTCTACCGCTTTGGCACAGCTCAAGGCTTCTTGTCCGTAGCCTCCTGAAGGAAAAACTGGCTCAACTGCTCACTCTGTGCCTTTGGCCTGATAAGCTCTGGTTGGGGTCTTGACTTTCTCTGGGGTTTCTTCATGCCACCACTTCCTTACCTTCAGAACAGCACGGGGACACCTCCCAGGAACGTGCTTTTGCCTTTGTTAGCGCTCTCAGGTTTTTGGGCATCCCACAGGCTACTTAGTGAGATCAGACTGAAACAGCTCCTGCATTTCAGATGTCCTTTTCTTTTTTGCCTATCTTCTTTCAGATTATTTGTGTGCACTGTCAAAGTAGTTTAAGCCAACAGACTTAAAATACTTGCCGATGCAGTCACGGACTAAGTGTTTGTTAACCCCAGGGAAATTTCATGCCAGCACTTAAGGGCGGTTCCACTCCACTGGCATTAGCAACATTGAGAATTTAGTACAGTTAGGCTCTTTTTGAGACTACAGGTCATGGTGTAAAGCAAAGTGGAAGCTATGTGAACGCAGCTTGCACGTTAACAAACCCAGAGAAGCAGTCCCAGGGCTGAGATATTGTGTTCTGCCTCTCTGCAGGACTTGCCAGCCTGGGGCAAGCCCAGTGCTAAACTGCATTTACCTGGTTTCTGGAGAGCTCGTAAGGAAGAGCCTGCAGCTTTCTGGAAAACACCAACTTTCTGAAAATGCCAGGGAAATACTCTGTTGAATAAAGCCTATGTTGTCACAGATGCCTAGGTTAGCTCAGAGTTCCCAGCGTTGATCTCGCTTCTGGACAGCTGGCAATGATGGGGATTTCCTTGAAAAATTACAGTCCGAACATGGCTTAGGGCAGGTGGGTAATCAACTTTTCAACAATGACTAAAACATGTTGTGGGGAGAAATAGTAAAGCTGAGAAGGGGAACAATTGCCCAGTCCTCAGAACCTACATAGGAGAGTGTGCTAGCTGGATGAAGATAAGTAACCTGTAATAAGGCAGTAACACAAAGCAGAACAGATCTGGCTTCCAATAAGTCAGTTTAAAAAATCTTTATATGAAACCAAAAGAGGATTGTACTTGTATACAATGAATATTTATATACAGTGGCATTCCTGGTCGGATGATTCACACCATTAAAGAGGTCCAGATCTGCCCTGATAAATGACTTGCAGATCCCAACCAAAAGCTGATGATATCATCTCTGGGCAATTCTTTCCTGACATAATCCTCCCACTATAAACAATTCAAGGACTCTCAAAGATGAAAAAAAGTCTACAATTAAAGATTCTCACTGGAAGAGCAAGACCCTTGGCTTTAGCTGGTGGTCCCCTGTCTCTGGAAGGTAGAAACCATATCAGACTATTAAGATGCCATATGAACTAGAAGATCAAATTTTGAATCACCTGAGTAAGTACAAATATTGTTTTAATATCTACTTCAAAGAATAATCTGCTCAACATTGTTTCAGATCTTGGCTTTTTAATATAATTTCAGTCTGAAGGAAAGAACTCAATTTAAGTTTAGAAATGTGCAAAATCGAGTGGTCGAGCCTGGCGGACACCTCTGGAGAGTGTCCAGCCCCAGTCTCCAGCTCAGAGTGGGTTCAGCTACAGGAGGTTGCTCAGGACTGCTCGCAGTTCTGTTTTAAGTATCTCCACCAATGAAGACTTCACAACCTCTCGGGGAAATCTTTTCCAACTGGACTCTCACAGTTAGAACATAGTTTTAAAGTTTCCCTGGCTCAGAAAGCAGGCAGCCCAAGTTTCATTGCAGCAGTTCCACGGCTGCAAAGGGAAGGTAAGGGCCAGCAGCAGAATTCCTTCTTGGTACCTTCTGTGTGGAGGCAGTGGCTGGATGTTTCCAGTGTGGCTGACAGGCTCCGTCAGAGCTGAGAAAGCGTGGGGACCATTTCCTTTGCTCAGGAAGGAGGTAGCCCAAGTTTTGTTGTGGTAGTTCCATAGCTTCAAAGGGAAAGTGCGGGCCAGTAACAGAGTTCCTTCTTGAGCGTAATTCCATTTTTTAATGGAATTTCAACTGTGTTTTAATTTGTACCCATTGTCTCTTGCCCTTTCACTGGATGCTACTGAGAAAAGTCTGGCTCCATCTTCTTCACTCTTCCCATCAGACATTTGTACACACTGGTAAGATTTCCCTGAGCCTTCTCTTCTTCAGACTGAATAGTCCCAACTCTCTCAGCCTCTCCCCATATGAGGGATGCTTCAGTCCCTTAAATGTCTTTGTTGCCCTTTGCCAGATGTGCTCCAGTATGTCCATGTGTCTTCTCTACTGAGGAGCCCAGAACTGGACTCAGAATTCCAGACGTCTCTCAGTAGTGCTGAGTAGAAGAGAAGGATCATCTCTCTTGACCTGCTGGCAGTGCTTTACCTAGTGCTGTCCAGGAGTCTGTTGGACTTCTTTGCTCCAAGAGCACATTGCTTCCTTGTGGCCAGCTCATTCTCCACCAGGACCCCAAAGTCCTTCTCTGTCAAAATGGTTTCAAGCTGGCGAGCCCCCAGCCAGGCCTTGTGTGGGGGGTTATTCCTCCCCAGGTACAGGACCTGGCATTTCCCTGTGTTGAACTTCATGAGGTTCCCATCAGCCCATTTCTCAAGCCTGCCAAGGACCCTCTGAATGGCAACGCAGCCATGTGGTGTATTATTCAGCCCACTCAGCTTTGCATGCTCTGGAAACTCACTGAGGGTGCACTATGCCCCGTCATCTAAATAATTAAGGCATTAAACAGTTGTGGCCCCAGTATCTTCCTTGGGGTACCCTGCTAGTGGGTCTCCTCCAGATGAAATTTGTGCCGTTGATCACAACAGGTTGGACCTGGCAGTTCAGCCAGTTTCAACCCACCTAACTCAATTCACTCACTTACCCAGCCCGTGCTTCACCAGCTAGCTAGGAGGGTGGTAGGGGCACAGCATCAGAAACCTTGCTACAGCCAGGGTGAGCAGTATTCCGTGCTCGCCCTCATCCACTGAGCGAGTCGTCTCATTGTAGGAGACTATCAGGTTGGCCAAGCATAACTAACCTAAAGTAGCTGTGTTTCGTGAGATATCAGAATAACAAGTATAATTAGCATTACTATCAAGGACTGCCGTCAGTCTGACTGCTTTAGGCTGGCATATGTTTTAGCCTGACAATTATCCTGCTCCATCCAGTACTGCTGTAGTATAAAGGTAGCAAATTCTGGACAAAAAGACAGCTGAAAAGTGACATCAAAATTCAGTTCTATGCTCATTTAACATCAAGCTTCAGATTACCACCTGTTCCAAGAAAGTTGCTTTTCTAGCCACTTCTCTATGAGATGTTATTTGAACTGCAATCACAACAGTGAATAATTGTTCACATCAGGTACTACATAAGTATAATTAAGGAAAGATGATATGTGATTATAAGGGAGTTGAAATTGTAGCCACAGATTCACTTCTTCTTAATAAAAATCATTATGCAAAATGAAATTCCAGACACCACTGTAAAGCTGTGATATTTCTGTCACTTCACAGGGGGTGGACAGGTTACGTCCTTTATAGTCTGTGTAATTTTCTTTATACTTTAGTGGACTTACTGTTCCATAAAATTCACTGTTTTCAATAAGATGTTTTGTGTGACATTTTTGGAATGGCCTTTGGAAACTTAGCACCTCTAATAGCACCGTGCTTTTTCTCAGGGTACTGTTCTAAGGGGTGGTAGTAATACCTACTTCTGCTTGCTTTATAGTTCTGTCAGATAATTTCATGTCTTCTGAATGGGATAATAAAATCAATTGACAGCACTAAACCATTTTATTTTCTCACACAGATGCTTATTTAGTGACAATTTTTTTAAACAAAAAAAAAAAAAAAAAGACTTCAACCACTTATACACACAGCTGAGATCACCATGGCACACTGCAAATAACATTGTAAGGGATCTGTAGCAGAAAGCTGGCTGAGTCAGAGAGATACTCCAGTCTAGCAAGCGTGCTCTCAGCTCTACAGGTCTGTACTGCTCTGTATTTGTAAAACACCGCTTCAAATATTAGAATCCTAGGTACTGTAAATATTTTTAAGATCAGCTCAATGCTGAATTCAGTGAGTGCACTCATCTAAAAAAGATCACATCCCATCCAAAGTACCAGGTAACCTAAGATGATTTTTGTTTTTCACTTACAATGCCATGTTATTGTAGTGGCATAATACTAATGCATTGTGATATGATATTTTCATTTTCTCTTAAAGGTTATGTTTCCTTAATTCATGCAGACAATTTTTATCTTTTTTTTGAACACATAAACATAACATAATGTCATAATAATCACCAAAATGAGCAGTCTATAAACACTATGGGATTCAAAAGTACATTCAAAAGTACAGAAGTTAGAGGAATTTATAGCTAATTTTTTGGTGATTTTGCAATATTGACTTTTTCAATATTAAAACTTAGAAAAACTGATATTTTGCATAGGAAGAATAAAATTCAAGCATTTCAGCAGTAACAAAATTGTCAAAGGTTTAATTTTTTTAAAACATAGAGGCTGAAGACGAATAATATTAGTTTCAAAAGTTTGCTGTAATGTCTTAAATTCTACTTAGGGGAAATACTTTTTAATACATTTTTACAGTTCTTCAGTAGGAACTCTTGCTCATTCTTTTTCCCTCAGATACATACTTTGTGTGGAACTACAGTGCTTAAGTACCAGACCGTTAACATATAATTAAAAGTTCACATCATGTTGAACCTATTTTGTATGTAATTAAATAATTGAATGTATATCATACTGATTTTAGCAAATAATGACATTTTGAAAAGGGAAGGTGCTCTCTAATGTAAATGAGTTAGCAAACGTATGAAAAAGAGTTTTCTGGAAATACATACATGTGACGCCCAACTAACTTATTCTAATCATCATATATCAAGGTGCCTGGCCAACTAACGTTGTCAAATTGCAAAGTTATAGTTTTAATGTCATAAGTCACTGATTTTTTAACTAGTTTGCATCACACTGCAACTCAGACATTCAAACCAGTGTACAACTCTAAAGCTGCTTTCGGTGGTGCTCATTCGGACTGCAGCAGAGCTGTGAGAGCGTTGCTGGTGAGCTCCATGGCTGCAAAGTCATACCTCCAGTAAAAGTCTGAAATTAAAAATCTGAAAGCAAATCCTGGAATCCCATTTTATAGCTGGAAGTCTTGTACACAAAGGAAATAACTTACATCCTTCCAGACTTACACAGTAAGCCTATAGCAAATCCAGAAAGATATCTGTATATTTCACATGAAACGCAGCTACTCATACGAAAATGTAACCCAGCTTCCTTAACCACAAAATAGCATCTTCTTTCACTTTTTAATGTTTATCTCTAAGTAAATATTACCTATGTTATTTAAGTTAATAATTCCGATACCAGATGGTCTAGCTTTTCAGTTCAAAGTAATAGTACGGTTAAACAAAAGCATTATTTTTCTAACTACAGAACCAGACTTTATTTGCTATTAATAGCTATGCAGGCAGGAATCAGGTTCACAGTTTGTAAATATTTTGACAGTAACTGGACATTCATAGCATCAACTAAAATTTTGACAGGAATGATCCAGAACTCATTAGCATTCCTCTTGCTTATCACACCTGTTACCTGCTTGCAAAACCAATACGAACACTAAGTTGGTGATCATAGACTCAAGCACGATAAACAGCAACTACTCTGAGCGGTTTACAGGCAAAATATATTCCACTGAAAAAATTGCACAAGTCACTGTAAATAATAAATATACCTACAGAAGCCAAAAGGAGGTCAGACAAAGACTGTTATGGAATGATGCAATATAGTTGTAATTTGATTTCTTAACTGAACTTTCCAACGCTGGCATTGAAATCAAAATGAAAAGAAGAGAGAGATCTATTCAAAAATACTTTTAGCCCTATTGTCACTGCAGGAACATTGATTCTGCCAGTAGTGAGGGTACATTTGACATGAATAACTGCAGTTAAGTCCCCTCACTTATCACAGACTTATCACAAGCTGTCTGTGTCAATGAGCCAGGGTCGTATGGATCCACTTTCCCAACTCACTTCTGGGGTTGACTGAAAGAAGTAAAACTATCAAATGAGACTTTGAAAGTTTTTCTTTCTTCGGTACTACAGGACTAAAGAGGCCAAGGCGAGGACGTGAGTTTGAACATCAGTGTGAGCAAATGCTGCAGCCAGTACAGGCTTTATGCGATCTCCACATGTATCACACAGAATTACAGACTCACAGAATGCTCAGGGATTTTCCCTCAAATTCTCTACATATCTCTTCAAGCCAAAACGTTTAACTCAGCTTACCTCAAAGTCTATCAGTTGTTGA
>JAVJGJ010000032.1:31554757-31566991 GCA_035590215.1 Microhierax caerulescens | reverse complement strand
CCCCCCCCCCCCCCCCCCACCTGCCGCCCCCCATCTTGCTCATTTCTGGTGTTTTACTAGAAGCCTGTCAGGGTAACCAGTTCACAAGAGGTTGCCTGTCTCTTTCCTGAAAAGAGACACAACAGCTCTGTGGGGTTACCTCAGTATATCTATGTCAGTAGATATATTAAAAAATGAAAAATTGAAATGTCTTTTCTGCCAATTCTTTTTCAGAAAGTGTGGTGTTTAGGGTTTACTCAGTAGTTAAGCTTATTTTAAGAGATCTCATTTACTTTCTGTCCTACCCCAAATGGAGAAAGAGAACAGGAATTACACTGCAATTTAAGAAATGTCATCCCTGGAAGGACAGTTCATAAGACCCCACAGTTATTAAGCCTTACTGATTTAAAAAGTTGAATGTCTAGCAGATGCTATTTACTGTCTGCTATCACTAATGGACTAGAAAGTGCCTCATTGTTGTCAATCACATTACCAGAGACACCTACACATTTTCACAGCTGTCCAAATACAAAACAAGTTGTTTTTTTTAATCAGTGAGTACCTGTACCTCTTCTACATTGTTATTCAAAGGTTCATCATCTCCATCTGGCGTCTGGCTTATGACCCAGTAGGATTTCTGATGTTCCAAATATAGCTCAAAAAACCCCCAACTAACCCACTCTTTGGTTGATTTGCATTAAAAGCCAGGGATTTATTTCCTGCTATCTCCAGCTTCTCTGGTCAATTTTCAACAGTTTCAAACTTCTAATTTTTACTGTTATTTTCTTATGTCTTGTTTTCCTTTGACTATATGATCCTTTTTAATAGCAATTTGTTGCCTGCATTTCACCACTTAGTGTTGCCCAGTGCATTGACCCAGACAGAGAAGAAACAGGCAAGCTTAGCCGAGGCCACAGAGGAGAGGAATGCCCAGGTAAGTGGGAAAAGAGCACAGGTCTTGACTCTGAAATCGGTGCTTCAGAGGAAAGACTTCACCTCTGTATGCAGGTATTTGACATCTACCAGTGCTAAGCATGATGTAAGAGTGAAGTATTTTTACTCTAGTTTATCTAAAGCATTCAGCGTGGAGTTGTAACCTACCAAGCCTTCTCAGTAGTCATTCACATTCGCATATAATTCTTTCCTCTCTCTCTGTTTTTCTCTCAAAGGTTTTCTTAACTTTCAAATATTACAGTCTTGAAACCCAGTCCTCTTACAATAGTTATTACAGGTGTTCTCCAGCATAAACCTATAAATAGAAGTTCCTATTAATAATAACCTGATAGGTAAGCAGGGTAGCTTGTCCTGATCTCTACTTCAGTTTGACCGGTATGGAACATTATAGAACTTTCCTGCATTTCTTGTTGAACTGCACTGGTTGACATGTTGGTTTTTTCGGGCATTGGGGATCTAACACCTCTAAGTTTACAGTAGCCTTAAGTCAGGTAATGATTTCTTTAATATAGAAGGTCCCTTTCTCACACACACAAATATTTATTCTAAATTCTGGAACGGAACATTTTACAGTATTCTGGTCATGTCGATCACCCCAATCATTACCTTTGATAAAACCACCTATATAAAATCTTTCGTATAACGGAGACTTTCTCCTTGTTTATTGGTTTTAACATTTAGCCTTGATAACAAAGCAAATTTAAAACTGCCTTTCTTCACGATTTCATGAGATTAATTTTATACCGGATTTGTTTATTTAATGTTCTCTAGGATGGTTCTGCTTACCTGTCACTAAGACCAGCGCTCTCCAACGAGGACAGGCTGACCTGCTCACGCAGCTGTTTTTCTTGTGAAAACAACTCCCCAACGCACACACATCATACACACAACAGTTCTGCTTTTGTATTTTCTGCCATCTGTTTCTTGTTTATGAAGCCATAAAGACATCTGCAAAGACATTTCATATTTTTCTCCTATGCAGTTGCCTTCCAAGCTCACATTGGAAGACTTTTTTCAAGTATGCAGTTTCACGTGATTCCTTATCTTAGTTATAATAGATATCCTATGTAAAATTCTGTAAAATTACTTTATACTTCTGATGAACCTTGCTGTTATGATTCCCATTCTATGAATGTAGAACACCTTGCATTTTATTTTAAAAAAGATCTTTTTTCACTATTTGCAATATAGAACTCTTGATGAGTTCTTACTTCTATAACATGCTTGAATAACTTCCCTTAGTGCCTGCTTCTTCATGCCAAATAGTGTTCACTAAATATGTCCCTTGCAACTCTGTTTTGTCCTTCCAAAACAGCTATCTCACTATATGACTCATCAAATCCATGATAAAAATGTAAAATTCCTAGCTAGATAGAAGGCCTCCTACCTCTCCTTAGCAGTTGGTTATCAAATCACCAATCTGTTTCATTTTCTTTGTAGTGTTGCTGGCAGGGATCTCAACCTCTGTCATCCTGAGAAAAACTTTGTTTTCTCACATTGTCTGTTGATATTTTAATTCCAGATCACTAATCCTTTCCTTCACAATTATCAGATTACACTTGATGCTGCTGCAATCTCTTTTTTCGCTCTGAAATATTTTAAGGATGAGGGCTTCGTCAATATGTAGGTTAGTGGTTGAATCCTTGCAGACAGGGAGATGGGGAGATGAAGTGGGAAGCAGAATACAAAACACAACCTGTCCAAGGCAGCTTAGTCATTGCACTTGATTACTCATTATCTTCTTCTGTTACCTGCTGCAGAGCCATCTGTTAGTGGAAGGAATTCTACCCTGTTCCTCCAAATTTGCTCAAAATCCTTTGTTTACCATTCAGGTCAAGCAGCTTCCTGGGACTACTTGTACACATAAAGTTAATCATGTTTTTACATGTCTGCATGAACAAGGTCAAAAATTTCCCAAGAAGATTAAGAAGTTACTGGTGTTTTCATTCTTGAATGAATAGAAATATTACCAAACTCCCATAAATAAAATAACACTAGACATTTTTCCTTCTTCCTCCATTTCCCCCCAGTTGTTTAGGTATTTTTCACTGAAGTATTTGGAGAAATAGAAGAGCTACAACTACTAGTCCCTTTAGCAAATAAGTCAGGGTGCGCTTTTTTTTTTTTCATATACCTCACTGGGACCACACAGGGACAGATGCTGCTCATGTTCGAGCTTTACAGTATTGCACACTTAAAATTTGTACTATATTGAACTAAACTTCTCTAATGGAGAAGTAAAGAGTTAAATCCTAGTCCAATATTTTCATTTTCTTGAATAATGCTGTTTGGTATTTATAAGCTTGTTGGTCAAACTACAAATAATGCATAATAATTTTCCTCATAAAACTCATCACAGTAAAGCATTATTACCACAGCTATAACATTATATAATTTTACCGACTCGCAGAATTCATATTTCATTAGATAAAAGCTTTACCACTCACAGCTATTCTAAATTTTTCATTGGTTTTACCCTTGAAACTAGCATCTTTAATATTCAGATTTCAATAACTTCCAGTATAAAGAACCAACCTGATGTATAGTTAAATACTTAATTCGTTGTATCTGACCACCTGCAAATAATGGGCTTATGAACAGAAATAAAATATCTATTTGTTTGGGTTTGTGGGGTTTTTTTTAATGACATAGGAGGAGTGTTATTATTTTCTTACTGAGAGACTTGTCTCCAAAATATTGTTAATAAATAGGTAGATAAACAGGGAAAAAGTAGTCAAATTTAATCTGCATTATTACATTACATTAATTAATTAATATAAGAACATGTATTTGAAGTGGAATTACTGGGAACTGAGCAATCAAACCTATTAGGTTGAATGTTGCACTGTAAAAGGGGGGGGGGTTAATTTTACATTCCAGATGTGCTAAAATGGGAATTTCATAAGGTAAATGTTGAATTTGATAGTTTTGTTCTGTGCAGAGTATTTCTGCTTGACAATCTGATTTTATCTGGCATTCTATTGAACCAAAACAATGTCCTGTAAAAACATTGAACTTACAAACCATTCCAAACGAGTAAACTCTGTTGGATTTTTCCTCATCATCATAAATTGTTTTTAAAAAGGTATGTTTCTCAATTATGTCATTTTGAAATAAAGTTTCTGTGACAAACTGTTTGTTTAATATATTCTAATGATGAAATTGCTGGAAAAAAAATAAAATCCTAATTGTAAGCTTCACCTTGTGCTCTTTTGCATACCCATTTGTCCTGGTTTTGGCTGGGAAAAGAGATAATTTTCTTCCTGGTAGCTGGCGCAGCACTGTGGGTTTGGATTTGGTGTGAGAATAACCACGCTGATGGTTTAGTTGTTGCTGGGTGGTGCTTACCCCCAGTCAAGGACATTTCAGGTCCCCGTGCTCTGCCCGGGGGCAGGGGCACAAGGAGCCGGCAGGGAGCAGAGCCAGGACGGCTGCCCCGAGCTACCCACAGGGATGTTCCATACCACAGAGCGTCACGCTCAGCATCTAAACTGGGGGCAGCTGGTGGGGGGGTTGATCGCTGCTGGGGGACTGGCTGGGCATCACTCAGCGGGCGGTGAGCAACCGTGTTGTGCATCACTTGATTAATTATGTTTTATTTTTCTTTTTTAGTTGTCTCCCTTTTCATTACAATATTGTTGTTGTCATTATTTTTATTTACTTTTATTTTCACTTTCATTTTAATTTTATTTTTATAGTAAACCTGTTCTTACCTCAACGCATGGGTTTTACCTTCTTTCCAGTTCTCCTTCCCATCCCACTGGAGGCGGGGTTGAAGAAGGAACTGCATGGTACCTAGTGGCCAGCTGCGGTTAAACCGCGACACCATCGTTGCACCAACTTATCTTCTGCTGTGCAGCTCCCCAGGTCAGTCCATTTTAAGTGAGAAACTGCAGTATTTCTTCTAAGAATAATCATGTCTATTAATTTCTTATTTGTCCTACAGACCACTTTTTATAATAGTGACATGACATACACTAGATTAGAAGATTGTTGAAGCAACTGTTTGAAAAATTTACTTCATAGCTAATAATGAGGCATGAATTAATAATAGTGATGTTTATAGATCATTTGAATGTCCTGTAGGGAGAACTCTTTAATGTAACAACAAAGGTATAAGAATGGAATGGCAAGCAGTTTCCCATTGTTCTTATTATCTAACCAGAGAGTTTAGATGCATCAAGGCACCATCCTGTAAAAACAGGGGAACCCTAAAACCTGGAATATAAAAGAGATTCACTCAAGAGACAATTCATCTGTACATTAAACCACTTCCAGCTGAAAGGTAAGACAGATAGAACACTCTAATCATCTGTTTCTACATATGTGCAGGGTTTTGGGTATTCACAAGAGGTTTTGGTTCTCATCTGTGTTGACTAGTTTATATGCTATGTTTGTTTTCCTAAATTTCTGTTGTATTGTACTTTTTAAACACCCTAAAGAAATACAGTCTAGGGAAGCTTCCTCATTTTTTTAGAGCAGCGGTCTCACTGAAGCCTTTCGCTCAGCAAGTTCACATGCAGATTCTGCTCAGAGTGTCCAGAGTCCAACAACTGTTTCAGGTTTACACGTTAAGTTGGTTTCCTTTTGATGGGGATGGGAAAGTCTATCCCAATTGTCACTGTTCACTAACAGCGGGTGTGAATTTGTTCTTATCTGATAAATTTGACATTTCATTAGATGGAACTTGTAGATTAATCCACTTTTAAAAGCACGCAGACATTTCACTGTATCTTCATATTAGGAAGAAGAAACAGCCAAATTAAGAAAAAAAAAAAAAGGTGCAAAGTGTTGACATTTCTAAATTATAGTGGTGATTTGGCTTTAAGTTAAATAAGATATAGGATGCCAACAGTCAGCTTTCATTTAAGATCATTTCAGATATGAGTAAGCCATTTTAAAACTGTAATACTACAAATTCAGATCATCAGAACTGTAATGACTTGGCCAACTGACCAAAAGAAGAGCATCCAGCAAAACAGTTCAGGTTTTGAACTCACCGTTAGATTCCAAACAGTCACAGCCAGGGATCCATCGGTGCTGCAAATCAAAGGTCGTGGTTTGATCGTAAGATCACTATTTCTCTTTTCCCTTGGAGGGTTCACCCTCATTAGAATATCACCTTCATAGTAATGGCAAAACAAATCATGAACTATTATCATCTAGTTTGATGACATCCTTTCCGAACTTGCGGAGACTTTCCTTTAATATCAATATCATCTATAAACTTATCTTTCCTTTATACTTTATTTTATGCTTGCTTTGGCTCCAATCTTCTGACCATACATAAAGTTCTTAGAAAAACTTGCTTTAGACTCCCCTTGCCATTGCACAGTTTTCCTGCTTTCTCACATCTAATATACCTGAACAATTTGTCTGTTCCAGCTGTCTGAAGACATTCTTCCTTGAAAATGAGATTCCATTATTAAACCTAACGAGCAAGAAGGAAGAAAAATGTTTTTAAGTTTTACTTGCTCTGTCTGCTCTATTCTCTTCAACTGTCTTTGCTTTCACAATTCTGCATTAACTAATATGTCTGTATTTTTACTGGCAACTTTATTTTCCCCTGTCCCAGACTCGTTCAATGGCTTGTCCTGTTACATCTTAGGAACAGTGCAAGCTAAGTTTTCTTAAAACTTTTGACCAAAACTTCCCAAATCTTCTTGCCTATCAACTCAGTCCTTCTTCCTTTCAGCATCACATCTGTTCCTTACAGTCCAGCATGAAAGAACAGCAGTTGCTTTCCTTGAAACCTGACATTTCTCTGTTTTTCCTCTATCATGTACATTTTTCTTTCTCGAGAAAAAAAAAAAAAAATGGAACATACCAGATTGTTCTTTTTTTTTTTCAGCCAGTCTTCATATTGATAATATTTTGCAAAGGATTTCTTTCTAACATTGCTTGTCTTGATTCTGAACACGTCAAAATATTATAAAGGTGTTATCAATTGTATTTTTGGCTCATATCAAAATTGACATGGCTGGGTGAAAAAAAGACAAATAGAAGTAATTTGGGGGAAACAAGCTAGTAAAAGATTAAAAAGAAATAAGAATACATAGAAAAAAGAAAGGGATAAGTATGTTTTGGGTTCTATTATTTTCATCATCTCCTTAATTGAATTTGAAATATGTGTATGGTAATCTAGAAACAGATAATTTTTTTTTACATATTTAAGGGCTTACATCAGGCGCCCAAACTATCTACTATCAAAATAAATTTGCAAAAATTTTGAAAATTTTGTGATACTCAAAAGACTCCTCTTTTCCCCCCCCTATCACGTGACCACCAGAACAAGGTTTTCAGTGCAAAGTGTCCCATGTGTTTTACAACAGCAGGCTTCTGCAGGCATTTTAGTTTCTCAGAATTGAGAGAAAAGCAAGATCGCCAGCAGTAGCTAGTGACAGACAGGGTGTCACTTTCTCAGGTGATCTATTTAAAATTAAAATTAAAAGGATACTACCTACTAACCCCAGGTTCCCCAAGCAGACTGTCATTCTACCTCTTCCCTGTTCATAACATTAGTTTCTTCTCTTATTTTCACCAAATTCTCATTAATAGGATGAGATCAATCTTTATCCAAGATATTAAGTAACTAACCCCAACTTCTAGCTGGAGTCCTGCCTCTGCCAGCCATCACATGAACTCGCTCTTTCACTAAAGGAATATAAAAATACGGATACATATTTTGTTTATGTGTACACGGATATACTTTATCTAGAAAGATACATTTGTATATGTGTACGTACAGATATATGTGTACATATATAAATAAATATTAGATAAATATTTGTATATCCATTAAATACAGTGTAGGTTTATAGTGTATAAAACTTCATTTAATAAGAGCTAAAGAAATGAATAATTAAAGTTTAAATGTGAATAGAAAGGAATTAAATACAAGTAAAAGGCAGGGTCATGGCCCCCCACTTTACAAGGCTGCTGAACAAGCCCCTAGCATTTTGGGTGCACAAGGGTCGAGAGTGCCAAAAAGCAACGCAAATGCCTGATTCTCCAGCCAGCCCAGCCCTAGCCAGGCAGGAGAAAGGCAAGGGCAGGGGGCACGGGACCATGGATGGTGGTGAGGAGCTGTTCCGTCACAGCCAGGAACGATCGCTGCCATATGCTGGGCTGGATTGTGCCTCCCACCGCACTCAAGCACATCTCTCCAGGAGCCACAGCCCCATTTCCCCGGGACTGCTGGACCAGTCTGGACCCCCACCTCACCTCAGCCTTGCTGAGCTGACAAGCCACCAGCCCCAGACTGGAGCACAGCCTATGCCTGAGGCTCCAGAGCCCCAGCTCGGGGAAGGGGCTTTTGCAGGGCTGCTGAGGGAGGGCAGGCACCCACGCATGGTCCTGGGTTTGAGTAGCCCCTGTAGGAGGACACAGGCAAGTATCTGCCCAAGCAGGTTCTTGAGTTGAGTAGAACGTAGAGAAAGGGCTAGAGATGAGTTGGAGTGAGCAAGGGCAGTGGTCAGGTTGGAGCCCAAGAAGGAGACGGAGCCAAGGTGGCATTCTGAGCGAGCGTGGTAGCACCAGCACCACCCAAGCAGGGCCTGAGCAAAGTTACAGCTTAAGAGGAAGATGAAGCTGAGTAAGAGCATGGCCAGGGCACAGAATGGAGATGTATCCCAACGTAGATGGGATGCATCAAACAGAGCAAAGGTGGCATTGTGAGCATGGGCAGTGCTGCTGTGGTGGCATGGCCAAGGGCAAGAACCAAGTTGGAGGTGGAGAAAGGGAAGCAGCTGTTATAGCTTAAGCAGGGGCTGGAGCTGAGTTGGAGCCTGAACAGGTGCCAGATGTGAGCAGGGGCCAGAGCTGAAAAAGATTGCTTGAGCAGGACCTGGAGATGAGATGGAACGCAAGGAAGAGACAAAGAACGCTCAAGGTGGCATTCTTACCTGGGGCAGTAGTACTGAAGCAGCCCCAGAAGGGGATGGAGCCAACGTGGCATTTTGAGCAGGGGTGGTAGAGCTGTGGCAGCCCAAGATGGGTCCCAGCATCCAGCTGGAGCCTCGGTAGGGTCTGGAGCTTGTAGCAGGCAGCAGCTGGACCAGAGCTGAGTAAGAGTTTGTGCAGGGGTGGGATCTGAATTGGAGCTTGAGTAGGCTCCAGACCAAAGTTAACAGGTTGTTAGCACATTCACAGTAGGCAGGGTACAGTTTATCGCACAGTTTATCAGAGCTGCAGCCCTGATGCAACTGTGCACGCTGCCACAGGATGCACTGAGGGCTGGCAGGACAGATGTCATTCACTGGCTGCAGACAAACAGCACAGGAGGTTTCCCTGTCTTGGTGGGTGAAGGCAAAGCATTGCCTATGTTCCTGGGTTCAAAAAAAAAACAAACAAACAAAAAAACAAAACAAAAAAACCCTAAAAAAACCCTAAAAAATGGTATATTTAGATTTATATATCAGTAGCTCTATAATTAATTAAGACCCTCAACATTATTGTGAATGTTTATTTTATTCAAAACCTCTCAGCTGGGATTTTCCTCCTTTCAAGCTGTCTGAAGTTTATACTTATTCCTCTAAAGCTGTGACATGTAACTTACGCCTCCAAAGCTGTAACGTGTATAGGTAGTGTATACCTATAAGCCTTCTACCTACTATACCTAGTGTGTACCTATACCTTATACCTATAAGCCAATATTTTAGGTCCTCTTGAACTTGTTTATAGTAGATTCATGCAGCTTAACTAAAGTTATTTTGACACATGCAATGAGTATCCAGATATATTTTATTTTTATATTAATGTTTTCATTACTTACTCCCTGCAAGACATATTCCTTTTAGTTTCCTGAAATTTAAAACCTTAACTCAGCAGCAGCATACTAACCTATGATCACTTCCATTTAGTTGATTTTTCTCATTATTTTCAGAGTTTTGTTGGATTTAATTTTATGCACCCTAGTTCCGTCCATAAAATTAAAACATTAATAACTGTCTCTGCGTGTTTAACCACATGAACTCTTTTTTAAATGAAGCTGTTCATTAAGTCAAGTTATTTGCATATTGCATGGCATGCTACTGTGAAAGACTCATTCATACATGATAGTGCTCATCCTACTATGCCTAAGAGTTGTGTCAGCACTTCATTTGCAAATTCTATTTTTACTAGTTTCTAGCTCAGCTGTATAATCTTTCTGTGGGCTGAAACTTGACGAAGAATAGCTCCACTCCGGAGTCCATTTGAGCGCCAAATTTCAAATAAATCAGGTTTACCGTTTCCATAAACTTTTTGTGCACGCATGACACATCAGGCTGTATTGCCAGCTTTCATAAGCTAAGCAGGGTTGGGCCTTTGAATAAAAGACCTCCTGGGAAAATCAAGGCACCAGAAGAATAATACTGGTAATTCAAGAAGCGTAGATCCTTTCAAGTTAGTAATGAGTTCTATACTGCCTTGATGTCAACAGGTTAGCTACTGCTGTACCTAACACTTCTGGATTTAGAAATATCTATATATTACCTTCCATTGATTACCTACCAGCTATCACTCAAAATGCTTGTTACTTCTAAGATTGCACTGTGGGAAAATACTGAAATACACTGTTAAATAATTTGCATACAAGTAAAATACATATTTGTGTGCATGCGTACATATATAATGTGTCTTTATAGATTATTCAATTCAGATTAATATGGATTAAATTCTATTTTCATGTAAAGACTTGGTTACGCCTCTAAAAATCATATGATCTCAAAATAAACTAAAAATGTATTACCTCAAAAATCTTAGCCTTTTAATCAAACAACTTTCAGTCAAGGCCATTGATCAACAGAGTCACAAAATGCAGCACTCCAAAAACTACATAAATTTATTTATTTGTTCTTTGTATCTATAATGTACAAGGTGCATTGCAAACATGGAAAGACAAATCCTGCTTTCAAGAGAAAAAAAACTATGGACTAGTTTTCAGTTTGTATAGGAAAATGATTTAACTATAAATCTGTATTTGAGCATGGAATTATGATAAGAGTTTAAAGTAGTAATGGGGAACTAATAAAAAAGTATAAAGCTTGTGCACAAATATATTACAGAGTATGTTTCTACACTCTCAGGTTTTACATGTCTAACCTACAGTAGAAAGTGATTGAAACTGGAAGAGATGATTCCATCTTTGGGGTTAAATCTGACAGTCACAGTCATAATTTAAATAGTAATATCTATACTTAGCCATAAAGCTTGCCTGTCTTTAAGGAAGTGACTCTGAAGTGATTAAGATAAATTTCACTTAGGTCCCTGAAGAATTGCAAGTAATAATAAATAATTCTTCTCTATACTATCTGCATACAATATATTTCAAACCCACATATTATACTGTCCCCAAACAGAGCCTTCCCCTACCCTTTGTCCTGAGCCATACTTTGTTTAATCTCACCTCAGATGAAAATGAGTTCACATTTTTGTTCATTCTTGTTACCGTTTTCTGGACTTCTACTCATTCTATTTCACATGCACTACACTCAGTGTTCAAGAAGTGGGTGCACCTTGAGTGTATATGGATTTAGATAAAGTGGCATAATTATGATTTCCATTTTCTTTATTTCTTTTGTAATGATTCCTAACACCTTTTTTCCTTTCTTACATCAGTGAAAAATGACATTTTATCATGAAACTCTCCATGAAGACATATTGAGTCACAACGTTCACGGAATCATAGAATCATAGAATTGTTCTGGTTAGAAAAGACCTTTGAGATCATCAAGCTCAACCATAAACCTGACACTGACACATCCTCCACTAAACCATGTCCCCAAGTGCCACATCAATGCATCTTTTAAACACCTCCAGGGGCAGTGACTTCACCACCTCCCTGGGCAGCCTGTTCCAATGCTTAGCCACCCTTTCGGTGAAGAAATTTTTCCTAATTCTTTATCTAAACCTCCCCTGGTGCAACTTAACGCCATTTCCTCTTGTCTTACCGCTTGTTACTTGGGAGAAGAGACCAACCCCAACCTCGCTAAAGCCTCCTGTCAGGCAGGTGTAGGGAGTGGTAAGGTTTCCCCTCAGCCTCCTTTTCTCTAGGCCAAAATACACCAGTTCCCTCAGTCGCTCCTCATAAGACTTGTGCTTTTGACCAGCTTCGCTGCCCTTTTCTGGACACGCTCCAGCACCTCAATGTCTTTCTTGTAGTGAGGGGCCCAAAACTAAACACAGCATTACAGTATTTGAGGTGCGACCTCACCAGTGCTACGTGCCAAGCTGCTCTCCATCTTCTCTGAAAGGTCACGGAGAACAGGAGCGGTGCCCGAGGGCTGTGGAACACCACTGTCACTCCCGTCTTCCAAAAGG
>JAVJGJ010000032.1:31540487-31554336 GCA_035590215.1 Microhierax caerulescens | reverse complement strand
TTCAAATCTAATTTAAAGTGTAAACTGACTCATGACCAAAAGTGCCCAAATTCTGCTGGTGATGCCAGGCTCAGATCCAGGTATTGATCTGCTGGCTCTTCCTGTTTCTTCTCTCATCATTCCCTGCAACTGGGAGGACAGAGGAGAACACTGCTTGTGCCCCTGATCCCTTAATCTGTCATCCCAACACCCTGGAGTCTCTCTTGATTGCTCTTGTTGCAACTTCATCGCTGCCTACCTGAAAAATCAATAATGGATAATAATCTGAGGGCCGTAGCAAGGTACATAGCTTTCTCTTCACATCTTTAACGCGGGTCCCAGGGAGGCAGCAGACCTCCCTGAGCAGTGGGTCTGGTCTGCATGCCGGGCAATATTCAGTTCAGAGCTCATCACTGTATTTGTGTACATGCAGTTGTTCCCACCTCTCCCCCTATATAGCCTGTTTCACAGCTGCAAACATTGAAATGGGAGATCATGTTCATCACCATCACTTAGTACTAAAGAGATCCTTTTGCAACACTTTATAATCAGTTTTGCATGTTTACTACCTAAACTGGTTGTTATCATTGTCAAATGTTGTCATTCCACTATTCATATCCCCTTTCAAATTACTAAGGGGGATACGGCATAGTAAAGGCATATGAAATGATCCATCACTGATGCTTCCAGGACTCATTGGTAACTTGAGTCCACCATGTGTTACACAACTTTTTTCCCTGTCTTTGAATGGGTTATTACTTCAATAGTTGATCTTTGCTTCTGTTAATTTAGTTTAGCCAAGAGATTTAGGGAGGCATCATGTCAAAAACATCTGTGAATATAAAGTTCCTAAAAACAGCCAGGTTATCTTTGTTCCATTCTCCAACTGTGAGTTCAGGGAAGCCTAATAAAATTTCACAGATGTGACTTCTTTCTTGCAAAAGCAATGTTGACTGTACATCTATTGTATCGTATTTGTCCATATGTCTTATAGCTCTGTTTTTCATTACATTTTCTTCCAATTTATCCACTAGATTAATCATATTTTCTGGTCTATTGCTCTTCAACAGACTCTGTTCCCCCTCAGTATAAAAAAAAGTCACACTGAGTCTACAATTCTGTGTTCTTCTGGTCGTGAGGCTGATTTGAAAGCAACAGAAACCACACAAAAGTCGAGGAAAATTGTGCTAGTTTTGTGCATATACTACTCAGAATGCTAAGCAGCTCCTACTCTCAGACTTTTGCCATTGACACTTATTTGTCAGATTCACTCCCACTAAAAATATTGATGTCAACTTCCCTAAAGCACACTAGTAACAACTTCCAAATCATTCTTTCTCCTTTTTCTGGTTTCACTTTGCTTTCCAAGAGTGTTCATTTCTTGACCAGTTGTTGATCCTATCAAATCTGTAAAGGTCAATGTGTTTGGAAAAGAAGTTTTATTTGTGGGGTTTCGGGGGGTTTTTTTGTTTGTTTGTTTGTTTGTTTGTTTTCTTTTAGTAAGTCTTTCCTTGCCATGTTAAAGATATGCTGTGTTAAAGTTTTAACTTCCTGGTCCTTCATTATTTTGTTCAGTTGGACACATCCAAAAAGATCTTTTATTTCTAATATCTTCCTTTACTTTTCTGTTAAAGATGTAAGCCTTACCTCTACATCCTTTCCCCTCTTCTTCCCACCTCTCCTGTTGCGGTTTTGGTGCAGGGTACACATTTGCTCTGAAAATTCACTGCCACGTCTTTAAATGGTTGTGCTGCTGCAACTGTTCCAGCTTTTTGGACAGATATTTCAACCAGCTGCTTCATCTCCCTCTCTGAAGTGAAATATCGTTGTTAGCGTGTTCTTTCATCTCCTACAGTGATTTTAAATATAAGCACCTTCTGGTCACTTCTAGAGAGAAGTAATGTCTTTCTACATACTGCTCAGGTGTTTTCCCTTTGGCCTGTTGCTCTGAGAAGCTGTCTTTTAAAATGTAGCCAATTTATATGGCAATGATCAAAATCTCTTGATATCAGCGTAGATTTTGCTCTTGTGAGCTCTGCCCGCTACAGTCATTGCTACAAGTCCAACAGAGTCTAACAGTTACACTCCTCTAAGTTATCCCTGGATCTTCAAACTCCTATAAACATTATGGTGCTTGTTGATATACTTCAAGTGTTTGCCTAATTTCAATTCATGATATCTTCATTTCTTCATCTTTTGCAACCACTCCTCCACAGCATGGTTTACTTCAGTATTTCTAAACCCTTTACGCCTCAATATCAAGTGATTCAAATAAATGATCATTTATTTTTCACCAACTTCTTGTCATGCCCAACGTAGAAACAGCCTTATCTCAAACCAGGCTCTCCAGTTCATTCCTTTATGACTAGATTCTGATATTGGCACAGAAGTGTATGTACTTTTGATCTTTGTTCTTTATTTCATTTCATTGTGGCTGTTGCTTGATGTTTCCTGCAAGAAATGTATTGATTTCTGCCCTATCTTTTGTTGCTGTGAATAATGCTGAATTTTAAAATTAATATACCCATGCAGAATGATGCACTTGTTAATTTTTAAGCAGTTTTTATTGTAATGATTTGATTTAAAAGTTTCTTAATTAGGCCAGAAGCCTTATTCCATCTTGGCTTTAGTGAAGCTAATCCTTCCTCCACAGGTTCTCTCTCTCTCTCACTGTTCTTTTTCCTTCATGTATTTCTCAACTGTGGACCAACATCTTTCTGCTTTTGGAAATCTTCCAGAGAAATGATGCAGTACTTCATGGAAATCCTGATCTTAGGTTGTACTTGATTGTTTAATTATTATTTTTTTTTAAGAAATGGAAGCTCCGTTTTCAGATAGACTGAATGATACAGCTATCTGTAGCAAAGGACCTCTTTCTCCAATCAGCTACTTATAAGAACCAAATTTTTTTTTTCTGAAATGTTCATCAAAATTAGCACATTACTGAAAAATTTATGTCTCCATCAGAAAATCCTAATTTGCTGAAGAACTACTCAATACAAAAATTCCTGACAAGCTACAGAGGTATTATCACGTACTCAGATATGAACATAAGAACAGACAAAACAAAGTCACAGAAAAAAAGTAGCAAGTTTGATAATCTTTACATGTACAGAGTGATTATTGTCATTGAACAACGTTGGTCACAAGGTTATATGAGTCTGCCTGCTCATAAGTAGTCTTAATGTAAGAAGTAGTCTGGCTAATGGAGCTGCCCAACTGTGGAACTAGTGACACAAGAAAATGTAAGTATTTCACATAGAATTGGGAATAATATTACAAATATCAGAAATTCTTCAAATCTAACAATGTAGCATATGCTGCTATTTCATAGACCCTTTTTTTTTTTTTTTTCTGATTACATCTCCTCTGGAAAGGTTTAATTTTCAATTCTAAACCCATTTCCAATACTTCAATAATTATATTTTAAAAAATTATAATTATGCCAAATTAGTGACCATGGACATAAGAAAATGCCTAAGGGGAAGTATGCATTGAAGTGTTTTCACCAATCAGGGACAAAATTATCTTGAGCCCCTGTAGGTTTTGGCTTTGCATCTAAGGACACTTTTACAAAGTACTTCAACAACCCCTTCAGAAAGGTTTCCAAGAAACTTGCAGGCAGGCTAGAAAATTTAAGGACTCCATATGGACGTAAAGCCTGCTGAGTCCTTGAACACCACCTGGTGTTAATGTCTGACTGTTTAACATAACCTGATTAACCATGCTGCTCTTCTGACACTGCCAAATGGGAAACCTGCAAACCCACAGATCTCAGAAGTTCGTAACAGAGGCCTCCAACGTACAAGAACAGGATGATACCAGAGTCCCCAGTGGTGTAAACACAAATCACAAAACCCTTTTACTAATAGCAGCAACACAGCGTAGTAACGGGTTTAGAGCATGAGTGGAAATAGTGAAGAACTACACAACAACCTACTGATGCTGACTGTTATTGATAGCCTCAGTGGAGACATCCTCGGGATGCAGTTAGGAGGGGAGGAAGAAGAAGGGAAGGAAGAGGAAGGGGGAAAAGGAAGAAGGGGGAGAAGAGACAGAAGTTGTAATTTGCAGTAGTAGGTAGGGCTCACTTCTGAAATCTGTGTTGTATTTCTGAAACTCCCCTGAGGCTTTAAGAAAATTTGGTGTAAGGCATCTGGAACTGGTGGCGGTGGTGAGCAGAGGTTCATCCCCTCTTCATTGAAAACAATTCATACGCTGTTTTGCTGTCAGACTATGCAACACAGAAAAGTTTTTGTCAGATTTCTGGCGATGGTATTCATTGAACAAAAGAAGCATGAAAGTACAGAAGTCAAAAGGGCTCCATGGAAACAGAGGTGAACCTATATTTTTTCAAACTGCAGAATGAATTTGTGCTGGCAGAAATTTCTGGAATAAAAACTTTCAAAATTTTTATCATGTTTTTATAAATATACAAATTGAAAAGTTAGTTATCTTGCTAGAAAATGAGCATAGTTGTTCCTGTCTCAGTTTTCAAATTATTACCATTTCGTACCTATTTTTACACTGAGGGATCTAAAAAGCAAGGTGGGTTTTTTTTTTTCCAAAATGGAATTATTTACTTAAAAGGGAGTATTGTTAAGACAATACTAAAAGCTTTAGAAAATCCTTCCTATAGTCTTACTTTGAGGATTAAGGAAGAAAAAATTAAGTAACTTTTGTGTTCAGACAATAATTTAACGGAAGAGGAGAGAAAAGAATTTTGGTCCCTAATGACTAGCCACTGACATCCTGAGGCATAATGCATGGATCAACACTGAAAGGTAATTGTATTATATCTGCTGTCATTTACTGTATTATAAATTTAGCCCTGATAACCGGGCTACTCTTGTCCTATTCCACTACAGCATGAAAACCATTCTCTCAGACCAACTTTCACTTCTTTAAAACCCACTCATAATATGAAGTCCATCTTCTAATTTGTTTGATACTTTGCAATTAGATGGACTAAATGTGCACCTGATCATTTACAACAGCTTCTACTAATGAGCACTAACTTGCTACAGTGTGGTAACTCACTCACTCTCAGCATATGCTTACATGCTAAGAAATTGTTCAGAACTACCCCGAGCTTTTTGTAGGTAAGTCTTCCAGACTGCTACCCATCTGCTGCTACCAAAAATGTGAACTCAGTAATACATTTGATTAAATGGATATCTACTGCCACCATTTCATTTGAAGTTTTGGTGAAAACAACAGATAACAGCTTTGTGCTTCTGTAACACTCCAGATGGTGATAATTCTTTTCTAAGCATCCTAGGACTGCAGGTAGAAGAATGTTGACAAAACACATCACTGAAATTTTAACACCACTTGACATCCAAAGTTAAAGCAAGTGGTTTTATTGGCTGTTAATATTTATTGCTGCCATACACTCTTTGTAATTGGAAGGCACTCAGCATTGCCTTACATCTAGAGAGGGGACTGTCAGTACTTTTTTTATTCTACTGTAATTGGTGTATCAACACCAAAAGATGTTCAGTGAAATCTAAGAGAGAATTTGTTCACATATGAACAACCTGGCCTGCAGTTTCCTCTTCCATGAGCAATTGGACAATAGGTCACAAATTCTGCTCAAGGAGGTAGTTGCAGAATAGAGTTTTGGTCCTTCGTGCCAATGCCTTGTCCTCTGTTGGGTAATTGCCTGTAGCATACTAACCTGATGAGTTACTTAAGACTTGATGGATCCTATGAATAATATAGCATGAATGCAACACAGCAGGTAAGAATAGATCCAAGTCTATTGAAAACTCAATTTTGAGTTTTGTAACAGGATCATGAAGAGAACTTGTCATATATATATATCATATATTTATTCCAGGTTCTGAAGGTCTTTCAGGAGGTTTTGATTAAGCTCTAAGTCTCACTTCCGCTAATGCAGATCCACATTCTCAATTTATCTGGGCTTATTTGAAGTGAGCAGTAATGTGGTTTGCATTTGAGTTACTTTAAAAGATTTTTGTAATAATTTAAAAGAAATTTTCTTTTAAAAGAAAAAAGCGTGCAGTTGATGAGAGTCAGATATACTCAACGTTCCTAAAAATGGCCCTTTTGTTAATTGATTAACGATGGCATAAGTTTCTTACTAACTTTATCATTTTAGCATTTCCAATAAAATTTACATTTAATTGTACTGATTCTTTCATATTATATTAAGGTTAAATAGTATATTTTTTTTTTCAAATCTTGGTTACTTTGGATCTCTACAGTCTGCTTTGCTCTCCCAACTTCCAATCTGTTGGTGTCTTCTTCTTCACGCCCAGTAATAGAATACAGTCTTCCAGCTCACAGGCTTTTCTCACTGGCACTCACTGGTATGGCAAATTCCATAAATAATGCGAGTTCTGCTAACCCTCCCCTACTTGCCCAACGACTCCTAGGCATCTGCCCTACAGATGACAACCATTCTTCTTAAAGGCTAAAGTGTATGCATACATGGAAGTGTGCAGTCCACAACTCCGCCAAAGCTGGCAGGCTCAGTAACAACAGGTCCAGCCTCTCTGGTGTCAAACCTACAACACTCAACATACATTTGCCCGTATTTCCAAATATCTACAGCCTGGGCTGCTAGATTTCCCCAAACGTGGTAGATCATTGCCAGAAGTGGCAAGGTAGTAGATTACCACTCAAACTGGTAGTTTAATCTCTAAAAGCCGCAGCTCTTACCACTCAGATGAGTGGAGCTGGCAGGTCTGAGTGAAGCACGTGTTTCAGTGTTGACAGTCCTCCGAAAGACATTGTACAGACTGTTCTGTTAGTAGTTGTTTTACGTAGATTTATATCTTTACAAGGCTCACGTGCCGCTCTGCTGGCACAGCGTATCTGCACGTTTGTGAGCCCTACACCTCTGGAGGGAAGGGAAGAAGTCCCTTCAGCTAGAGAATGGTATTGGCCATTGCTCAGCATAAACAAATCCCAATGGGACAGTGCTTGTCAGAAAGAGACATTAATAATGCAGAGGCATTGACACTGGCAATTTTTCACTGTCACTGATGAGCTGTTGAAGTTGGGTCGTTCATAAAAAAATTTGTGTTTCATTGCAACATGTCAGTTGAGTTTTTCAGAGTCTTAGCTTAGAAAGATGAGAAACCTCTCCTAAATAGCAAAGGTTTTGGAGTATTTGGCTGAAGAGATGAGGGCTAGAAACTGCATCTCCACTCTGCATTTTGCAGATGAGTTGTCAGCTGATGGATGCTTCCCTTTAGTTTTTCTGAAAAGGGGAAAAAAAAAAAAATTCAACAATCTTCATCTCCTTCTGATGCGAGATGGAAAATTTTCAACTTCCAAATGAACTGGGAAGGTCTATCAAACAAGAAAAACTGCTTCTGAAGCAGATCAAGCCTTTTTCTGAAACGGTTAGCCTCATGGCCTGGGACAAGTGATTTAATTTCTCTCTTACTGTGACAGCAGAGATAATACAATTGCTTAGCTTCTGCTGCTACCATGAGGGTCTGATGTCTGTGGTGTGTTTAGCAACCTTGGACTGGTCTAGCATTTCTTGAGATCTGGAACAAGTTTCATAGCAGCTAAGAGAGGAATGATGTGCGATCACAGATGTTGGAGTCTGTAGGGGACAGTTCATTTGACCAAAGGATTAAACTGAGCTTTGAAATATAATTTTGCAGACAGCAGAATACAGATGAAAGTAAGAGGTGAAAGAAAGCTGTCTAATGCTGTCAGCTCTGCTACACTTTTTCCCAAAACACTTTGTAAAGCGGTTTTACTCAGAGGCTAAGGAGCGTGCAGTCATTGGTAAGCTTTTACGGGCATTCTGACACAATATTTGGCTGAATTAGGTATTTAATGGGTCATGACTTAGAACAGGATAGTAAGGATATGTTTTGTTTTTACATTTTAAATCCATGTCACATTTAGCCATGTATATGTTACACACACACAGAAGTAAATTGATTACTCCTTATTGAGCTCTAATTATCCAGAAGTTTTGGCAGCTGAAGGAGAAGCTGAAAGGGAATGTTTCCTTGACAAACTGATGGAGGTAGCTGCTGTTTTAAAACATAGTGAAAAGTTATAAAACCACAATGCTATAGACACCGAAGGGAACAGCTTTCTGCTTTTACAAAACAGTGTTCCCTTGATAAAATCCTCCTCTAAATTTATGAGAAGCAACATTAAATTTTAGCTCCTTTTTTAGAGACACAGCTTTTTCATCTTCTTAATTCTATGCATGCGACTAATCCAGATGACTTAATTGGGTCTACTCACAACTTCAATGTGTACTTAAGTGTCGATATGATTAGCTTCTTGATGACTGTATGGTAGAGTCATGCCCCATTCATCTTATAACACACACATTTTGTAAATTATTTTTATGCCAAACATTTTATATTATGTCAAATTAAAAAAAAAAAGAATTATTAGAAGATTTTTATTGGCTTGTTGCCATCACTGCTTAGACAGTTGCAGAGCACCTTTTAAGGCTATTATCAACATGGACTGTGGGAGGCTGATTTTCTTATATAAAAATGACTCATTTCCTAATAAGAGGGGGATTATTTTAGAAATTTTATATTCTAAATTTACCTCTTGACACCAGCCTCCTAATAAGTTTATTTTTTTAAGGGGAATACTCTTTCGGATGACTGACACAAGACGTACACCTGTATATCAAAACATTATTAAAAATACCTAAAATAATCTAGTTATATTTTTTCATCATTATTCTCCCACGTTCTCTAAATGTTTACTCCAAACTATATTCTAACCTATCTCCTAATAGACCTTGACACGTGTCATATCCCCTAGAATGCTGTCATCGTAATTATTGACATTTTCTCCACATCAACAAAGCTGACCTACTGATACTGAGCACATATCGGCAACTCATTTATGTCACGGAAACAGTCCTAGGAACGTAAAATTATTCTCTGCACAGATCAAAAGAAATTGGCAGTGTAAGAACTGTTAATACTTTTTCAATTCTAAATCTGAAACAATAGTCTTCTGTGCCCAATTACAAAAGGAAAGGAAGCATTTATTTCCTGAAATAAAATACATGGGGGAAGGTGATGGATAACTCTGCATCATTAGACCAACATGAAATTTTGTAATGTTAGCATAACCAATATTACACTAAACCATTAGAAAATATTATTCAAAATGTAACAGACTAAGAAGCATGCCAACACCCTTTAAAAGCAAAGGTGCTGACTCCAGGAAAAACTGTTTTAGGACCTAAAATATGGTTTGTTATCAAAAAGACAGGAAGTGCAAAAGTGCTTTCCACCATTTAACACTTGTATGCAGTTATTACAAAATGTGCTACTGTATATTTGCAAACTGAATTTTATCTGTTAGCCTTATAGTGAAACATCTCATCCACCTGAGAAGATTGTACAACCATGTTCCTGAAATACAGCTAAAGTTTAAATTTGTCCTTGAAATAAAAGTATGGTCAATGGATGGTGATGTCACTGCTCAAAGCAATGCACTGCGGTGAAGAAAATGTATCATATATTATAATAGTTGATATGTATCCCATAAACAGGCTTGTATATTCAGAGACTGTATAAATGAGAATGAAAGGAACTCACGTATGACTGCATGTACATCCTACGTATATACAGGCACATGTATATGACACTGTGAACTTGACTGTATCATAATTATATTTGCACAATAATTTGGCTTTACCATTGTATATGGAACGCTCATCAGAACCTTAGAATATGGTAAAATATGAACAAATACCTAAGCAGAAGGTGAAAGTCATTTGCCATAGGAGTTTTCCAAGGTACCTATTTTCTCCTTAAAATGTACAGAACAGTGAATACATAAAAGCTAACACAGAAAGCATTTCTACAGCCTCAACTACTATCTAATTCCTACATATATTACACAAAGAGGTATGGACTGAAATAACATTACTAACCGATATCCATCTCTTCCACTACTGCCCCACAATGAGCTCCGTAACGGTTCATTTGCTTCCTAATTGCCAGGTAGAGGACAGCAAAGACTCCCCATCCTTTTGTCACTTTTTTTCTGGTGACTGGGGCACTACTACCCTACCTTAGCCCTAGCTGCACTTAGAATTACACTCAGAAGTAGGTCATGGGAGACAGGTACCTTTTCCGCATTATAGACATAAACTGTATCAGAGCACAGCGGCTCTTGTATTCCGTTTAAAACACAAAGAGCCAAGATCCCTGCTGTAATGAATAATGACTGAAGGTGAGGGGGGAAAATGCATGCACACATATTAGGTTATCTACAAGTCTGGCAGTTAAAGTCGCTTGTTTGCAAGATAAGAAATGTACTTGTCAAGTTTTTTTTCCTGACTTATATACCAAGAATTTAACATAGTCTTCTTCAGCAAAAAGTAGGATTAATAATTGAAGGTATTTCTGACAAAATGCAACGATTGTAAGTTACAAAATATATTTTTGGGGATTTGACATTTGATTTAGACTTCTTATCGGCAATGGAATATGCCGATATAAATTATATAAAAGAATATCAACAACATCCCTTAAGAGTTACTTTAAAATCATGCTATAAAGCCATTATTATAAAACTTTGCTTACAGAACAGCATGGCATGAAAGACTGAATATAATCTAAGAATATATTCCCAAATGAATAAAAGAGCAAGCACTTACATTTCAAACTTAAGAAATAAATTCCCCTCTAACATTATGCTGGGGAAAGGCACTTCATGTGGAAAGAGCGATTCCACTTAACATTCTGAAACCCTGCTTACACGGTTATAACCTTTGTCATTGCTAAATGCTGAGGGGAAAGTTTTAACTTTAATGACACACTGGAATGGATATCATAGCAGAAGTCATCTTTTCCAGCATGCCCTATTAAAAAAAATTTCTAGTATTGCTATGGAAATCACTTATACCTGCACAAAACTGCACATCATCAAATGCACTGAGTGGGCTGTAATACAAGATCTAGTGAATGAAATGCTACTCTGTCATTTGGGTAAAGATCAGCCTGGATCAATATGTATCTTTTCAAACCATTTTTAATACATTTTAGTCACATTCAAAGCTAATTTTTAAAAGCAGTGTTTGTGTTCAGTAAATTTTGGCAGTAGCCAGTCCACCTAATAATCACCTACCTTCTTAATCTTTAATGTTTCCTATTGGTTCACCAACTGCTGCTTTTTATTATGTGCCACAAATGTCACTTAAATTTTCTCCACGGGTTGTTGTTACTATTTACTGGGTAACTTAAGACAGCAGATGCTAACCTTTTCATTAAAAAAATACAGGCTAACTAGCCAGACACTAAAGCAGAATGGCAATTATATATATATATATATATATATATATATACATATATATATACATACACACACACACACACACATATATATATATATATATATATATGTGCATGGTCCAGTAATCTCAAAAATGATGAGATTTTTTCCTTTTCCTTTGATGCTTGTCATTTCAGAGGAGTTGTTGAAACCTGAAGGATTTCCCTGTGACATTATACATGGCAGTCCATAATACTTCAATTCTTTTCTACCTTTCTGGGCATTAACAAAGCTGTAAGTAGTAAACTAATTTGGTAACTTTTGAATCATAAAGACAGTTATATCAATATCAAAGAAAGAACAAAGCATTTTGCTAATACTTCACCTAATTTCACAAAAATTACATCAGATTAACAGTGGGCTCATTAAAAATTAATTCAAGGTCCAGTTTTTTGTTGGAAAATTAACAAGTACTCAGAAGGAAACCAGGCAAGTGTCGTGCTTTGCGAGTCTCCTGTTGTCACCAGACTGCGTCAAAATGAGATAATAAAGCTGGAGTTTGGGTGGGCTATGTTTTTTTAGCAATTTTGCTGTTCTCTTCGCTACTAAGATTTCTGCTTTTCTCAACACTGCTGTTGCAAGGCTCCTTTCCAGTTGCAGACATTACGGTCAGCCTTCTCAGATGCTCCTGCATGCCAGAGGATGCATATTTCACCAGCTAGACATAGGCTTCCCTTTATGTTTTTGCCAATGTTTAGGGGCGCTGGGATAAAGCAGATTCTGACTATAGATCCAGTGACACACAAGTGGAAGGCCAGCCTGGAAACTCTGAATAGGCTCTCCAAACCGAAGTTTGGACTGTACATAAAAGTTGTAGTTTGCCCAGAGGGGTGAAGCCTAAAAATCTGCTTTGATGGATGAAGACCTGCCTTTAAAAACTACCCCTGTACTTCCTATTGCTACATTTTGTTATACTGAAGCTGTAACTTCAACGCCCAGGAGAAAACTGAGAGAACAAAGACACAAGTGTGGACGATTTCAACGTTTTGCTCATTGAGTGCTCCCGTGCAAAGTCCGGTGCAGTCACCGCAGAGCCTGGCTGTCCTCCACACACGTCAGAACTTCAGGGCTCACACTTCACTGCATCTCCTGTCTACCTCATGACTGTGAGCCTCTGCTTTCATTACTCCTGGATAACAGCTCCATTCCTGCCCGCACGTGCTGTCCATCTGAGAGCTGCCAAAGACCCGCAGCCACGTACGTGCCCCTCTTCTACTACTCCCGAAAGAAATCTTGAAAGTGTCAGCCCAGAGCTGGGTGACAGATGATAGGAAGCTGGCTACTCACCCTCACTAGCTGTTCAAACCCAGCGTACCCTAGCACATGCTAAAAGCCTTGGCAGAAGGATTCTGATGTTGGTGGCAGCAAAGAGGACCTGTCCCTTCTGAGCTCCCTGTGACATTCGTGGTGAAGGAGCTCTCTTAGCATGGAACACTGAAAGAAAATATCGGTTGCCCGTGAAGTTATAATAAAGCACTTTCTTTGCAACAAGCTTTTGTGGATTTTAGAATGAAGCATGTAGGAGAGTTCTAGAGTATCTGCATTGCAAAATTACAAGGGAATTTCTAAGAATGGAGGGTTAAAAATTCAGTTGGCACAGTCCTTGTGATTTTGTCAGAGCAGTGCCACTCACATTACAGCTACAGCATCTGCTGACAGATTACATGTAGACTTCTGCAGGGAACAAAAAAATAAAAAGTTAGTGAATGTCAGCTGAGCTTTGAGTTGGGAAAGAAAGAACTGCTCAGCTGAGGCAGTGCATAAGGTTTCAGGGAAGGGGTAAAGTTTTACCCAGCTAATTTTTTGTTTCTTAACATCAGCATGAATTGCTTTGTTTTGGGAAAGAAGGCAGTATCTTCACGGGGTCGGCTGAAATGTTCACAGAGCCCAGGCATTTTTTCTTTTAATTTAACTTATTCTGTTATCTGGCTAAAAGGTGCATTCACAAACCTAAATCCTGGTGGTAGATGCTAGCAAGCTGGTATTTCCAGTGAGTGAATATAAGCAGAGGGAATGTAAACAGTGGGAATAAACACTGACAGAGAATGCAGACAAATGGAATTCCATCCAAAACTTGACAGAGGCAGCAAGTTAAACCTGTTGCTGAAAGGTTTGAGTGACTTTCAGACAAATAGTTTTTAAATTGCTTGCGTGTTCCAAGAGCAGCTCTTCTTTGGCGTTATCTATCCTAAATCCTTGCTGTCTCTCCCTCTGAGGACTTCCTTCCGACTTTGCACTTAGTAAAGGGTCCAAGGAGCCATCTCTGTCACCAAATTATCCTGTCATTCCCTACAGACTTCTGAAATCTGCAAAAAGGGTGACCTAAGACGAGTATCTATGCACATGGATGTCCAAATGGATACAGGACTGTCATGGTTTAACCCCATCCAGCATCTAAGCACCACACAGCCGCTCGCACGCTCCCACCAGTGGGATGTGGGATTGAATCAGAAGTGAGAAAACTCGTGGGCTGGGATAAAGGCGATTTCATCAGCAAAGCCAAAGCTGTGGCACAAGCAAAGCAAACATGGGATTCACCCGCCACGTCCCATGG
>JAVJGJ010000032.1:31495481-31540218 GCA_035590215.1 Microhierax caerulescens | reverse complement strand
GCAATAACGAAACTATCCCTGAATTACCAGCACCGTTCCCAGCACACAGCCAGGCACAGCCCCACACCCGCCACCATGCAGAAAATCAACTCCCCCAGCAGAACCCAGCACCAGAAGCAGCACAGCTCCTGACAGCTCCCTGGAGCTGGTTCTGCCATCGCCAGGGAGAACTGGGGGGGTGGGGGGTGTCTGTCTTTACCACCAACCCCCTCTGAAATTAATTGAACTGGTTTGATCATATTTAATATTAATAATAATACTATTAAATATTTATTCATATTTCTCGCATTGGTGACATCTAGAAGACGGTGAAACGAGTGGCTCTTTGCAAGCAGTTTACTGCAAACAACTGTGGCAAAGTTTATCTCCTTGCACTTCGGTCACCTGCCGTTCTCACCCTGTCCAGGTACCGAGGCGCTGGGAACTCTGTCCTCCTTTGCCACCCTGAACAGTTTCAACTCATTCCAGTCCTGTCACAGCTGGTTTTTTCACACACACATCGCAGATTTCTAGAGCAATCTCTTTATGAGGTAGCTGCTGAGCACTTCTGTCAGACTTTTCCCCAGATTCTCTGAAAATCTCAGCCTCCTGGACTAGTTCCATATTTTGAATGCTCATGTCTGGCCATGGCCCAAACCGAGCACATTTGTCAGCTCAGCCAGGACATTAATATTCACATTGTGTCCCATCCCTTACAGCTAGCATTTAAGCCTTGAGAATACCGGAAAGATGCCTGGGAGGATGTGAAAGGATTTTTTCCTCCTCTAAATAGAAAGAAAAAATATATGGTATGGGAGCTACCAGCACACTCGACGATTAATTTTTAAAAGCAGAACTCTCTAGGTTATATTAAGAGCCACAACAGCAAATATTGCATGTGCAGTTGAGAATATTTAATAGTAATTTTAAGTTACATTACTACTAAATTATTTGAAATAGACATTTGTGCTGTTCTAAGCAGATGCAGACACACAAAGACTCATGAATAATTGTCTTCCCTTTCTGAATGACCTGTCCCTTTTCTTCTGATGCCTGTCTCTGAATTGATTAAGTTTGATGGATGGATGAATACAAATTAATCTCCTATTTCTGTCTGAGTAAGTTACATTATTTTTTTTTTCAAGTAGGGAAGTTAAAATAATTTCTGCTGGACATACCTTGGATGTTCTTCATAATTGTAATACATCTTCAATTAAATTCGTACTTCAACTATTTCAAGACGTTCCCATTGTTACATTTAATTCCTTTTCTTGATCTCTCTTTCCAGTTTGTCTAAGATGAGTTTTTCTTATATGAGAACACTGTAAAAGCTGTTGTATGATGCACCATATATTTCTAGGACAAGGAAACACACCTGACCTTCAGAAAACTATGAAGTTTAAAATGCAGCATTAACCTCTTTCAGCTAATCTGTTTCTGCCAGTCTATTTTTTTCAAAAATAGATTTCATGCGTATGTATAACCTTATATTTTCTGGGATATCTTAGAAATATTTCAGCCTTTTCATTTTTTCCCCCTTTAAGAATTAGTAGCCTGATGAAATTTGTGGTAAAATATTTTAAAACATCATCAGAAATCGATCAGTTGGGATTAACAAGAGTGTGTTTGCAACATGACTCAGTGAAATGCTGAGAAATTGCTTAACACATTACAGTATTTATAAATAAAACTTTTATCATACCCATATCCACAATTTGATTATTATTCTGCAAGATGGGGAAAATTACTCTGAAAGCTAAAAATAGATATGCATTCTGCTTTTAGATAACTTTAAAGGGTACAAGGATGAATTTTTTGGTTATATACTGATAGTTTGCCTTATAAATAAATTGATGGTACCAGAGAACGAGCCAGGAAATAACCAAACCCTCACACAGCCCGGCACACACAGGCCTCCATCCATGGTTTACCTCGCCCGGTTGAGAAGCCCAGAAGAGCCACTTTCCCTTCTCAGGTCTCCCAGAGGTTTCTAACCACCTCCATCCCTGCTTACTCCTGAAACCTGCCTTTTCTACGGTGGCAGGAGCCAGCGCAGCCTGGGGTCTTCACCACACAGAGGCTTTTGGGCAGCGGGCTTCAGCTGAGGGCTCTTGGTGCGCTGCTTCTGCCTGAGGCACCGCACCGACGGGCGCAACGTCTGACCGCCTCTCGGGTGTCACACAGTGTCACGATCCAAAGATCGGATTCGTGATTAGGTTCTTTTATTTGATTTCGGAGTACAAAATGTTATAAATACACCAGGGACTTGGACAACCAAAAACTTTTTTTGTGTGCTCATCAGCACAAATATGCAATAGGGGAAAAAGGAGAAAGAAAGTAAAGTATAGAAAGAGGATGAAGGGGGGTAGAGCTACCAATGCCAGGGTCCACTCAGCCGTCCGCCGACTCGACGCGGGGTGTGCGGTACACGTTGGGGAGATCTCAGTGGGGTTCATTTTGGGGAAACTTTTTATAGTCTTTCTTAAAAGCAAGGGGCAACTGGCCAAACAGGTGGGAATGGTACGGACAGGTACTGGCATGCCGCTGCTCGTTGTCAGTGCAGCCCTGTCAGGAACACTTCGCATCCCTCTCACAGTGCGTTCCGTTCCTGTAGCTGGCACCTGGCAAGCGTCTCGCCTCGGTCAGGCTTATGCAGAACACACACACACCACCACCACCCCCTTACTTATGAGATATTGACAATCTCTGTCCTTTGTCGATGATTGTGAGGCAAATGAGGGATTTACCATCTCTTACACACGGCTGCCGCTAGAGAACCACCTACCTTGTTTAGATGGCAGCGCTTCTTGCCAAAGGTAACTGAGGGTACCCAGTAGTGGCTTGTGATAACCATGAAAAGGTTCTGTTCACCTTACTGGAAACTCGACTGGATCATGAATCATTCCAGTACTTGGTAATTGTAGCCTTTCTTTCATTTGACAAGATAATAAAAATCGGTGATCTTTTAGAGTGTAACAAGAAAGAACAAAACTCTTTTTATGCAAAAATGGATTGTGCTACCATGCAACAGTCTTACAGGGGGTTCTTATTTATAGACTTTTTCTCTAAAAGGTGATAATCACCACCTTAATATCTTGCCAGTTTACATGAATATATAGATTTATCCTCAAAAGACCTCTAAAACATGGAGCAAATTAATTCAGTGTTATGAGGTGACAAACTGTGCCTGAGGAAGTCACACAGGAAGCCTGTGGAAGAATCAGAAACTCCAACAGAATACACCCTACAGAATAACCAAAATTCAGTGAAAAAACAAGCTTCAGTGTGTTCCACTTTATTGGGAACGGGCGAGGAAAAACCCCTCTACTGAATACTCAACATCAAACAAACACAAAGCACATTTTAGCCACAAAGGGTCTTCGCGGTTAAAATACTGTGTTTCTTACAGAAATCTTTCATAACAGAAAGTTTTCAAGTTGCTATCTTTTTCCCCACACTGAAGGAAAACCAAAACAAACCAAAACACAAAAAAATCAAGCTTCCTCTAACAATCAAAGCGGCAAGAACAGTCACAGTAGTTTTCAATCCCCAGCCTGCAAGTAATAGGTTTCCCCCTTCTCTCCTGCCTTTATTAGAGTGATTCCATTTTCTTGTCAGACTGGATATCCACTTTTGAAAAAGCAGGTTGCGTGTGCTTGAGGCTCTGCGCAAGGAGGCTAACATCCCACAAGAAGCTTTATCACACGGTCAAAGCTGACGACCTACCGCAATAATCTTGAGATTAAAATGAAATACCATTCTTGTGAAGTCTTTGGGGACTTCTGCTTCCCTTTGAGTGCAATAACTATCTGAATGAGATGGATCCCCTGAGGTATAAGCATATCTCTACCGAGTTCAAAGGACCTCTGTGGGTTTGTACAATTTACAAATTCAGCCCTCTTGGTTTTTTATGTTATTTTAAAATGTCATGAATTTTCTAATTAATACCCTTTTTATTAATTGCTCATCATCATATGGTTTTCCTTGTCACGAACATATCTTCAACTGAAAAAACCCATCTCTTTGAATTTTAGTGCTCTCTTCATGATTACAAAGAACAAAGAAATTTAAGTCAGGACAATTTGGAAGTTCTTCAGTAACCGGCCTCCATAGCTGAAAATTTAAATCTGCAGATATTCCATTTGATATTTTATCAGTGCACTCACTCACAAACGTACACTGAGTCAACCACTGTCTTGGTGCACTAGTTTTAATACACACCAGAATACGGTGACACTCTTAGATGCAGGTGGAGCAGCCTGAAGGGCTAGCAGGTGGAAGCCAGGCTGGCACCTGAAATAAGGGGAAATCATTAATGAGTGGTGAACCCCCAAAACACGGGTCTGTGGAATTGTTCAAAATATTTCTCAGTCTAGAGAGAGAGATTTCTATCGGAATAAGATCTTTCTTTCTTTCTTTTGAAGAATTGCTATTTGTGGCCTTAAAGGAACCTGCAAGTTCATCAAATCCGAGAGAAAGCAAAACATTTAGCAGATCCCTACGAACCCCTGTCCCCTCACTCCTCTCCACAAGCAAACAATTTGCGTATTGGAAACACAAAGGTAGAAAACTCTGTTCAGTTTGGGCGTCAGGCTCAATTTCAGTGAAGCAAAATGAATCCATAGAAAGTTATATAGACTGCTTGCTTGAATTTCTGTAACAAACAAACAAAAAAATTGCTCTGGTTCCATTATGAAAACATCTCTCTTGCTTCTGAAACAGGTCCGGTTTTATACAAATGATACAACAAATTACAAATGTGGGTATGGTAGCAAGGATAAATATTTGTCTTCAACTTTCTTCTGGCCAAACAGTGGAGTGACATAAGTCAGGAGATTTTTTATTTTTTTTTCCTGGTAACTACATAGCATCCTGGTTATTCAGCTTTTTGTGCTGGGCTGTAAAAGTGAGCCTTAGACCTATGGACTGGCCAGCACATACACGCATAACGGGGCAGACAATGACCCTTGTGCTATAGCTGCATTTCCAGTGAATTTCTAGAACATCTGTAAACAATTCTGGGAGAGGCAACCAAGGAGCCTTTGGAAACTAAAAATTATAGACCAGTTTAACAATCCATTTAGCAATAGGGCGAACAGTGTAATTGCATGTGAATTCTTCAATTCAAATGTAAATTAACATACAGAAAGCATATCAGAGATAGAGATGCAAGTGATTTGCTTATTCCATTCCATTTATAGCCCAGTCAAATATATCACAAAATTAATAAAATAAAGGATGTCCCTGGCTAAGAACTAAATGCTGTTGGATCCAAAACTCCTGAAAATGCAGGTATCTAATAAAAATAAAATCCAAACATATGAAAAAAATCCGGGAACTGAAATCTACTGATATTTTGCCTCAGAAATATCAGAAACATCAAAAAGCAAGCCTGAAGTCATTGGCTTCCCCCACCTGCTAGACAGAAACACGGGGAAGATCTGGAAGCTGTATGAGCTCCTGACTGAATATGACATAGTAGCAAATTTTTGCAGTTACGTCCCTCAAAATAAACTGAAGAGAATGACTGACTAGTTTTGCCAGTGACCTTCTGCTAGCAATGAAACTAAAGAATTGAATGCCTGCAGCTACCTCAGTTTCCTTAGAGTTCATGGATGCAGTGGATGAAGTCTGTTCTGAAATCAGAATATATATTTTACATAATAGGATTTTAAAAGTACATCCACAAAAATGATTTTTTTTCCTTTCTGTTACTGCACAATAAAGTGGCATGCCCTTGCCCTGATAGATTTCCCATCATTACATTATTTCAACCTGTCATTAATAGATTAAAAAAATTATTCATAACACTGTTTCTCTAAAACTCCTTCCCGTGAGAAAGTTGGTGGTGCTACCAAATCTGCAGTCAGAAGAAGAGCTCGAGCAAGCATGTGACCTCCTGCAACAACAGATCACTGCCATTTTCCCAGGCAAAACGTCCAGCTAAAAGACACAATACAAGAAATGAATATTTGCTGGGCTAACAGGTATAGAATTTTATCAGGAGAGCTAAAAAGGGTGCAACTGTAATCAAGGGATTTGTTTTCCCAGTTCTCAGAATTTTTGTGAAGGATCTTAAATTTAAAGAGGGAGGAACACCGATGAGGTATGCTTCTGCATTCCAAGGGTGTCCTTTGTAGATAGGACATTATTGCTTTTCAAGGAAAACACGTGTAGTTTAATTTGAACAGAACATTGACATCGATTTCTATTAGGCATTCAGAATAAGCTTTGTTTGTCCCAGAGATGTACATTATCTTGAAATTTTTCATTACTTCATGTTAATATGTTTCAGTGCTCAAGAAAAAAAAAAAAAGAATCCCAACTGTGTTTATTATTCTTTTGATAGCTATTTTAATGGTCCTGTGTACTTAAAAAAAATAAACAAAAACACAAAAGGAAGAACTTCCACACCAATATGCAATTAAACCATGCACCTCACTGTCATAAGAAAGTTCAAATTGCACATACTATCCAAAATCAATACATATAGCAAATCTTTCCCGCAGATTGATGTCTGATTCATATCAAGCAGCTTGTCTGCATGAGAGGACTGACCTTTAAGACAAGGAAGAGAGAATCAGATATCAACAAAAAGGTTTTTTATCCAGTGTGATGGTTCTTGCAATGGAAGCTTCATTATAGAAATCTAATATGGTTTATGAAAGGTAAGATTTCTCAGGGAGAAGTTCCCACAGAAATGATTACATTTTTCACTATTTTTATATTTTTTTGTAAGGGAGAAATAATTTTCTCTCTTTCCTTCATACATCAAGAACCTTGGATAAGCTTTGTTTCCACCCCAAATAAAACAAAGCTAAACAGAAGTGATTTCTTCATCGTTGTGGACAGGTATCAGCTTCCAAGGACTGTGGGCATTTACTGAGAAACTGTTCTTTTTATGTGGCCAGCTTAATCATAAAGATATTAGAGGGACACAACCTGCTGAGCTATTTAGGTGGCCAGCTCTGTCAGTAAGAATGGATCATCAAGAATTATCCAGTACATAGCTACATAAAAACTGCATGAAAACAAGTATCTCCTATAAATAGCAATTTATAAATTTTTCTTTTTTTTTTTCAATTTCTTTGCTCTGCAAAACTATGAAGACATTGAGACATACATTAACTGATGCAATAAAATGTTTTGTACGGAAATATCAAAAAATATGCATCATTTTAGCATGGTTCGTATTGAAACAAAATGGTTTGAGTTTGGTTTTTTACTTTTGGACAGAATACTTAAGTGAAAACTTGAATAAATTGGCTTTTAAGCCTTTTAGAAGAAGGCAAAAAGGACAGCAAAGCTGATTACCTTTGAGAAATGTGCCTGAATGCACAGGAGCATAACTCAAAAGAAAAATATCTAATTTATTCTACTTTGTAGAATCCTAAATAATATATTCTATTTAAGAATTGACACAAATGGATGCTATCTTGGATGACAGAGTAAAGAAGATGACTTATAAATGATTTTTTTTTTTTCATTATGTTCTTGCATTCTTTTTAAATAACTTTAGTACCATGCTTTGTCTACTTCCCCTTCAAGAAACCAAACAAAATACAAACCGGTTTCCACTCCCTGCAAGTATTTCTGGCATTTCACCAGATGCAGATTTTGCAGGCTGATCTTGTACCCATGCACATCATGACCCTTTTCTTAATCAGCCAATTATGCCCAGGCACATCTTGATTCTCATTCCGCCATTTAACTCTGAAAACGTGCTCTCCCACATTCACATAGTTAGAAATCCACTAGTATGTGGCTGTATCCATAAAACTTGCAAATGCTCATACACTCCTAAGTGCCTTCAGACTGAGTTTAATGAAATTAAATTCCCTTAGGAGCACAAATTCTCCTCACCTGCTTTGCTTCCATTTCTGTATCTATGCTGCTTGAGTACCCGCCTTTGATTTTAGTGCTAGCAAAAATCAGCCTGAAGTACGTTAAGTTTCAGGGAGATTAAAAGGAAGCATGTCACAGCAAGGATGGAGTGCTAAAAATTAAAAATATCTTGGTAGTCAACAGCAAAATCCCAATTTCTTGCTGACCTGGGGTAAAACTACTGAAATGTAGTAGGGAAAAATAATTTGGGGGTTTGGTACAGGGTCTAAATTACCATCTGTTTCAGGCTCAGCTCCTCTCTGGTTTTCTCTGGACTTCGGTTAGGTGATGAGGAGCCTGAGAACTGCCTGCTGCTTCAAAGAGTCACAAAGAAGTGATGCCCTTCCATTCCAGCAACAGCATCCAGCAGCTTTGAACTGTAGTGACGAATTTCTAAACCTGTTTCTTTCTGTTTGGTTTTTTTTTTTCCTTAGTTGCAGGAAGAATTGAGACAACACAACACTACCACCACCACCATCCAAAAAACAAACAAACAAACAAAAAAAAAATCCCCAAACCAAAAACCAAACCCAAAAGACTTTGCTGCTGACTTTGCAACATTTTATGAATGTCTCCTCACAGACCCTTTCTCACAAAAGCTTTGTAGCTTTGCATTTCGTGCATTGGTCATGGGGAGGGGATGAGCTGGATTAAAGTCATTTCACCACCTATTTCATAATGCAGCCACAGGCTCGTGGAAGGCAGCCTCTCATAATCAAATCCGTATTTATACACCAAGAGGTGAGCCTCCGTTCTTGTAATTCAATGGTTTTGGTGCATAAGGAGATGATATATTTCCTATGTAACAGATATGTTACTCTTGCAACTGTTTTTTTTAAATGAAAGCAAGCTGCTTAAAAAGTAAAAAAAAAAAAGTCAGAATAGGTCTGTGTTTATCCTTATTTTTATTACATTGTGAAAAACAAGAGCACATGCTCTATCATTGAGCTTATTATACTCACAAGTCACATTTTCAGGCAGAGACACAGAGGTGGCAAATTATTTCACCTCAGATGAGCAGCTATATCCTCCCAGCAGATAAAGAGCCAAATTTTGGACAACTGCCCAAAATCCTGTTGAATAAATGAAAAAAAAATCTGCTCGCTCAAAGTTTCAAAGAAAGGATCCTGTCTTGTATGAAATAGTGAAACTAATGAAGAGTGATGCCTGAGCTGGGACAGCCTTCTAAGGATTAACATCTACTGAGGCTTTCATTATTTTAGTGAAAAAAGAATAAAAGCAAGTAGTCACTGTAAAAAGAACATTGTACAGAATCTCTTTCAGTGAGTTGTGTTCCTGTTGTTTCGGTTCTGTAAAGCGTTTTTAATCTTCACAGCTGACTATTTGACGTATCTCATAATAACAATTTATTTTAAAAGGCCACACAAGTATATACAATACACTGTTATTTGCAGAACTGCCTGTTTTTGCAAATTGTTGCTATTGCATTCAGGATTGATTTATAGACAGAGGAAGACTGCCAAAACAGACTTTGTACTACTATGCTGATTTCAGAGTTACTCTAAACTGGTGCATTGAAGAGCAGAATCAGATTACGTAGATAGAAAATTATACTTCTTTTGGACAAGAAAAGGCTTGCAAACACTAAAATTATTTGTATTTGAAAAGGTGTTTGTGCAAGAATGAAATTTTGCACCCAGAAAAAAACCTAAACTACAAAAAAAAAAAAAAAGGAATATGACAAAATAACAAAAGCCAAGATATAATTTTAAGTGCAAAACACTATAGCATTTTCTTCACAATATATGAGTTGAACAGTTTTACACGTTACTAATAGAGCAATTGATGTAAGTATGTGAGAAGAACTCAGTTTTAGGACAGGGGCAATATGCATTTCAAACTAAGAAACAAAGCCTTGGAGAGATACTACTTGCTTCTATTATTTGTCACCAGAGTTCTCAATATGAAGATTTCTATTCATGCTTTCAAAAGGAAAATATCCTGAAAGCAGACAGTGCAATTTGCTTTCTTCTTTCAAGTTTTAAATTAAATTTTCTTATGTATCTTCCTCTCAGGGAGTAGATCAGCAAGCCAGTTTTTGTTCAAAAGCATTCAAACCTCTTTGCTGTTTTATCCCTCTGGTGGGACTGTGCAAGCGTGCAAGGAGGTGGCTCCATGCTCCGCTATGTGCAGAGTCCTAGGGGAGCCAGGATAATTTAGAACATTTCCCACCTGAAGTAATGGGGCAACAGGGAGTACAGACTGAGCTCAGGAGAGGTAAATAGTACAACCAAGAGGATCTGGTGCAAGGCCCACTGATTTCACTGGGGTTTGAGCTGACGGCAGCTGAAGGTTTCACTCCTCTAGCAAGAAAGTGGAGGAATAAAGGTAAAATAGAACTCCACTTCTTACTAAAACACCAAGTAACTGTTATCACTTGTTTTCTTTTGAAAGAAGACTGACAGGTTGGGGGGGGGGGGAGCTGAAATATTTTCTATTGAAATTTGATTGATCGGTGACCTTTCTTCAAGTTAGTTGCTGAGTCACTGTCACATAGAGCCATCAGGGCTGGTGGTGCCAAACCTGATTTAAGCGCTTTCCACCCAGTACTAATGGTGGCAGACCTTAAATTCTGCACTGGTCCCAGCACTGAGCTTCAAGACGCTGCAAATGAGAGCAAAGTGGTCTTGAGAAAAGAAAGCTCTTTTGCTTTCCAAAGGAAACTGTTTGGGATCTGGAGTAGCAGTAATTTTCCAGCCAAAAATGAGAGACTTGGCAGACTGGAGATGAAGCGGTCGAGATACCTCACAGAGGCATATGTATGAATGCGTTTGCCTCTTTTGATGCGCTGCTTTTAGGGCCAGTTGTTCTCCATACTGAATGCCTGGCAAACTATTTCCATAACATCAGGTAATGTTAAAAAAAGTACCACTTAATTGAATGTAGTTTCAGAATCTGAAGAAAAACAAGCAGGGAAAATATTTGCTTTCAATAGATGTTTTAGAATTACCAGGAAGAATACAAAAATTGAAATTTGGCTTAGAAGGATTTTTCGCTTTTCTCTGATTGTCACACAGTTATAAGACAAGAAGGGTTGCAGGTGTTGCTTTACAAGTTGCTACAAAGAACTTCTCCGTGTACCCAACTGTCAGAACAATACAAATAAGTGTCTGGAGGACTGAACTGGCCTTCCAGAGTATTTTCTTATACCTCGGCCCTCGGCAGAGATGAGAAGTGGGCAGAACGCTTTCGGCTGCTATAAAACTGAACCACCCTAAGAGCAGAGTGAGTGATGCTTTGGTCAGTAAGGTCTACCTTATTTTCTGAGTCCACATGAAAAACTCAGTCCTTGAATTCATTTAGACAGGGGAGCTCAGAGGAAATATTTTGGTCTTTTCTGCTCTATTGTTGATCCGAATAAGACTATTGGAAAAAGCAACGTCCTGAGGAAACAGTTCCCTCTCGTTTCACATACAGAATATAAAGGGAGCAACAGATTATGAGCATCTTGAAAGTAAAGAGGTTTAAAAAATATGGAAATTTCTAACAGGCTACCCAACCGCAATCATAAACTGTAGTTTCTAGAAATAACACCGCCTGTGGTTTTGCCTTCAATATGCTTTTGCAGCAGCAGACATGATTCTCCATCCATTTAGAGTCATACATTCATTTAAAAAAATAACATAATACATATAAAAGCTTGAAATACTTGATTTCTACTTAATTTCATTTTTTCTCAGAACACGCTAATGACCACTAACCACGCAGGGAAAAAAAACCAAAAAGTAACATATTCAGTTATGTAGAGGCATTAACATCATGGTACATTTGCTAAGCCAGCTATTACAACAGAAGAGCAGATGAGTTTTTTCTTCCACAGCTACATCATACCCTAAATCCTTGTCTAATCCATGACTGCAGCCTAAGAAGGTCCCTGAGCATAGCTGGTTTGGACCACTTATACTTGAACGCTGGGATAGCCTAAATAAACCTTCATTATATACAGTCGGTACAGATCTTTTTATTTTCATCTAGTCCAAACCAAGTAATTGTCATAAATCCCTCCACATTTTCTATGCCGCTGTATTACAAAGAAGCAAAACGAACCCTCAATGTCTTTGTAAGATCTGTAGGATTAACATGAACTGTAGTGGGTTTTAAATCATCTTTATGAATAAGAAATTTATCTAATGTGTGTAGGGTTAAATGGAGCTCATATTCAATAAGTAAAAGAACAGTCAAGTATTTGAAGGTCCTAACTAATGAGGAAACCCACTTTAAAAAATGCAGCTTTTAAAGCTCACGACTTTATGAGATTTTAATTAAAGTGTTCTGCTGTCAATTTAACGTATACCCTAGATACTCAGGTATTGAAATAAGCAGATTTGAGGGTGTGATTCCCTTTTTTTTTTTAGTTATCACTATTCTTCTAAGGGTATTTGCATTGCTGTATTAGATCTGCCCCACGTGGACAGTGTTTTTAAGAGCAACAGAGCTAGATTTATCTCGTTGCTCAAGGCATGGGCTCAATTATCCCCATTCTCCTGGGCTTGCAATAAAATTCTCAAAAACAGTTTTAGACTATTTTGTTTGGCTAAAGTTTGATTTTTTTCAAAACCCTTCAAAAAACTAGGAAACAAAGGAAAAGTGGCTTTTAATGACAGAATGCAATTAACTTTACAGATGTGTCACAATATCCTTTTTGGTTGTTGAACAAAATCAGTAGAACTCAAAATTCCCAACTTCACCCGAGTTTACAAAATGCTGAATCATAGGTATTGCAGCGGGAATTGCTGGGCGCTGATAGTGTGAAAACTTGGTCTCCATCAGCAGTTACTGGGCACCTGAGGCATCAGCTGTCAAGGAATTACAAGATGTTTCTGTCTCTCAACATCTGTTTACATTAAAAACCTCTGCAGGAATATGATTTTCCATAAACTGTACATTAATCAGAGTTTGATCTCAACAGAAGAACATAATTTTTATCAAGAAATATAAATTGGTATTAACATCCATTTAAGTTGTGTTCCTGTTCTCATGTTTATTATTTCCACTTCTCTTCATGTTGAAGATTTGATTTATCTTGTTTTAAGAACTTGTAAATTGCCCTTGAGGGTATCACGTAAGGGAAGAATCGCCCATGGACATAGGGAGAATGGCCTAGAGGATATATGTAATAACATTTCAGCAAAACAGAGCTTGTGAGGAGAGAACTGCTGTGATCCAAAGCGTGTCCTTTAAGTCATTTCAAGTACCTTTAAAATATCCTTTCATTTTGCTTCATTTATATACCCAAATGGTAATGATTTCCTAGTGCCTTGTCTACTGTGTCACCAGGCCCCTGAAGTAAATTTTCCGCAGTCTAAGCATTTCACCCCCAGACTGTTCCTCCTTGGGCTCTGTTTAAATTTTTTCTTTCCCATCAACCATTACTCCCAATTACTCCTTAAGTAAAAGACGCAGAGTAAGTTCCCCGGCAGTTAGTAATTTCCTCTTAAATCCCAGAACATACTCAGTGGAAAAGGGACACGATCTTTTGGAATTCAAGATTCGTGTGCCTGATCACATCTTTGGTCCATGAACTTTTACAGCTTCAGTATGGTAATGATCATGATGCTGCAGAAGATGGGAAAGGAAGGAAACTGCACGTATTTGTCCTCTCTTTTGGTTTCTGCTTAGAGGCAATTTTGGTAGCAATGTTACTCCCTTGGATGTAGATATTTGTGATAGATGGAAATTTTTGGAAAAATCAACCGCCATTCCATCCTTTTATTCCATCCTTTTTAATGATCTTTCTCTCAGAAATGTAGATAAAACGAGTCTCATAAAGAGGATATCCAGACTGTATGTCAATGTTTTTTTCACCATGGCAAAACCCCAGAACTGACTGCCATAGACAGAGCTGTGGCAATATGTCACATGGGAACACCAATGTCAAAGGAAACAATAAGTACAGGCAGAGTTATAAAACAGTTTGCTTTAATCATTCCCCACTGATTTACCCTAGATAGTCTCCCACTTGTCTCAAGGGAACAATGGGATCAAAAATCAAAATAGATTTGGATCCACTGTACAACTACCTGCCAAAGATCACAGCTCAGGCAGCACGGATGTCCCCTCGGGGTCCCTGCGGTGCGTGGACGGGGAGAGGTTTCTAGTCTTATTCTATCTTTATGAACGCGTTCCTTGTTCATAAAAACCAATAAGAAATGAGCATCATTCATTTCACAACATGTAATAACCTTTGCCAAGAGATTTGTGGCACGTGAAGGTTTTCAAATTTCTCCTAGGTGTAGAGGCAGAGGGAAAGGGAAAAGGCTCTTCATCCTACATTGCTGGGTGGCCCTCAGCAGTACAACCAAAGGAACGCACTGGTCAGTGGCAAGACGAAATCACTTCCTAACAGCCTTTTTTTTTTTTTTTTTTTTTTTTTTTGAGGCAGATACCTGAGCTGCAAGGGTGATCCTTAATACCTGCTGTCTATGCAGCAATTCCGTGTTACTTGCATAGTCATTTTCGGAAGCCAGTAACCTGGCATTAAAACTCCTGTGCCAATATCCCAGGAGCAATTACATTTCTCTCGCTGGTAGAGCTCATTACTCCACTGTCTATACATGTTCATTAGCTATAAAGAGATCGCTCTTTGATCACAAAAAATGATCAATCTACTCTTGGTCATACAGAAATAATTGACAGAATTTTTAAAGAGACTGAATCAATAGCTATAGGAATGTGTACTTCTCCAGCTGATTCAGAATGTACTACTTAGCAGCTGATGCTTATATTTAAGATTTGAAATCATTCAGTATTTAGCATCTCATGAAAATCTATGAGAAGTGAGAAAAAATAAAATATTAAGAAAATAAAGTATACAGAATTTACCATAATTGGCACCTTTCTCCTTGTGACTAATAGGCACCTTGTACAAGAGCTATAACCATTTTTTATTGTGTCATTAAAATTTCAAGCAAAAGAAGTCCAGATAATACTATTATGATTTCATTAGACATTAGAAAGATGTTTGGGACAAGACTTGGGGTAGATTTCAATTTATATTCCCATCAAGTCTTGAATTTACACATCTACTGTCAGAGTGTGGTCCGGAAAAGTCCCAATGAATTTGTAATGCAGGTGGTTTCCTGCGACACAAGGTGAGCAATTTAATCCTAACTCTAAAATAAACTTGTTTGAATTGTGTGACTAATCAACTGACACCGTTATCCTTAAGACAAATACTCTAGGCAGACTTCCACTAACATTTCCCTTTAATAACAAATTCAGAATAAGTGTTTTCACAGCATCTTCTCATTATTAATCAGGCTTTATCTCCGTTCATATCTGAACAGAGGACAGGAGGAGAAATGGTAGGACAGTACCACAAGTATTGACGTATTCTCTGAGAATAGGACAGATTAATTCTTTTATGTTTTTTTATATACCTATTGTAAAGACACTGTTTTTCCTTTTCATTTGCTGCTGTATAATGGGAGATCACTGAGCTTTCCAAAACAGTCTTCTTATTTGAAGTTTGTATGAGTTCAAGGTTCATAAGTATATGAGTTTAGGTTACTGTCTACCTATAAAATAATATAGGTATGCATATTCCATTTCAGCTGCTATTCGAAAAGCCATTCTGTTACAGACTGCCAGGAGTCACCCAATACATTTAAATACCCGTTAGAGATTCTCACACCTTATGTAAATTTTGTTTGCAGAACTTCTTTAGTGCCATCAGCAAACATTAGTAAATACACTGCCCACTTCCCACTCTGACTACCAGACCTGCTGCTTGACAATAATTTTCCACGGCATCTGGCTTTATATCTGCATGAAGATAAAGCAGAAAAGCTATATTAAGGTTACTGCCCCTCCCCACCCCCCACCCACCCCGATTGGCTGTGGGTTTGTTTTTCTCCCTCAGTTCACATAATGTTACTGACCTAGGAAGTTCCAAAAAAAGGAGGTAGAATCGAATTGGAAGTATGCTAAAACATGGAAGTCAGCAATATAAAGTAGCGTGTGTTAACCTGGAGACAAAAGATTGAAGCTGATAAGCAGTACCTCAAATGCTTTTACTAATCCATATTAAAATAAATCAGAATGGTGAAATATAAAGGTCATAGGCAGACACCTACACATCCTAGATAGATACATGAAAGGGAGACAGCATTGATTATTATTGTACATATATATAATAAATAATATTAGTTCAATCACTGTATACTTGCAAAATAATGCTGTTTGCTCTATATGAGAGTAGACCTCAAAATGAGTTTCACTGTAATGCAATATCTATCCAGTAGCAAATACATATATGAACAATATAAACAAATATATTTTTTTTGTTTGTTTCTTATTGCTTATCTAATGTATATAGTTTATGACAAGACATCATTTTTTAGAATTTTGTTTATTTTCCTGAGGTCTCTTGGGTCACATTGTTATCTGGAATAAAATTGCACAGCTCTATTGACGCCAGTGCAACAATGTTATCGAAACCCACCCTGAAAGATTAATGATTTTTTTTTTTAATATGTTTTGTCGGATGTCTTTTATTTCTTTTTTACTAACTTTTAAAGAAAAGCTAGTAGGCATAATTATCCTTTCAATAAGAAGTGTAGTCTTGATCTCCTTATATTGTTTTCATCCCACTATTATGCAATATTTAACTTTAATAAACCTCTCATTCTATTTCACATCTATTTCTGGTGAAGCATAGCAGTTTACAGTTCCCAAAGACTTTCTAAACCCCCAATGTACAAAACAAAAGCTAAACCAAACAAACAGAACAAAACCCACTATTTCAGGTACTTTTAGAAACACTTGCTGTTAATTTGTTTGATTGATTTTTCAAGATTTATGACATAACCAAGCATAAATTTCTTCTGGTTTCTATTGGAACCTCTAATGAATACTGTGCTCTAATGCATACAGCAAACCTGAGGTAAAGCAGACTGGAAGGATTTGACGAAACTTTATAAAGAGCATTGCATAACATAAGGATATGAAACGGGTGAGCAGGAAGCAATATTTTTATACTTTTATTGATGATTATGTAGCTTACCTGATTTCAAAACTCAGAAGCTTCCCCGCTGTTCAGGTATTTTTAATATTATTTTTTTTATGAGAAAGTCATTGCATGTGGTTAAAATGAAGTGTTTGTACCTTAACTTCCCTTTAGCTGGGAGCTGGATATATTGATTAATAATCCTCAGGGAATTTTAATTCTTTGCCTTTTTCATCATATGTCTATGTTGACCATTTTACAAAGTTAATCTTACTGAGAGAATCTCAATCTGTGGGAGGTTCCTAGATGAGACATGAAAAATGAACCTTTTAGTAGGTGAAGTTAACTGTGCTAAACAGGAATTCTGTAACTGGCACCAACCCTGCCACTTCAGCCGTGAAGCCTGCTCCACATTCCAGTAAATCAGCCATACATCTCTTCTCATTAGCTCATCCTGAGAAGTTCCTCCACATCAACAGCTGCATTGATTTACCACCCTTTGAAAAGGACCTGAGCTGGTGGCAGATTCTAGTAACTGAGAACATTCTTGTAACAACTAACTGAAAATATACTACCTGAAAGTATTAGCAAGGATGTTTTGGGTTTTTTTTAATATATTTTTTAATATTTTTTTTAGATAAAAAAAGTGAAAATATATATATATTTGTGATATATAAGTGAAAATAAGACAAGTAAGACTTGTAGTGGTGATTTCTGTGTTGGTAACTTAGACTTTGTTACCTGAATAAGTTTCGGGTTTTTTTCGTTTTATCTATACAAGCTCACCAGTATTTTGTTTTCTATAATTAGCAGTCATAACCTAGAATTATTTGCTAGAGCTTCTGGTTTGATTTTGTTTTGATTCACTGAAGATTGAGAAATAACACAAACAATTCACAACTCTTCATTTATATTCTATATGTGAAACTAAATATCATTTCTCCTCAACGTCTCGTTGAAGCTAAAGCTCTTCACATGAACAGTGAATACAAAACAACAACAAATAAGAAAAAGAGTTCCTGGTACATCTGTGCAGTATTTTCAGAGGCAAATTTGATTTAAAATTTGCTGGAGAGAGACCTGCTCTCTTGGGATGGTCTCAAGTTCATTTGTAATTGGAGCAAGGAAAAAAAGAATCAAACAGTATGAATATTTTTACCCAGGTTACTTGCCAGTGCAACTGAAGTGTACTGAATCTATACATGCTAATGTATGTGTGCAAAAATCTAACAGCAATGACATGAGAAAGATGTAGCAAACCGGACTGTGATGTTGCTTTATTGTAGTGGTGTAATAAGGCAAGGAAACCTTACCCTTTCCGTGCTACACACCTATAGATTTTTGCTCACCTGCACAGCTACTGAATTGCTTTGTAGAAATACAAATTTTACAACAAGCAGGAACATCCACCCCGCTATGGGTATGTAATGACTGACACTACGCCATGACCAGAGTACCTGCTGCAAACTGGAGGAAATGTTGAGAGACCTTCAACAATGCTGTTGAACAGAACACATAAACAGATGCAATCGAGTCAGCATATATAAACGAGCGGGAGGCGGCTCATCACGCTGCATAGGTCGTGGCTAGCCAGCAAGATTGAAAGAAATGAAGGGTGACGGCATCACAAAGGCTGTGACACACACACGGAAGGCTCTTAACAGACAGGACAAAAATCTGGATGGGCTGATGGAGGAGCCCTGTTATCTCAGCTGAAGGTAACACCATATGTTCTCTTTCAGACAGTTTCAGATGAACCCAACCCAACTGATAATGTTCTAAACCCTTCTTTTATTTATCTCTTATCTCTCTGCTGAGATCTAAATATATGTGATTTAAAAAAAAAAAATAAAAAAAAATCAGTGCAGATATACTGAAAGAAAAAAGTGAAAAAGTGTAAGTTAAAAAAAAAAAAAAAGTAAGTTAGCTAGTGAGTTGCTAGTCTCACTAGTACTTTTCACCATGGCAGCTCATACCCAAAGATGAATTTTCCTGGAGCAAAATTTTGAAGGAACCATGAATGCCCTCACCTTTTGAACACTTGAGCTGCTTTTTAAATCAGGACTCTTAACATTTAGCATTTCAAGTTTTCAGAAAATCTTAAAGTCATCGTGAACAAATAATTTGAATAAATGTGTCTTTGAAAAATGTCATCTTTTTGAGGTGAAAATGTCTCTACTGTATTCCCAAGAGTAATGCTGGTATAGTAATCTTAAAGATTGTCTATAGGGAAGACTTTCTCCAAATATAAGCACTTTCTCTGAAAACAGGGATGACATTGTGGTTCCAATGAAGCAAATAGAAATTTTATCATTGTTACAAAGATGAGGATTTTATGCAAAACTTTACCCTATCAACACTTATATGCCTTTCCTGCACTAATCTCCATTTGACCGCTCCTGCTTTTGCTAAGATTCATATTACAGTACCTTCCAGGGGAAGCCTTCAGGGTTCATAACAAAAGAAAAAAAACCTCTCCAAGTCAATTAATTCAGGTGGATAAATTTCATGTGTAGAGCTGAATTCAGAGAGAGTGATGGGGCAAGAGCTTAGTGAGACATGTCATATATCAGGTATTAGAATTCTAGTTTCCTGGTACCACAATTTCATCTCTTATAGAAGAATGGGGAAGAATAGTTTTTCCAAGACTTTTCAGAAAATGCTACACAATTTGAAATGTCCAGGCTACTCTGTGTGAAACCCTGCTAAAATGTTAAACTTTCCCACTCAACTTTCAAAGACAGAAGAGCTCTCTACATTGACACCATCATTTAATGTTCGAGAACCTGAGCAATACTGGAAAAAGGCATATTCTCTTCCTGAATAATGTGGCCTCTTTCAACTAAATTGCTTGGGTTTCAACTTTGGTTTTGTCAAGAGCCGTAGGGTGATTCAGACTGGAAGGAACCTCCTCAGGTTATCTGTTGCATCCTCCTGCTCAAGGCACGGTGATTTGCAGGAGCTCAGCTCGTACCAATATTTCTACATACACATACTGTGCAGGACACATTTCTGAGTCCATTCTGCACTTCTACCTTGGAATCCGGTAATAATTTTCTTACTACACGGGTGTGCACTATTATACTTGAAAAAGGAAAAAAAAAAATATAATTCACAGTTTTCCTCATTTACAAAATGGTATTGCTGCAATTAGCATATTATAAATCATTTATTGGGATACATTGGGATTAATTACTTCACCACTTGAATTTTAAGACAGGATTTTTTTCCTGTTGTGATACACTTTCTTCCATGTGATGAAAACCAGGATTTAGCTGGCAGTACAGTGTAAAACCCAGAGGCCTTTGCTCTACTCTCAGTATTGCCAGATGAACCAAAACCCCGTTGCACCTGGCAAGGTAAGCCAGTTAGATCGCCAAGCTGTTGGTATATTTTACTCTCTTTTTAAATATAAGCAAATAAATACGGATGGTGACATGAAGTTTTCTACATAAACAATAGATAATCAATGCAGGTTGCATGTGAGTGACAGTTACTTTTTTTTTTTTTTGACACAGGATATGTATTCATCGTCAGTTTATTTTTTCTTTTTTTGGGGGGTGAGGGCAGAATACTGAAGCTTTACAAAATCTGCCACACTGTATCCCACTCTTTCCTGTGAAAACCACAGTTTTGTAGCATTCATATTCTTAAGCAAGTGTCAATACATGGGATATTACTTTTTTCCATTGAGAACTATCTGTGCAGCAGACTCATTTGTAATATCTGACAGTGAAAAAGTAGCTCTTGAATGCATGGCATCATTTACCTGCAACATATTCCTGCTCAGAGACAGACTGATGCTCTGTATGGCAGTTTTCCAAATAAATCTCATTCCATTCTGTCTTGTAATCGTTGCATTTCTCTGTGCTGTCTATTAAGACTTGCTAAAAAAAAAATCAATTATTTTCAGCAGAAGCCATGCTGTGTTCTGATTAGAATGGAAATTGTAGAGGAATTAATGGTTTTGAGGTAATAAAACCAAAAATCCTGTTCTATTGCATTAATAAAATCTCACTTTTTAAGACATAATTCAGATAATTAGTCAGTTGTTACTGGCTGCATTCAGTGCAACCACTGTCGCATCATTCATGTTAAAAACAAATATGTTTTTAATAAATGATGGCATTTCAAAGCTTGACTAGTGACAGATAGTTCTATTAGCAATTGCAAATAATTGGGTAGTGATGAAGGGAAGTGCAGTAAAGACTTTGGGTGAGATTGCCCCTCTTCACAGAGCGAACAGCACTCCACTTACGAATCACTGAAGTGTTGGGCTTAAGTCCCTCAGTGCCCGCGATTTGTATTCTCCATGTAACTTCCAATACACGTGAGCTTTACACAGCACTCTCAGCCTATCTGCCTCCGTAAATTGTCACCAGCTCTGCAGCCAACCAGTAGCAAGAACAAAAGTAGACTGAAGCAGAGGCACTGCAATATGTATGACGAATATATCAGGATTTGCTGGAAATCAAAAAGATAATTTTCCAGCGACTTCAGCAAGGTTGGGATAAGGCCTTTGTTTTTAAACCTCACAACAAAACATCATTTTCCTACTTTTTTTTTTAATCTCACCAATTTCTGGAAAAGCGAGAATTCTGAAAAAGAGGGAACAGCTTTTTAAAACATGTCTTGTAAAAGCATTTGTAATAGCCATGTAAAACTGCAAAAAGTATCCACAGAGAAGTGGGCATAAGTCTTACTCTGTGCTGGGCTCAGACAGAGGTACCACAGACTGCTGGAAGAAAAGCCGACCAAGCAAGCACATCTATATGAGCAGATAAAGAATCCACTAGCCACGAGATTATGGCAGTCGGGGATAGCCAGACCCCCTGCTTTATTAGGAAAGATGACATGAAAAGGCTTTCCTATGGATTTACTCTGGGTCCAGCATCTAGCTAGGTATGTGCAGAGGGAAGTATTGTTTAACCATGTAAACTAAATGGAACAGATTAATTAAGAATCAATCCTATCTGTTCAGAAACTAATTTGTACTCAAGATAGAGGATTTGAATCTGAATCCTTTACATCTCAGAAGACCTGCTGGACCACAGAAATTATATTTGACAATCTAATAATCTGAAGTGTAGCTTCCTCTGTTTCAGTATGGACTCAAGTATTATTGAAAACCACCTTTTCAACAACAACGAAGACCAGAAAAGAAAAAAGGAAAAAAAAAAAAAAGCAAAAATAAAAAAGGAAAAAGAAAATGTAAGAGTGTCAAGTTTTGATGAGCTACGTCACTTATAAATTTCTGAGCATTTTCCTTATGCTTCCAGCTACCGACCGTCACAAGGAGGGATAGCAGCTTGCCTTCCCACCAAGGAATTCATAGAAGCCAGCTGGAAAGATTCATTCACACTGCACGCCTTACAGCCTTCCTGAGGATGCTTGCTTCCTAAGCTTCGATTCCCATTTACAGGAGCAGCAGGTCTACATCTGCCTTTCTGAACCAGCGGATGAGAATACAAATACACGTTTTGCTTCAGCAGCTTTCCTTTTTTTTTTTTTTTTTTTTTCCCCCCCACTAGCTGATGCCTTATGATCTGTTTTGTACTATCCTGGCATAACTGAAACTAAGAATTCATACGGCATGCAGAATTACTTGTTTAGAGGTTGATTCTTATGCCCTATACCTGTAACACGTGCGGCGTCATACATTTGCACGCTGCAAAGTACACATTGCTCTATTTCAGTTCACCCTTGCCATTATGAACTTGGTCAAACAAAGCACACTTACAGCACAAATACAGGGTTAGGGGGCTATGGCTGAGCCTCAGCTGCTCGCTGCTCCCCTTGGATGGCTACTGCTGCAGGTCAGCTGGTATCGCAGCAGATAGGCAATCTTTGCCTGCTCCAGTTCTGTCAAGTGGTCCGAGTTTAAAAAAAAAAAAAAAAAAAAAAGACCAAAAAATCCCCAAACCACAGATGGGATGAGAGGGAAGCAGATGCAAAGTTAAGCTGTCAGATCCAAAGGGTGATAAATTCTGCCTTACAAAGGCAGAGGGTACAAAGGAGACAGCAACAAACCAGCCAAGGCAGTGATGTAGCGAGCTGCTCAGCTGCAGCCAGAACAGCATCTCTGACCACATCCTTAGCCATGCACTTGTGTGATTTTGCCACCGGATTTCTAGTCCTGCGTGAGAAGTTTCCGATTTGCAGTGCAAGGAACTGCATAGTTCACAAAGTTATAAAATACACCTAATACTGTATCTGTGTCCATTCTACCAGTATGTCCTTTTGCCTTTGAAAAATCACATTCTTAAGCGTATAAACTAGGATTATTTTCAGAATAACAAATTAATCAACAGGGTGAACTGTGTTCACAGCACTGAAGTTATTGGAGCTATTATGATTTACAGCCACGGAGATTTTGTCCCACTGTGAGTATGAACAACTTTTAGCAAATTATTGAACATCATACAGAGAGAAAAGATAAAAGTTTCATTTATAAAACCAAAGAAGAAATATGTCTCATCTACTTTTCTAGATATCAGGAAAGCTTTCCAAACTGAAATGATGACTAAAATTATTTCCTGTGTTCCGTGTCTGTTTCCCCTTGTGTATTAATTACTCTTCCATGCTTATCTGATACCAGTCTGCTTCTAAATCACTAATTAAAATATGAAATGCGGAAAACTATTTTTAAGCACAGAATTCTATTGTTTCATCAAGCTGAATTATTCCTTCCATATTCAAATAGGTGTTACCATGCATTACAGATTTTAGGGTCCAAAATGGAACAAAAACCGAACAGAAAGCATTAACTCTCCCATTGCTTTTCAGAACAAAGCTTTATGCTCTGTTTGCTGTCTGTCTTAACAGTTACCCCCCCAAATCACTTTCCTCTGGGAACTATCCTGATCTTATTAGTAATGCTGGAGCACGACCACAAATACAGCCACATCAATCTCATCTGCATTCAAAACACAGGGAAAAGTCTGTTATTGGAAAGAAAGATTTCTTCTGTTTCTTGTCCCTGCACAATTCTCCTCTGTCTCTACTCTGCTTAGCTACTTATTCTGGATGTTCATTTCCCTGTACCAAAAAGACCTCCATCCAAAATGTGTTCACGAAATACTCTTCTTCCACAGGACCTTTCAAATGACGCTGTCAGATGCTTGCCCCAAATGAAGCGCGGGCACTGGTGACACAGTAATAAAGATAAGTCTAAAGGGTCTTTCATCAGTATTTTTGCAAGATCATGTTGAACACATTGTAAGCAAGAGACCATAAAATACATCAAAAACAGTCGGGAAATTGTACTAAGTGGAATCTTAAATCTACTTGAATGTACTGAGTTAAAAATCAAATATAATAAAATAAAAAAACAACCCGTTCCCTGCTGTTTAACTCACAATGGGAAATAGATATGGTTGTACATCCATTTGGGCAGAAGGTCTGATCCTGCTTCAATGCCATTCAAATGATTTACACCACATTTTGCATGTATAAGATACACAACCTGTATCCCAAACTGCAATACTAGGAAGTGAAAATTGTGCTAGCATCTTACTCAGCAACACGAGCACTGAGCGAGGTCCCTTTATAATACACCTGCATGCTGTTAGATATCATTAAAAGCCTGATTTATCTCTTTTTGGAAAAGACTATGACCAGTTGCAGACTTTTTTTGGTGCTATACTGAAGTATTTTAGCCAAACTCCAGTTCTCAAAAAGATTGTGTTTCCCTCCCTAAACTTTAATGTCATAAGAATATTTACAATAACTGAACACACACAAAACCGGACTTGATTATGTCTCCATCACAGAATGAAAATCGAGAATTCTAAAACCAAAGTCTTCTGTATTAAATTTTAGTAGCAAACAGGAGCAAATTCAGCATTTACATTGCATTCATTCTGGGCATGGTCAAAACAGCCTCTCGTGGTATATCTCACAAAGTGCAAACTCAAGTAGATCCTGAAAGATTTCTTTTCTAGCTCCCTATACCAGTGAAATGGGTATAACTCTCTCTACAAGTTCCCACTTAGTTTTAAAACTCACACAGAAGTTGCAAACTTCTGTTTTACAGTACAGCTTCATGCACTCTTGGACCTACAACTGTTCATCGGGGTATTTGAGGCTCTGCGTAACAATTCTTTGCACAATAATCAAGACTATAAAGAAATCAGCCAAAGACACTAAGAACAGTGTTACTGAACATAGCCAAACGTATCCAGTCTATATAGATGCTGCTAAAGGAGCAGCAGTAGTTGTTCAAAGGGACACTATTCATTTGTATTCGCTGTACAAAGGTGGCCACATCTGTGGCATAAAGGAAATAAACTCACGTACAAACCCATATGGAGCCTTCCTGACATACTTTCAGTTTTCATACTTTTCCAGCTACTTGCCATTTATACTGGTTTCTACTTAAATGAAGAGGCCGGAGGATGACAGTAATCCTTTTGTTTCCTTTTCAGTTAAAAATAGACAGAAAAAGTGAAAAAGAAGTATTTTGCAAAGATCTCAGACATAATTACATTGTATCTGTAATTGTACTCTGCAATTGTACATTCTAATTAGGATTACATGGTAATTTTTTAATTGCCAAAAATATTTGGAAAAAAAAAAAAGAAGAAAAAAGAAAAGAAAAAAGTTCCTTACATCTATTTGACTGTCTCAAATACAAACATCCATTTTTTGTTCTTAGTATTATAGCAGCACTGAAAAAAATGAACTCAGACATTTATACTGGGCATGGAATATACCTACAATGAGGTATTGGACTGATTTAAAAACATTTAAGTACAAACACAATCTTTAAATAAAATGTAAATTAAAGTGTGCGCACACACATTTGCCCGTAACACATACACTTGTTAAAAAAAAAATAAAAAAATTGAGAAATAGTATGGTGATGTTGATGTGTGTAAATATAGGAGAAGGGAGAGAGAATGTAAGCAGAGCTTAACGCCGCTTTCTCTGCTTTCTCCAGAGGTCTCTGGTTATCTCCCATTATCCCTCCTTCTCACTTCAATTACCTGCCTTTTCCTGCTAATGATTTGCCTTGGAATCACTCGATGTGTGATTTGTATAGAGGTTTATTTTCTGAAAGCAACACTGCTCAGGAGTGGTGGATTATCCCAGATTTGGGGATGTATACAAACATGCATACTTCATGAGCGTTGGCAAAATCCTGGCCTCAAGGATCTGCTGAGGACCAAAAGGAGTTTAACTGATCAAGATTTCATTGACCCCCCAGTGGATTTCATCAGGGATAAATCTGTGTCAGGATTAGGACTTGAATACGTAGCATCCAAATCCCTTCCTGTTGCCTTTACTACCAAATAATCCAAACCCCATACAAAATATTTTTAAGAAGCAAAACAGTGGCATTTAATACAGCAATTAACTTCATAATATCAAATCTATTTTTAAATCCCAGTTTTCAAGTTCTGCTTCTCAGTTTATTTATGGTAATTCTATTAACATTCAACATGTGACCTGGCTTTGGGTTCTGCACATTCATGACTGTGAATGGGAAAATGTATCTCTTTAAAATTGCCCTAAAATGGTAATCTCTTTAAATCAATTATACAAATGTTTCTTGAGGCAGTTTTGGAATATATAATATTGCAAATATTATAAAAAATAAAACAAAGTTTCTCACATGGTTTTGGAAATTACATGAGACTAGTAGGTCTCTCCCGTTCATTGCCTTAACTGAAAATGAAGATCATAACCAAGCCTTCACTATGATCTTTCCAATCTTCTCGTGCAGGGGGCAACGCGCGATTACTGAAACTTCTAAAAAGTTACCATCTTCCTTGTTTTGGGCATGAATTCCAATAATATTGCTGTTACTCTTGCTTTTCATCTTTCTTCCTTTTCATATCCTCTCTATAAATCCCCCATCTCATTCAGCTTTCTAAGTTTCCTTTAATATTTTACCTCCACATCTCCCTGATCTCATAATGTCGGTTATTCAAGGAACGCATAAACGCTTTATCATATGTGAAAAATGCATTCCTGATCCTAACAGCAACTCTTGAATGACCAAAAGCCCTTCTTGGGATTTCTTGATATCTTTCTAATATCTTCCAAAGTAAACACCTGATATGGGACAGTTAAACCTGTGTAGTACAAGTGGTCTGAGATTTATGATTAGAAACTTGTACACTTCAAAAATGGCTTTAAAAGAAAACTGCTCTTTTTTGTGTCTCTGAAAGACTCATTGCATTATACGACTATTAGGGAATAAATACAGGTGTGCAATCACATTTTTTAAAATGCATATTTGCCCTAAGTCTCTTGCTATTTCCTCTGTTAGTCTTTTGACTTTAGGATATCTAAAATTTTAACACTCGGGTAATAAGTACTTGTAAATAGATGGAGAAGTGTGGTCAGACTTATTTCTGTGGTAGAACTTATGCAATTTATTTATAGCATGTAGTTAACATAAAAATCTCATTTGAAACTACTTTCAAGTAGACTCCTTGGATTCCACCCACCAGCTACCCCTCTTTAACAAACGTGCATTTCATTCTGCATTTAAGGCTTTAACCAAATTTCAAAGACAGTGATTCTGTCCACTGATTTGAATGGGCTTTGGATCTAGTTCCTGCAGGGACACAATTAGGCATTTGAATAAAAGTGCTCTCAAGTTCTGGGCTGCTTGGGAGAACAAGCTCTCACCGAATATAAGAGAGCAGCAGATATTCACCATTGTTTTCAGGAACTTTGCTTCATATTCCTGAATTCTAAAACAACTTTTCTTTTTTTATATTTCACCATTTTACTGCATAATATGTACAAATACTTCTACAATGAAATGGAGTATAGCTTTAAAAAAATTAGTATCTCATTTTTTCTATTTGTACAAGAATGTTTCCGGCTTAAGAGTTACATTTTAGGAAAGAAATTCTACAATGATATATTTACTGCAACATCAATTCAAGTCCCAAAGCACATTCCCTTGCAAGAAAGCATGACAGTATCACATGGACTACATGCTAGAGCTCCACTAGGTCGAATCAAATATGAGGTAGCAAATGCAAAACAGTTTCATTTGGATGCATGTAGAGTAGCCCAAAATATTTAATAGAAATAGAAACGTATAGTATCCTCTGGGCATCAGATAGCAAAAGCACTTCTCCTGTCATTCCTTCTGTGTCCGTTGCAGTTCCTTCAAACTGCATACTTGAGCTTCAAAAGGAGAGCTCCTGTCGCGTCAGAAGAAAAAAATTATTTCTGAATCTATCCAACTCATCTGCCCGAACCACACTGGTTTACTTCAGGTCGTACTGAACCATCCCAAATTACAGGCTGTCACACGCGTTGGCAATGTGCTGCGTCACATCATGAGCCAATGCAGACATTCAGACTGAGGACAGGTTTATCTGGATGCATATGTACCCAGAAAGGTAGCTGGATCTGATCACCGTTACCTAGCTGTGCTCTCGTTTCATACGAATGACTCCGGGGACATACCAATGCAACAGGAAAGATCCATGCACGTTTGAACTCGTGTACCTGTCCGACACTGACAACTTGCACAAAATCCAGCGGCGCTGAAATAACGTCGTATGTGTATCTAACTTTGCAAATTTCATTTTAATAATACAGACAAGCACAGGGATTTTAACTTTTTAGAGTCTTATTCTTTTCCACTTGTTGTCATGGATACACCTTCTCCTCTATCCCTTTTCTCTCCTTCATCACATTTGACTTTTCTGTGTTGGTGTCCATGGTGACATCCTGCTATCAGTACACAATGCATGTCCCAACTTCCACGTTTTCATAATGGGCTCAGGTATTTAAAAAAGTTTCCCCTATGTGACTGACATTATTGCATCTTAATCTCTCTTTACTAGCAAGAAAGAAAAAAAAAATATCGGTTTCTGTGTACTTATGAGATATTTTCAGGTTTTTTCACTTGAATAAACTCATGAGTTGCAACATCTTATTTTCAGGATGGCCTCTGGGGACAGCTGCCATACATTCAATCCATCACACAGGAAAACGAGGATGCAGAGCAATCAGGCAAGTGTTTATGCATCAAAATATAATTGCCTAAATTTCCAGAGATGCAGAATTTCAGAAGTAGACAGCGTAGGCAAGCACGCAGTGCAAAAAATTTCAGAATCTGAGAAAATCAGGTTCAAGTATTTCAAAAATACACATTTCATTCTGTAAGTCACAGTTTTTTTCAAATGACTTACCAACCAACGTGCATCTTGAGGGGAAAAAAACCAAAACAAAACAAACCTCCAAAAGCCCCACTACTAAACTGATACACAAGATTTAGTTATTTTATTACTTTCCCATTTATTAGACCCTCTTTTCAGAGGATCTAGCATTCACACTCAGTGGAGGGACAACCTACCACCTTAGAGTGGCCTGAAGATGCTTCTTGCATGCCTATCTGATGCAAAGGTACACCCTGTAGCAATGAGCTGGGGTTTAAGAGATCTGTGCAGCATCGTGTTGGCCCTGGCTTACTTACCAGACAGTTTTGGCTTACAAGAAAAAGAAATGAAAAGGTTTTCCAGTACGAATCTGTATACAGTGGGCAAACTCCTGGCCCCAGAGAGTTGGTGGCAAAGCTTCCAATAGCTTCAGTAAGGCCAAGATCCCAAATAGCACTTCACATCTGCAGTCAGCAAAGTGTAAACTGGACATGCAAGCTCCGGGTTTACCAGAGCCCCAGTGAAGCTCTGAAAAACAAAGTGAATCACTGTGTTGGGTTTTGCCTGGCAGGAGCTTTCAAACATTCCTACGAATATTTGGTGGTAGGGATCCTGGCATACTGTTGTAGTCAACACATAAAGAAATAATTCACATCAGTCTTCTTGTGATAAAGTAACCCAAATAAAAGACGTTTACAGCTGCATTAAAAATTCTTATACTTGTGTCCTGACAAATACGATTTAAGTTTATGGTATTCACAATAAATGTTCCCTAGCACTGTAAATTGTAGAAATTCAGCTATGGGTACTGTGAATCACAGACCTGCTAGTTCATCCCTGAGATGCAATCCAGAAATGTCTCCCTCATTTCCCTCACTTCTTTTTCCATCTCCCCAGGAGACAGCTATTCTTACTTGCTTGCTCAGTACACTGAGATCTGAAAACTGGCTGCTAATTACCATGTGTTTCAATTCTCCACTTAACTGGTGATCTGGGAAATCAAGCGATGGTCTCACATGTACAGTAAGATCAATAAGGTACCACCCAGACTGCTGAGACACAATGTCAGTATTTGCTGTTGTATAGTGCATCCACCCTTCAGTTTGCCTCTAAATTCTGACAATCATGCGCTGTTAAATTATTCAGTGTTTGGTCAAATTTACCCTATTCTGAAAAAAGCAAAACAAAACAAAATAAAAACCAACTCCCAAACATGAAAGTGGACCTAGTAGCTATAGATAAATGATCCCAGTATAGCTTCTAGAAAATGTATTAAAAAGGGTATCATTATTTCAAAATGTGTGTTACAGGTGATCTGTTTTCAACTTTTCGAAAGGGAGGAGGGACTAAACATGAATTATAGCCATTTCCCTATTTAAAAGTCAACAGATTCCACCCCCCACCCCCCAAATAAATAAATAAATAAAAGGTATACAGATAAAAGAAAAAGCACTGAACAGATAAACTACATGGAAATGGGGGGTGTGGGGGGGGTGTCCTCATACAGGATAGTTAGTGCAGCTCTATCAAACACAATAGAATTAAGCAAATTCACATAAGTAGCAACACAGACACCCTTCCACCATGTGTGTCCTTAGTAACTGATACCAAATAATAAAGAACCAAGATGAGGAAAAAAACTTCATCACTTTTGTGTTTAGATTTCTATAGCTACAGAAGAGTCTCTACATGTACTTAACGAACCATCTAGCTTTGGGAGGATATTTTCACAGCTCAGAGAAACAGGTAACCAAACTAAATTTACGTCTTGAATTACCTACTTGGTTTTCCAGAAGACAAAACCCAAGAAGAAATAAGAACACTTACAAGGCAATACAAAATAGCTCCCACACGGCTGGAGTGGAATTAAACCTGCAACAGACCAGATTTAACCAGGTTAAAAATTAAATACTATTACTGGCAAGCAGAATTTACAAAGGATTGTACAGTTATAGACCAAAAAGGCAGCTTAATCCATTTTTAGTTTCATAGTTTGTGAAACTATCTCAATTTTTAAGGCATTTTCTGACATTACTCAATTCTATTATGATGCTTCAAAATTAAAATCCTTTATCTGTGGTCTCTGTATCTACCCTAATGCTAAAATCTTAAGCCTCTCTAACACTAAGGTCATTATCTGATCCCTCCAGTATATCCTTTCTGAAACCTTAAAGCTCTTATCTAGGGGTCTCTTACAGGGCCACACATCTGTTTAAAGACATGATAGCCTTGACTGAAAAAATTAAACCCTTTACCAATTGTTCTCTTCAGCCCTTGTGATGCTTATACAACATTATTCATCAGCTTACTTTTGGCAGGGGTGCAGTTTTCGGTGGGCACCCCTTCTAAACAACTTTTCACAGGCACAATTAACAAGCAAAGCTGCAAGTCTGTCCCAAAAAATGAGGGACAACCATTTGCTTCTGTGCTATTATAATGCTTTTATATACCTTCATACCCGTTAGTTTAAATTTTGGGCATGCGCCTGACACTCAAAAAAACATAGAACAGCAACTTGATTTGGTCAGTTAAATAAAATTTATTACAAAAGGCTTGCTTTCTGTGGTTCTTTATATCTGATCATTACAGGTGGCCGGGGAGGGCTCGCTCTTTGCTTCTGGTTATAACATGAGAGCTTGAAGAGACAATCAGCTGTAAGTAACTTATGCCCATTAGGGCTCCAGAAGGAAGTAAAATAAAAAAAATAAATAAATGAATGAATAAAGAGATAAATAAATAAAAAATTTGCCTGTTTACTTCCTTACATCTTACTATTGCAGGCAATTCCACTGTGCTGTAAGTCAAGCAAGTGGGGCAGATGACCAGCTCTGCTGAACAGGGGGCTCCTCGTGGAGCTCAAGAGGAAAAAGAAACTGTATGATCTCTGGGAGCGGGGTCAGCCTTCTCAGGAAGAGTACAGAGCTGCAGCTCATTTATGCAGGAAGAAGACATGACAGGTCAAAGGTCAATTAGAGTTGAAACTGGCCAGTATTGTTTCATATAACAAGAAGGGCTTCTTTATGTTAAAAGCAATAGGAGGTCAAAAGAAAACGTTGGACTGATATTTGCTGGAGATGGTCATCTGACTAGTAAGGAGGAAGAAGTGGAGGCATTCAATGATTTTTTTGCATCTGTCTTTCATACTACTGATAGACCTTGGGCTGCCCAGTTCCCGAAGTGAGAGGACCATGAGTGTGGGAACAGTGACCTTCCACTTGTGGACACTGAAACTGTATGGGACCAGCTGTACGTTCACAACTCCACGGTGCCTGATGGGATTCATCCCAGAGTTCTGAAGGAGCTAGCAGATGTCATGGCAGGACCCCTCTCTATCACCTACCGAAGATCTCCTGCAAGGGAGTCTGAGGAGGTCCCTGCTGACTGGAAGCTAGCCAGTGTTACTCCAGTCCACAAAAAGGGCGTGAGGGAAGACCCAGGGAACTACAGACCTGTTAGTCTAACCTCAATTCCTGGAAAAAAATATGGAAAAGATTTTAATGGTTACTACTGAAAGGCATTTAAAGAATAATGCAATCATCAGGCACAGTCAACGTGGGGTCACAAAAGGAAAGTCCTGTTTAATTAATTTGATATCCTTCTACGATAAGGTCACCCACCTAGTGGAGGAAGGGAAGACAGTGGATTTAGTTTTTCTGCACTTCGGTAAGACTTTTGATGCTATCCCTCACAGCACTCTTCTGGACAAGTTGTCCAACTGTGGGATGAGTGGATTCACAGCGTGCTGGGTGAGGAACTGGCTGACAGAGGCAGAACCCAAAGGGTCGTAGGGAATGGGGCTACATCGGGCTGGCAACTGGGCACCAGAGGTGTTCCTCAGGGTTCAGTTCTAGGTCCAGCTCTATTCAATATATTTATCAATGGACGTAGGAGTTGGATGCATCATTAGTAAGTTTGCTGATGGTACTAAACTGGGAGGTGTCATTGACTTCTTGAGGGATAGGAGGCCTTGCAGAGGAATGTAGATAATGGAGCCTTGGGCTACGATTAATGGGATGAAATGCTGGGTTCTGTACCCAAGATGGAGTAATGCCAAGCACAACTAAAAACTTGGAGAGGAGTGGTGGGGGTGCAGCCCTGTGGAAAGGGATCTTCTGGGTGTGCTGGTCGACAGCAGGCTCGATACGAGCCAGCAGTGTGCCCTGGCAGGCAAAAGGGCAAACTGCATCCTGGGGTGCATCACGTACAGTATAACCAGCCGGTGAAAAGAGGTGACCATCCCACTGTACTCAGCACTGGTGTGACCTCAGCTGTACTGTGTACAGTTCTGGGCCCCACAATTTAAGGACCTAAAGGTCCTCAAATGCAACAAAGCTGGTGAAAGGGCTGGGAGACACGTCCTACGAGGAGCAGCTAAGGAATTTGGGCTTGTCTGGTTTGGAGAAAAGGAGGCTGAGGGACAACCCCATTGCCCTGTACAGCCTCCCGAGGAGGGGAAGCGGAGAGGGAGATGCTGATCGCTTCTCCCTGGTATTCAGTCACAGGACACTGAGAATGGTTCAAAGCTGTGTCAGGGGAGGTTTAGACTGGACATTAGGAAACATTTATTTACCAAGAAGGTGGTCAAGCACTGGAACAGGCTTTCAAGAGAGGTGGTCGATGCCTCAAGCCTGTCAGTGCTTAAGAGGCATTTGGACAATGCCCTTAATAACATGCTTTAAGTTTTGGACAGCCCTGAAGTGGTCAGGCAGTTGGACTAGATGTTTGTTATTTGTTGTAGGTCCCTTCCAACTGAGATAGCCTATTCTATTCTACTTCCTTTTGAAGAATAACTGAAAAGATTTGCCAAGGCTTTAGGCACCCTAATATACCATAAATAATACAATTAAATCTCAGGAACATTTGAATAATCAATTCAAAAAGAAATCAGCCAGCCAGCCATTAAAAAAACAACCTTTCTATGTCTTCATTATCACTGAACACATGCAAGCATCCTTCCCCAGCACCCTGGCAGACAAATGTTTCTTTAACCATCCTAGTCATGGCAATGACCTATTTTAAGACAGGATAAGAAGCCTATTCCAAAACTTCAAGTTATTTCCAGCTCTCCTGGTCTTTTCCACAGTTATTCAAACCATTGCCTCCTAAAAATCAAACTGTCACGTGGACCTTCAACAGGTGCTTATGTCCTTCATGGGCATGCTTGGCAATCACAAAGCATGAATGCATTTTCCACTGAAATGACCTAACTTTGCCTAGAGGACAGTCTCCCTTTTCTCTTGCTCACTAAGGGCACAAGTAGTTTAACTAGTACAGCTTTCAAAACTGGTTCTTCAGGTAGAGGTTCTTCATTGAAAATATTTACTTAGGATGTGGCAAGGTCTGCTGCGGTGCAGTGTGGGACAAAACCAGCACCTGCTCCCATTTGCCAGACTGTGCTCAGACCAGCCCTTCTGGAGGTTTTTGCTGAGCTGCTTCTTTTCATCGCAGCGACCAGCACTGGTTTTCTCACCTTGGATAGGACACCTGCTCTGTATTCCCCTCCAAGGCAGCCTAAGCAACTGGAAGAGCACTAGGGACCTTTTGGTGATTTTTTTTGCTTCTCACACAAATTGTTTTCAGTGATTGAGGCCTTAGAAGAAACGGGTATACCTGGGACACAGGTAAAGGTATGGCAAAGGTAGCTCTTACTTCTCAGTAAAGGGCAACTTAATGTCATAAGTAGGTTACAAAAAATCTCTTGGCTACTATTTGTTTCCATTCCAATGTCCCAAAATCCCATCCCCTCTACTCACATAAACACACACACCCCACAAATGCTCAGAAAGGCTCTATGCAGGAGCAAAAAAAAACCCCAGGATTTACTCTCCTTCGGTTTTTGTTCATGCAGACTTCACCACTGCTCTGTTGTTGGTGGGGAAGGCTCTGTGAAACCAGAAGCAGAGAAACCAGTGCCGTGGCTATAGCTCAGCAACTGGATATACTTCCCTGACAGACTAGATCCAGGTAATTCCTGGATCATGTCTTAGCACATACATCTTGTAATTATCTCCTGAGACAAAATAAATTTGAGATCAGATACTTCCAATCAGCTTGCTAAACAAGTCTTCATTAAAGGTATCAGGTTCCAACCCAACAACATTTTTAAACAGAAATTTCTAACTTTCCATGCATCTATTTTTAATTCATTAAAAGATTTTCCCAGCAGAAATATCATACAGTTATAATAACTCACGGGATCTATTTTTCTGCCTCTCAGTATTTCCCCCGGCTGCAGTGGGCTTAGCCCTTATGCGCGTATGTCACACAATCCACTACAATCGCCAGCTCCCTATGAGGACTGACAGGCATCACAGGAGGTAGAACCTAACCGAAGACCATAACAGACAAAAGAATGGAAACACAACTGCTGAACTACAGCCTCAGAAAATATGGAGGCAGCTTTTCAAGGTTTAAATAATTCACAGATGTTTTTACTGGGGAAAGAATATCTGATGACAGTATTTTAAAGATATGTAGGACAAACCACTGAAGAAGTAGCTTTAGCAGAGCTGAGGAAGGTAGATTTCCTTTTTTTCCCCTCACAACTTCTTTAGTTCTACTTTCTGCCTGTATTTTTCCTCTTCATGAGAACCATCTCTGGGATCTTTTTTTCTCCTCTTTCCTTTTGGAAAACCATTAACCAAAGCTAAACTCCCTATATGCTCCAGCCAGCTGAGGATTATGGATACAAACTTACTTTGGAACATCTCCAGTTGAGCTTTACAATGACACTGTTCTTCTTCCCACAGAGAGAGGCAACTGCTATTTAACACAAAAAATCCCTTAACTTTGGCTTGCAAGCTTAAGTGAGGGAAGCTGCAACATAAAGCAATGTAGTGAATGCAGGAAAATATAATGCAGCATTAAAAAAAAAAAAAAAAAAAAAAGGAAGAAAAACCCTAAGCATTCACACAGAATTCTCATCAGGGCTCTTAAAGGTAAATTTGTGAAATGTAAATTTGAGTGCTGGAAGTGTAAGCTTGGAGACAGTTCAGAGCAGTCTATCATCATATCTTCTAAAGCTTCAGAGCTCTCTTCCTCTGTCCCGTCGAACTCTTGCCCAGTGGAGAATACTTACAGCCAAGCAGAAGAGAAACTAATTCGAAGATTTAATGTACAACTGCTTTTAGATAGTAATAAAATCCTTCTCAAAGCATTAAGTGTGCAACAGCATTGTAATAAATAAAAGAGCTTTCAGACTCACATCTCCATTTTCTTTGTATTTAAATCCCTACTGATGGTGCCTTAACTACCTCTATCTAATTAGACCTTGTTTTGGAAACTGTGTATACTGCTGCCACAGCTCTTAGCACTTCCACATGAAGCCAGAGGTTACCCCAGCGCTCAATAATTCTGTCTTCTCTGACTGCACTCATGGCCACAATAGCATGCGACAGGGTTTCAGGGGTTACCATTTGAAGTCCTAATTTGGGCTAAAAACCTTGATATTTCCATATCCAACAATATCTATATTGTGCTTGTGTTTATTCTTTATACGTTTCTTTACTTGTGAAAGGTAAACCTTAGTATTCCAAATGGCACTGTAGAGAAAAAAATATTTTTAGGGAGCCTGAAATGGTAAATCCAAAGGACATACAGGACTCAGAGCTACTCACATTTTCAAGGGAAAAGTTAATACTGGGCTGTGACCATGGGAAACGGGAATATTTTTATATCGCCTAGCAAGGAAAACATCAAAATCTGCAAAATTAATAGGGAACAAATTGCAAGGAAAAGTAAGCATTTTCCCTCACTACCATCCTATCATTTTTTCTCAAGAACTAAAAGCATCCACCTTAGTACAGATTTCTTCCTACTTAAAATTTAAAATACAGGTCTAAATGTAGATATTGCAAAAGTAAAAAAATCACTATTCTATCAGGTTATGCAGAGATACTGTATATTGTATTTCTTCAAGCATTTTGAGATCGGCTAAACTTCAATTAAACTTTTTATCCTCTCAGAAATGATACAAAACAATTTATCTGAATGTATTGGGCACAACCAAAAGTATGTGTGATTCGGATCTCCCCCTTTCTCTGGTCTTAAAATAATACAAATTTTGTATTTCCTTATCTCGGTGAAATAAAATTATTTGGTTTGGTTAGCAAGTTTCCCCACAAGCTCGTTCACTCTAATTGCTATACCTTGATTTTTCATAGTAGAAGTTGCTCAGCAGCTTAGAAATAAAGGCATTTATCCACACTGCTATTTAGAAAAGGACTTCCCTGGAGAAAGAAAAGTCGATATTCAGACTGGATAATTCATCAGAAAAAAAAAAATCCAAAGCTAGCATTTTCAAAACCACTGGATCACTTGTAGAATTACAGATTCCTTTCAAACTGACTGTATTCAGAAACTGATAAGTTTCTCAGTGCCCACGATTTATTGAAATCTCACAAAGAAAAGATGCATATGCTGTTTCTGTCTCCACTCAGAGTACTTAATTGTGTTGGCTACTGTTAGTCTGTTGGGCTCAAATAAATTATAAAACAGAGCTCTTCCTAGTTAGCCACTCCCTGAGCAGCAAGAGACCTGTTTTTCCATTTAAGTCTTATTTTTCTAAAGGTTTATTTACGTGTTGGGAATAGTAATTCTGCTGATGTGTATATGTCCTTTTTCTAAGCCTACCTCTCTCAAATCACCTGAAGTCTGACAAATCCATCCTTCCTGAGACAAGCATACACTGCATAAGAACAGTTCAGCTAAACTCCTGCAATCCTTCTCGTTAAGGAGGGACACCACCCCCTTCCCCCTTTCTTCATACCTATGCTCTTAACACCTCTCAGTTTCATCAATCTGCTATGGGCAGAGCTCTAAGCTGACACCAAGATGAAGGTTATTTTACTGTAGTTGTCTTTTTTGAATTAGCATGATTCCTGAAATATAACAAAAATGACAATACATATGCAAAATTCCACTTTAAACCTAAAGTGATTAACGGGATCTGGGAGAGTTATTGCAACCTTGGCTTAAGAATAATTATTCATAGCTGTCACACTCTTTATTCACATGCCAAACAGCTGCAAGAATTCTAGATAGTATATAGTGCACCATAATTTCTAAAAGTATGGGAGGCTTTTTCGTCTTTCCCATAGAAAAAAACAGTGCCACTCTTCCTATTTTCCTGTTTAAAACTCGTTTCCTTCCCTTCGTTCCCTTTTAATTAGGACTTCTACCCTGCCCTATTATTAAAGGCTTCTTCCAGTTGTACACCAGCACAGACCATCTGTAAAATGATGACTTTATACACGGACTGCTCCCAGGGTGTACTGCACTGCCGCCCATGACGGGCCCTCCCAGAGCTCTCCTCTTCCTTTTATGCTCATGTGGTTTATGTTTGTTTACATTGACCTTCCTAACGCTACTGGTGATCACAAAGCAATAAAAACATTTTCAAACAACATTTATTAATCCATTGACAAATTACGTCAAGCATGAAAGCACTCTACAAAAATCACATGCTTTTCAAGCTCAACTATTATGCTAATATGTTACTGTTGCTTACTTTTGTTTCCATTCCTTTTCCCATGGGCAGCTGAGCCACTCAAGGAAATTCACTGCAATCCAAAAAGAAAACACAAGAAATCCACCTGCTAGCAATGCTTCATTAGTATTTATTCATTGATTTTCTTTGCTTTAGAGAAGAATGAGCCAGAAATGCAATAGAGCTTTTTTAAAATTTAAATTCCACTTTAACTGATATATTGCTTATAGCGTTCCATCACCAGTTTCTGTTATTGTTTGCCAGCAAAACAACTCTTCACTTGATGGGGCTTGTTCCAACTGTGTCCTTGGATATATAAACCAAAGATGAGATATTATGCTGTGAGGAACTTTTCTTTCAAAATGCATGGTGAAGGCAAAAGTATCTGAGGGAGCCTGAATATAAAGTATAAAAGGAAAGTCAGATACGGGATCAACCCTGCAGCGGATTTGAAAACAAAAATAATTTAAATAATTTTGAATCAAATGAAAATATTTTTGCAGTGTATTAACCTAAACAATTCCTTAATTCATTGATCAGTTACATGGCTACTTACTAGATAGTAGGTACCAACCATAGGAAAACATTAAAATATTTCTAAGCACATTAAATGCTTAAAGTGTTCAAACAAAATACTACTAGACATATACACTTCAGTCAAATTGTTAACTGTAAAAAGTTCAAAAATACTTATTTCTTGATTTAAAGCAATAGGAAGTTACTAAGGCTTAGGAGTAAAATAAACTCATTATCTTCCTTCAAGTTTCTGATTGGAAGAAGTATATTTGAAGGAATTTGGGTTTAGTTGGCCTCAGATTAATTTTTCCATTTTCTTTCTTACCAAAAAATGTCAGAAAAGTGTTCTATTGAAAAGGAATTCTATTTTTGTATTGCAGTTTAATATTCTTAATCTTTATATAAATTAGTTAATTCTCTACATCAAAAGATATAATTTCAAAATTCATATTGAATCCCAGAGATTTTAATATTGAATATTTTTCTTATTCTAAACTTTCTTTTTTTCACCAGCCAGACTCAGTTTTTTAAAATTCAGCTTCAGTTTGTGAATGATTTAGCCCTGGATCCTGCATTTTTCAGCAAACCACCAAAAAAATTGACCTAAATCTAGTGAAAACTTTGATAGTAACTTCTGAAAATTTAAACTCATGATTTTTGAAACCTTTCTCAAAGTAAGGGTTTGGAGTACGGTAACTCAATGCATTGTTTTAATGATCTAAAGCTTGATGGTGAGTCTATAAACAGTCTGGAAATGACCGAGACCATTTCAAGTGCTAGCAGCGGAGGATGCTGCTTCCTTGCTGCTATTTTGCTGAAGCTTAGCAGCACCTCACGCTCAAAAAGGTGTTGTGAGCACTTGTTAAACAGCTTCTACACCCAAGCAGCTGACCTGCACACACCTGTTTCATTGGTGCTTTAAATTCAGAAAAAACTCTGGCTCCTCAGGTAGCTGTATGTAGCACACTGACTCTGCTTTAGCTGGCTGGGCTGCGGAGGCTCCGATCAGCAGCAGGAAGGTGACATCTCCCACTACTAGAACCAGAACCAGAGGGCAGAGCAAGACCTCTCTGATGGGTTTTTTTATGTCCCTGCCCACATGCAAATGCAATTTAATTGTAGTTGCTTTGTTCTGGTCTCGTATGGCATGCATACCTCCCCTAATCCTAGCAAAGGTAGAGCTACACACCACTACAACCAAAAAGTAAAGGAGCTAAGATGCAGTTCTCCCTCCTCTTCCAATCTTGTTCCAGAGGGGAAGTCAAATTGTTGGCTCATAGACATGCAAACTTTTCCCCTTCGCATAAACCAGATGTTCACCTTGGTCTGCAAAAATTTGAAGTTAACGATGTTGAATCTCCATCCTTTGACACATAACAGGAGGCAGCCCAACAGAACGTGCTTATCTGCAGACTGATCAAGTGGGGGATTTTATATATCTGTCGATATCTCAGACAGCTTCCCACCCTTAAGCAGCTTCATAAAGCAAGAGGTTACATTAACAATTTTCACCAGATCCCAGAACTAAGCACAAACAACTCAGCACAACAAATTATGGTGACTTGCAGCAGGAATAATACCTGTGTTTACCAGAACCAGACTAACTGCTGAACCTCTCCCAGTACATATTGCATTTCTATTCTGATTCAATTATTTGGTAAGACTTTGTACTAAATGATACACATTTCCCACATTTTCAACTTTATAATTTATATTTAACCCCTTTTAGTAAAAAGTGAATGCATTGTCTATAAATTCCTTTTAATGCTAAGTGCAGTAAGAATTTTTGCCCAGAAAGGGAAAAAAAGAACAAAACAGAAAACTTCTTAACAGTTATAATGCTGACTTTATCTACTAATGCCATTTCACTGATTCTCTGTACTTCATGTGAGCTTCTCTCTCGTTTCCATCTGTAGTAGATGCAGACAATTTAAAAGATTTAGGTATCTCATCTCTTTTGTCACCTCCATCCCCTCTGGTATTTGCTTACCCTAACCATGCCTTTTTTTTTTTAGAATAGGTTAATTATGCAGGTGCAGAAGTTCATGTGAATTATCATCTTCTGGGTTTTTTTCCTGAATAGTAAGAGGTTCTGGCTGCATTAATTGCCCTCATCACAGAAAAGAGCCCTACTGTTCCCTACGAAAGGAAGTGAACTAGTGAATAAGCTCAGAAGCCTCTTACGCTGTCAATGGAGAAAGTAAAACAAAATGCATCCTCATTGCTTTGTAAAGCCTGGCTAAGTTTTCTCATTAATTCCTCTGCCAGAAGATGAAGCCAAACTTGTACCATTCTGTCATTTAGCTTATATGTAAAAGGGTTTTGGAGCCTTTCTGTTGAAAGTGTCTCCAAAAGCAAGTTACTATTCTTGCCAGTTTAGTTTAAATAAATCATTAAATGTTGCCTTTTCCTCCTTCTGCATACAATTCCACTTTAATGCTACTCGTTTTGCCAGTTTTATACCAGCGACTCGCTGGGCAATATAACTTAATTCTAGGCCTTCCTGATTACAATAACATATTCACAATGTATATGTGCATATCTACGTATTTGCATATAAAATTTTGTTTAAGAAGTACTATTTGAAAACTTTACCATAACACCTCCACTAAAATGCCTGCAATTAGGAAGCCTGAGGCTGCAATTGCAAGACAACGGTGATGTTTTTCCCTTATTCTTATCAGACTCGCATGCACAGCAAAGCTCTACCAGGTTCTCCTCTTCCAAAAGAATAGATCCAACTGGCAGTACTATCCTGACAGAGCCACGTCCCCCATTTTTTAAAGGAAGGTCACTCAGTATATTGCAGATAGAAAGGGGCCAGCTGTGGGTCTCCATGGCTCTGCTACATTCTGGGACACAAGCAAAACGCCAAGTACCGGCCCCCACGTTAGACAGTTACAGCTCTGCTCCTTCTTATTATTTTAGACTTAGAAGGACAGTTATAGACTGCAAATATCCAAGCAAATAGAGAATTTGACCTTGTAAACCAGCTCACTTTGCCTTGTATCAACACTCCACCAGTGCAGCTTTATGACTTTATTGTTACTGTTACTATAGTGTCTTATTACTAGTGTTAAGAGTTTTACAATTAGCCAGGGTTCATGGTTTTCTCAGTGATGATGATGCACTCTCAGATTTGCTCCCTTTTTGCCTCATTGGCTCTGCGGAACTGACAGGAATAAAAAGTTGAAATGTTTATTTCTCACCAAAATAATATGAGATTGCTTTGAATACAGCTGTGGACTATTTATTTGGGGAAAAAAAAGAAAAAAAAAAAGAGAAAATTTAATTTGGTGTCGTTTCTAATTTTCACTATTTTTTATAGCATAGATATGCACTTGCACTTGTGTGGGCTTTATAAATCCAGCTTTCAGATCCTTTTTTCACATTGCAATTTTAATTGTCATAACAACGTAATGCCTTTTTTAAATTGTTTTATACTATTTAGTCACAACTATTTCTCAAGCCTGTTTGTTCTTTGATATCACAGAAATATATTGAATTGGGTTTTCCTCTGAAATAGACAATGGGTAGAATGTCAGAAAACTAATAAACAATCTGGTAAGAAGTAACAAAAAAGTCATAAATGCCTATTGGAAGTCTTAGAATTGCACAACACAAAAGTAGAGGCAGCCAACTATTCAAACTCACATAAACAATTGCATTGTTTAGCAGCCCACGATCATAATAAAATTTTCCTGTTTTTAACCCATTAGGAGGAAATTTCTGGGTATTATTAAAACTGAAGCACATTTTACCGGGGGGGGGGGGGGGAATTGCTTATACGTGTTATCTAAATATGCAAGTACTACTTAATATCAAGGAAATTTTTTTCTGCAGTACTTGAATTATTATCTTTCAAAGTAAAACAGAAATCCATTGTAAACAATTATTTTTTAAGATGTTCTAATTCTCCAGAATATTAATTTTGACTATTTGGCTAATACTTGTTTTCAGTGATTCTCAAATACAATTTACTCAGTCACAAATAGAAAGACACTTTGCCCAGCTCCCACCCAGTGCTACAGTCAGAAAGCTGGGTAAGTACAGTCATGGCCAGGCAGAGTCACTTGAAATTACAGAACAACTCCCATGCCGTACAGTCACCCTCTCTCACAAGCAACCCCGGGTATTTCCTTGCACTGACACCACAGAATCTTTTATTTCCTGCTATTCCTATTTGAATTATTTTTATTATAATTTTCTCCTCTTTTTTACAGTGCAGCAAAATATTATTACTTGTACCCTACTGAAGTATAAACACTGAATATAATTCCCAAATATACTTTTATATAAACTAGAAAGGGGAAACAAATTTTAGTTTTGTTTTTCAGTGAAATCAGTACATGCACTCATCAGATGATGAAGCTGTAATTAGACTTTTGTTTCCCATCATTTCTCTAAACAGAATGTATTTACTGCTGGTCTTTGCCTCAAGCATCTGATCAGAATTCGAATTTTTCCTTATCGGCTACTCCAGACAACATAAGATTTTTTTTGTAGGAAATATCAGTTTGTTAAATTCAAGCATATTGTCATATAAACATAAATACTTTCATAATCATTCTTACTGGTCCCAGTTTATATTGGCTGCATTCATACAAGAAAATACATCTTAAATATGTGATTAAGTGCAGCTAAAATGTATTTTGAAAGGTTTTATCTGATTTTACTTTACCTGAAATAATTTCATCTAGGCATTAATTTATTAATACCACAGCATAATATTACAGATGGTGATGTAATGGGAGTTATATAATAAAATAGGAAATATTCCTGGTTTATGCAGGAAAATAATGGAAATTGCTAGATAATTATTTCTTTCTCCATCTATTAATAGTACACATTTGTTAATAATTCATCCAGAAATATATCTGCACCTTTCTAGCTACTTTGCATTAAAAATCATGTAGTATGTTGTAATCTTAGATGTTACCCTGTGTTAATTGGCATTAATAGCCACCATTGCTTCAGAGTAATATTAAAACTGATTATATTTTTCTGTCAAGTTTTTAGCAGATCCACTTTAGTTAAATAGTAATAACAACTTTATCTATATTGTGTTACACTACAGCTGCTTATATACACGGGTGATTCTTGAACGATAAGCCAAATACCAGTTTGAGAAAGAAATTTGCAACTAAAAGGTTTCAAAGATACTGTTTGTGTGAGAAAGGGCTCACGAAGGTAAAGGGGCCTCCATGAGTCAGCCTTAGACTACAACAGTTTATTGCTTCTACCTAAATACTGGTAGCAGAGCAAGAATTGACAATAATTGTTTGAGAGATTCATAACTTCTGCTTTAAGAATTACACAAAGGTTATTAACAGGGAGAAAAGAGCATGAATAGAATGCAACAGCTACAGTACATGAGATTAATTATTTTTTTGGTGTTCATTGAAACTAGATATCCACCTACAAAATCAATGGAAGGTGACAGATCCAAGGATTAAGAAAGTGCTATTTGAAAACTACATGAGAGCTACTTAGTAAGGCTTCCTGTTATCTCAACTACAAGATTTAAAATATCCTTGTTCCCTATGCCAAGAAAGAAACAGGGACACAGTCTTAACTGCCAAGGCACGGAGGTTTTGGCCAGGAAAGCAAGTAACATCGACATATCCTTCCAATGTCTGCCCTGTTCTGTCATACATTAAAATTTATGAAATACATTAAGTATAGCATAAAAAATGAAGGTGTTGAGCTTGGGGGAAAAAAAAAAAAAAAAAAAGAAAAAGGGAAAAAAATTGACTGCCCAGTGGGCTA
>JAVJGJ010000032.1:31447231-31495381 GCA_035590215.1 Microhierax caerulescens | reverse complement strand
TTTGGGGAAAAAAAATAAAAAAAAAAAAGAAAAAGGGAAAAAAATTGACTGCCCAGTGGGCTGTTCATAAAAAAGAAAGTGCACAAAAGAGGAAAAATGGTCACTTTTTCCCCCATCATGGACTACAAAGATGCATGGGAGGAGAAAAATCTGAAAGGCAGTTGTTTGTGCTGCTGTTTCTCTGTACTTGTCCTGTTCAATGCGTTCTTCCATTTGTACAGTTCTGGACACCATTTTTCTAAACAACATTTTTCAAATACAAATGTTATTACAAATTACTTCCTTGAAATATCAGAAATAATGTTTTCTATGAATAAACTTCTGGATTTAATTATTAATTTCTGGTTCCAGTAGAAGCTAATGCACGAAACCATGAGTAATAAAGGCATAAATTACATTTTTAAGGGGAGGAAAAATAGAGTATATTCAGTACTTTCTTAACAGAAAGTACAAACGAATCAAGATATTTTGGGATGTATGCCTTGCAACACTCTATTCCACCCCCACCCTGCAAATGATTTGTGTATAATACATATAAACACGTAAGAAACTTACAAAAATCTGGCACATTAGGCTGGTGCAGTGGTTGATCTTTAAAATGTCAGAATTGCCTATCACTTATCACACATTTATGACTTAAAAACAAAAACCAGATTGCAAGTCAGGTAAAATTATTAAAATGTGATACAATGATGACAAGGTGTTTCTTTAGAAGCCATGATAACAGTCATGTGCCAACAGAGGTGACCAAGTCTAGTGTGAGGCATCACAATTCTTTGCTATGACATAATGAAGAGCTAGTTTAAATCACTTTGAAAATAACTGGAATTTTTTATCTAGAAAGCCTCTTGCAAAGCAAGTCTGCTGTCCATGGAAAAAGATCCTGTTCTCTGGAACAGAACAAGATTTCTTTTTCTGAAGGCCTCTATTGCTTTTCTTGAAATCAGTCTCCTGTCTCTCAGTTTTCACTTTTAGATCAGAAGAAAGTTATGTATAGGTGGATAGATGGATTCATTTCCATAAGAACTGAAGTGAACATTAAACTGAACTTTCTTTCCTCTCTCTTCATTCAAGAGAAAGGACAAGATTAGATAATCACAGTAAAACCTGGGAGTTTCAGAAAGGACAAGTCAACATAGTACAGTTCAGAATCCACGGAGATGTAATGCTTCTCAGAGTATGAGAGACTTTCTTGTTTGAAAACTTGCTTAAGTACAGAAAGATACTCCAATTAACTTGAGCAGCCTTGGGACTAGAATAGGATAAGGAATCCTAGCGAAGCATAACAGATGAAACAAGGACACATAGCGAAGTATGACCTATAATAGGGGTTTAGTATTTTTAGCCTAGGCCAGAAAAAGTGAGTGTGGAAAAGTATCACAGAAACAGGGAGGCAGAGTAGGGTGAAAACAGTGGACATTAAAAAGAAAAAAAAAAATACCAACCAACCAAAATAAACCCCACGTCCCAATTGTGTTATCTTGTAATACATAATGTAATGTATAATTGTAAAATGGGTGATATAATGCACCAACAATACGGAAAATAGGAACCCATCCAAGGAAAACAGGAGCAGGATGCTATGCTGATAACAGCAGTGCAATTTTCATTCCGCATTTATGCAGTTAGCACTGCAGGTTTTCCCTGTTCATTAGGGTCCAAACCAAGACAGTTCATTGTACATACATTAGCAAATGGCAATCACTTTCACTAGTTACAGAGTATCGGCATAACACCAAATTCAAAACAGTGGCTTGCTGATAACTATATATTGACAACTACTTTAAACTATTATAACTACTCAGTCTTCATGGATATATAATTTATTGCACAAGCAGCAGTATTCTCAAAAGAATTAATAATTTTGCTCTGTGCAAAATGGAAATAGTGAAGAAAATCATTATGCTATTGTATAACAATATAGAAAGAAAACAATTCCAGCTCAGAAAAAAACCTAAAAAACACTACTGAACCATTTGTTATATGAATTGTCATTTTCACCCTACCTGGAAAAGCAGAGGAGAAAAGAAAATCAGGGAGTGTTGCTCTTAACTAACAATATATTAACGTGCATGTGAAGCATTCTTGTGCATAGTAAAAAAAATAATCCCTTATACTTTTTTGTACTTTTCTATTTCTGTCCTCAAAGTACGTGATAGATTGTTCATACTTGTCAATTTGGAACCTTAATAGCACTACAGAAACTGCACCTCAGCAAAACATATTTAAATCGAAACTTTTTTTTAAAAACTAATTTTTCCAAACATCTTGAATTTTAGTGATCAGAAGTCACAGCCTGCAAAGATAAATACGCATTCCTCAGAGAGGCAATATTTGCACCAATGGAAATTAGTGCTCCTTTTTATATACTGGACAGAAAAAAAATGGCTCTTGACATCCCTTGTTCCAAAGACGAGTTATTATTCACTGTTTAGTGTAGCAATGTTACAGGGAATAATAGCTGTGTATTCAGGTTTAATTTGGTAAAAATGTAATTAACAATGTGTAAAAACAGACAAAAATAGGATCCAATGAAATGTGGTTGCTGCATTTCCAGCTCAGATTTCCCTTGCAGATCTCAAATATGAAGCATTTCTCACTTCAGTTTCCATCTGAGCCCATTTCATAGGTGAAATCTGACAACAGATACAAAAGATGTTATCTTCGAGAAATTCTGTATTTCTGGTTTACAACTTTAATTTCAAGACCATCTTTAAGTTAAATCCACTGCCATTTTACATGTATCAATCTGGTGTCTTGTTAAAGTAATCCCGTATTTTGGATGGACAAAAATCATATAGAGAATGTCAGCATCATTCAATGGAGAAGAGCTAAAAGACTTGGATGTAAAATATTCTGACAGCACAAATTCAAGACCTAGAACTGACTTTCCCAAAGACTGTCCTTCACATATACAGCCCATTCAAAAGCTATTTAGATTATGAACCACAGTCTCAGTTTTGATTCTTTTTCTCATATGTATTTTCCCCTCATCTGCATTTTTTTTTTATTATTTTATTTTGGTTCCTAAGCCATTCAGGACTGCTTTTCATTGTAATGATTTTAATTTCCCTTCCAGTGGTTCAGTCACCTCATTTTGCTGGTCTTGAGGAGTCACCCATCAATCCCCTCTGACCCTACACAGGACCTCTCCTCGGACCTTGTAGCCACGGCTCAGCAGAGATCTGTGTCCCTGGGCCCTGCAGAGCCCGTACCATCCCCCACAGCACTTCGGTCACGTCAGCAGCAAACACGCACCACGCCACCACCATCCCAGTGACCACCGAGCCAGCAGGCGAGCACAGACTGGGAGTTCTTCAGCTTTGTTTCCCTAGTGTACAGCAATGTGTGATTTAAGTCAAAAAAAAAAAAAAAAAAACAACCAAAAAAAAAAACCAACATCTGCTAACACATTTTAGATCAAGTGATCAAACAGGACTAGATCTTTTTTAATTGTAGGCTAAATTTTGGGTTAATCCTTAGTCCAGCACTTTGTCCAGTGCTTTCAGGTACAGAGGTTTTCATTGCATTAATCCTCACACTGCCTTCCTGAGTTATATAATATAGAATTCAGTAACATGTAACAAATTAATTTTTCCTAGTGTGTATTAATTTATGTTTTTAAAACAAGAACTCCACCTGTCGTGAGACTTCCCGCTATGCCTGGCTTATATTTTAGATTCTCCCCCAAAACTTCCTTGAGGACATTTAGATTCTGATTATTCTGATTAATTTTGAACTATAAACATTGCCATCCACTCCCTCAGGACATGAAGGATCTGGTTGTACCTATGTATAGCACTCATTCTCCAGAGGCTACTTTAAATAGCCAGGCATCTGAATATAGAAGCCGCAAATCGTAATTTAGCTCTTCATCCCTGACCTTTCAGGGACAGTGGACCAGTGTGCAGGTGAGGTGACCCAGCTCCACTCCTGGACATGTGATTGAGCAAAATCACCAAGATATATATGCAGAGTCATTGATCATAGGAAAATTGCACAGAAAATAGCTGCTGCTCAACCCTCCCGCCAAGGTAATGGGCTTTCAGATGACAGATTTCTCGTACTCCATAAGGAGAAACATCCAACTCCAGAACAAGCAGAGCCCTTGAGTGAACTAGCATGTAATTAGTACAGTTTTACATTGAAATGAATATACGTTCTGCAATAAAAAGACAGAAGAGGGAAAAGAAGAAGATTGTTAACACTTCATTGTCATTTGCCATCTGGCTGAATCTAACAAAGAAGTTTTTAACACAAATCCAAAAGTCTAAATTTAGTTACTAAAAGACAAAACTGAAGACCTCTCCAGAACTGCAATGACCTTCTTTAAGATGCTCATGACAGAAGAAACCAAATTCCTTTTTATTGTGCCAGATAACATGATTAAAAATTGTTCACACCAAATGTCTGGTAATGGACTGCATATAAATGTTTCCCAGTTTTGAAACAAACAAACAAAAAAAAATATAAGGATAAAAGGAAAAGAAGAGGGAAGATGTAAGCGTACTTTTTAAATCTTTTTTTTCAGTTTGAACTTGTAGAGATGTTTTGTGTGTTCAGACAGTTTATGAGCTGGCAAAGAATGGTCTAAAGAGAAAGCAACATAGGGAGAAAGAATAAAAAAATATTCTCCAACATTTGACTGTAACATCATTGGTAAATACCAAAGTAACACTCATAGAAGGAAAGAAACTCTCTGGATCATGTGTATCTGTTGTCTTTGGTTGCAAGAGATCATGTCACATACTATTACTCGTGAACTTGAAAAGATCCATCTTCAGCTATTTTGGGTTTTTGCTCTCTCTATTTTTCTTTTCAACACTTAACAGTTTTGCTCTGGAAGTAACACTTTAAGTTTTAAATGTTGACACCTTAGAATGTAGCTTTTAAAATGTGAAAAGTACAGTTTATCTAAATTTCCATGTCATTCTAAGCAGAAAGATACTGAGAATTCATTGAAGGTGTTGGAAGCTGGGAGCTGGAGGCAGAATTTCTTAGATGTTTGGGATTTGTCATAAGAAAAATTATTTCAGCATCTATACTCTAAAGGGAGATTTTCCCTCTAAATCTCTAAAAAAATCTCTAAACCTCTAAAAAAATTATTTCCATCTATACTCTAAAGGGATCCTCCCCCCCCCCAAATAAAAAAAAAAAAAAAAAAAAAAAAAAAGTTGGTTTTGAGTTAGTTTTAGGACTATAGTAGTAATGAATTATCCTCTGTAATCTGCAGAAATTCAGACAACTTACCACAAGTAAGGTATCAGGAATTATATGTCTAATGTATTGGAGCAAGATATCCAGGAGACAACTGCAGAAAACAACATTACTGTTGGCACTGCTGAAGATAGGAAATAGGTATTTCCTATTATTAAACAATAAAAGATGAATCAGTAATGATGCCTGCTAATAGAGGCATTAGTAATGATTTCAGGATAGTAATGCATGCTCTGGAAATTAAAATAATAAAAAAGTAAGTCTATTTAGAGTTAAACTTTATCACTCTGACCATTATGGAGAAAGGCACATTCTAAACTGATCTTCACACCAAGCAGGCATGAAAATACACACTCTAAAACAAATGTCCTTCATGCAGAAACACACATGGAAGTGTACTACACACAAATAATTAACAGGTAAATGTAAACTCATACTGCCGATCACTACAAATTATAATTAAACTCTTATACTTAAGATTTCTGATCAGATCACATGAGAAGGTAAAAGGGGTTCATGAGCTGCCCAACTGCTAATGTTTAATATAACCAATAGTGTTTTCCTGCATAGAAATAAAAGTCTTGCTGAAGAGGACCAGACTTTCCCAAGGAGCACTCTACCAACGCATCATCAGTTGTTCATTTACTTGAATAGCACATGGAATGGCCCATTAAGAGGAAAATTAGAGAAACATCATAAAGGGACAGAAGTGTTCCTTTTTTGCAGGATTATCAGAGAGGTACTAGGAAAAACTAAGTCAGGAATGCCTTAGAAACACACCTGTCTAGAGTTTTAAGAGAGCTTCCCAAAGAAAACCTGAGGCTTGTAAGATCACAAAACCCATGTGTTAACAGAATAGTCACAAAAATTCTTTTAAATAGAGAAAAGTAAAGGGATTAGGAAAAAAAAAAAGAGAATAGAAAAAAATATGGTTTATTCCTTTGCAGACCCAGTTCCTTGCTCCGGGGCTTGGTTATAGTGCACCCAACGCCTCTGAGCCCTGCAGAGGCCACCTGAGGTTTCCCCCTTTCCCCAGGAGACCAGCTTGATGCTCCCCAGCCTTTTAGGCTCTGTCTACATCACAGATACTTCAGTTTACATTTCCTGCACACTGAAACCAACTGGAGACAAACAGATAGACACGGGACGTGCTTCAAAACAACTCCAGCTGTATAGCTAACATAGACACAGCTTTATTTTCTGTTTCTAAAGAGTTTCTGTGGTTTTGTTTTAGAGCTCTGCACTGTAGGTCACACCTCCACCCCTTGAGATCTCTCAAAGCACCTCTCCTCAGTGCCCCCTCCTTCTTTGGGCTCACCCCTGCCGTATTTCTGTAAATAACATAACTCCATTGGGAACAAAGTCAAACTGAAAACCAACAGCCTCTCACAACAGCTCAAGGAGGACCAAGTTACCCTCAAAAAAGTGCTGGTAGTTCTGTAGTGCCATTGTCTTTCAGATCTTTAGCACTAAGGTATAGGGGTTTATACTTATAATTCATTACTTACTGCAATTATAATTTAAGGTCATAGTTTTAAGATCGAGATGTTTGGGGGTTTTTTTCCTTCCTGTGAAGAAAATAAATATACATGTAAAAACTCATGCTGTATGTCTAGAGAAATTTTACTGAGGATGAAAAAAATGAGGTAATATAACATTGGAGGGAAACATGCTTCAGCAGAGAATTCACACGAAGGTTTGCTTGGTTGTTTCATTTTCACCTCTTGTCTGTGTGATAAATGTTATATTCATGTTTTTGATTTATAATTAATTGTGAAAGTAACCCTCTTCCAGAAACCTCTATATCAATTTCTGTTTTTAAAACCTGCATTTACATACAAATTGATCCACAAATATGACAGCTGCTTGACAAGGATTATAGAAAGTTAATGCTGTCACACCTTCTTAATACTGTGATTTATGACTTTTGGAGACTTTAAAAAAAGGCACAATACTTTCACATGACTGATCTTAAAGCTGAGTTCACTACCAGGTTTTGAGAAGACCATACACATTAAAAAATACACTTTTATTACCAGCTTATATTAGTAAAAAAAAAAAAAAAAAAAAAAATCAGATGAAACAGATAAACTATTTAGTATGGTCATTATGCATTATGGCCTGGGATTCCATGGACTTGAAAATAAGATGATACTGCTTAAACATTATTTATTTATTTATTTACATCCCCAGCTATTTTTTTATTATTATTCTACATATATAAGTGCCTTATCTAAGTCAAATAAATAATTTGAACAGTTATTTCAAAACTGACCTTGATCAATAAAATTAACTTTTGCCAAATTCTCCATAAGATGTGTATTTAATACTAAAGGATTAGGTATTAGAAATACATCTATGTAGTAAATGAAGTAAAGCAAAACTATGATAGTATAAATAATTTTCCTTTTTATATGCCCATTTCCCCAAGTCTTTTCATTTGGACTGGTCCCTTTCAGTTTCCCTGATGTGGACCAAGCTCTTTACTGTGTTTCAACATGGGAAACAGCCCAGTAAAGCACTGTAGTCAGTAGTAGTAAAGCAAGAGCTGTAAGTGCATTGTCTGAGTATTTGGTGTTTCTGTTCAGCTGACTGCCTTCTGAAAATCCATCTCTAAGGGCTGTAACTATTCCTCTCCACTCTAAAAGGGGACAAGGGAGCAGAAAACTGCTCAAGACATAGCTGAATCCTCCCAGTCTCAAATAAGAACAATAACCACAGGAAAGTCACATCAACCCATCTTTGTGACAGCAGGAAGAATGAAACACAAACAAAGATATCTATCAAGGATAGATATCCTAGCTTAAGAAAAACCTTGAGAGTGAAAGTAGACTGTGTCCATGAACTACTGACAAAGTAGCATGAATGAAAGTCTTGATTTGAATCAGCCGGCAACAACTAGAAACAACTGGGTACATTAAGAATAGACATTGTTAACTCACACTTACTTTTCTTTGTTGTTGAGCACCAAGCCACTAAAGAGGTGGCTATGATTAAGGCATTTTCAAATAGGAATTAAAGTAAAAATGGTGTTACAAAGAAAGGTCATATGTCATACATACAGATGTTTAAGGAAAGGATCAAACAGAAAATGTTGCAGGAATACAAAGCCTTTCATTTTCTTCTGGGAACAGATCACTGAAGAGAGAAAAGCTGCAGAATGTTTTATGTTCGCTTCAGTACTTAAAAAAGGATCAAGTGAACACAGTATCAGGCGGCTGTTAGAAAGCACACAAGTTCCTTTGACACTGTATTGATTCTCTTAGCTTGTGAAGCATTTGTTATTTATGCAAATATTTCTGACAAACACTACAAGATAGAAAAGTAAATAATTTAACATAAATGTATGACCACTAGGGGTAATTTGAAAATGTCATAAGACAATCTTCTAATATATATTTGAATTTTAAAATATGGTGCCTTAATCAATATGTTATTGGTATTTCCTACTCAGCACTAGGGGGGGAAAAAAAAAAACAAAACAAAAAAAAAAAATCCCAACCAAAACTGGCTGAATTTCAAAAGGTTTCAAAATGTACTCTGCTTTATATTTTTATTTTTGATCATCTATACTCTTAATACATTTTACCTGGAGTCCATTGAAGCTGCACAAACATTTGACACAAAACTGCTATTTATCAGATAAAAGATTCCATATATAATTTACAACAATAGCAACACTAAGACCAAAAATGTTTGGTCTAAATAGATTTGTTTCAAAAATATACATTCCATCTCTGATGGCTGTGGGTTTTAGACAACCTAAGTGCCTGGAAAGGTGAAAGATTTCTTGTGTCAAGTACAAAAACCTGCATACAAAACCTGAGAATGTAAAGTTTTCTAATTCAAATATCTTTTAATATCACTTTGTGCACATATAAATGAAGCAATTATTCAAATCCTCGCCTTCTGCATGACAGCTACAATATGAGATTGCATGTGATAGCTTGCATCTCTCATGTCAGGGAAGTAAAAAACCTGTATTTTTCCACTTTAAAACAATGATAACTATGGATTTTATCTAACAAATAGATCAAAAGGACTTCAAATTTTATTATGAAAATTATATAGATAACCATCGGTAGACTGTAGAGAGCTGCCAGATAACCCAAAGTCTATACTCGGCATCATCACCAGTCTGCTCCATCTAGACTCTCTCCAGAGAGCTGCCGAAAGCTGTTTTATCACCACATCCATTCAGATGAGATCCGAGTAGAAGTTCAGATGAAACAAATCTGAGAGGCACTAGTCCTGAGGCCTTGCAAACTCAGTTCAAAGTACACAGCCCGATAGTAGCAGCAACAGCACTGTATTGCTGGGTTACATGACAACAACATATTTTGTCAGATTAAAGTGTTTTATGGATATATTTTCCATTAGTTCTCCACTAAATCCTAGTCTTTCCACTGAAACAAAAGCTTTCAAAATTTCTCCTGCAAATTACTACAAATGATGATCATATGCCATAGTATATTTTAAAAGTAGCCAGATCCCGGGTCACGCTGTTATTCCAAAACCAGGCTCACTCTGCTGAATTCTGCTCTTTGCTCGTGTCTGAAAAAGTGTGCTAAAAACATTGTCACTGGAAACAGACACCAGCGCCTACCACGGAACTGAGCCAACAGTAAGTGAGGTCACGTATCCTGCGTTATATCAGATAAAACCAGAGTCATCCAGGTTTTAGCACCTGTACTCGGAGAATACAGCAACTACTCCATATTCCGTTTAGGCATGAGTAAGGGTTGCTGTTTTACTTACTCTTCCAAGAGCTGTCTTTTGAAGCACTTAGCCCCATAAAGCAGGTAATGCAGACTACAGACTGTACAGCAGAAATTATGGAAGTGCTGGAAGTGCTAGGAGACACTGCTTAGGAGCTTCCCAATGACACTGTAGCGCTGCATAAATCCAGATGAAAATCGTGCCTTTAAGGCACTAATGATCCTGTCAGTTAGACAGAGAAAAAAATTAAACCCTGCTATAGCTAGAGGTTGTAAAAGAGGGCTCTAAAGAAGTAAACAGTGGGTTTTGCTGCTTACTTGAGGATGAAAACCTGAGTGTCATGCAAATGAATTTTTGGAAGGTGTAGGGCAGCTTATGGAAGGTATATTTACATAAAGGATGTTATTGTTAGTCTGCAGTAGTAAGCAACAGGTGATGCTTCCTTAAGAGCTTTAGGATTAAAAATACCTAAAGTAGCATTAAAACTAAAGCTGTGTAACTGCTAGATTTAGTGTGCTTAAGAAAACGTAGGAATACAAGAAAGTTCAGTTTTTACTGAACTTTACTTCCATAAAAGTAAGCAAATTAAATGACTGCTAGTTGCAATCTGCTGATTCATAATGGGATGCACAGGGCATGGGGTCTTTCCTGTTAACGGGCCTCAGATAAGACCCATGAAGGATATGGGCAGCAACATCGACATTTTCTATCAACTGAACACCACAAGCGTCTACTGTATTTTGTTCCATAAAACTTTCTTTCCATGCTTTGCACCCTCTTTGCCTCTGTAAGTATGATTTGAATGTCTTCATACTGAGAATTGTACTGAGAACCACGTACCTTTCGGATATCCTGCCTAAGTATCAGCTTTACAGTAATACTGTCTATAATAATCAGTTTACTGATCTATACAAAATTTCCCCAGACTGGCAAGAAACAGCTACTCATCCACTGAATCAGACACCCCCTGACAAAATTCAGAGCTTTACTGAAATTCTGTAAAAATTACTGGGCTTGCATTTCATGACTTAAAAAGTAGTTTTGAGAGAAAAAGGTGTGTTTACTTGCAGCAAAGCAGTCTTTTTCCAAAAGAGTAATAAAAGTTTAATTTCATATGTATTTGTGTCCCTCCAGGGGGCTCTGCAAATAACTGGTTTTTCGGTTTGTCAGCAAAATTGAAAAATTGGATCCACCCATTAGACAGTAGACTCTAGCCTTTAGCTCAAGGACTCTGCCATAAAGGATGTGCAAAATGAAAGCCTTTTTGTAGGCACAGTCAAGATTTCTGAGGACTCTTAGGTTTAGCATTGCAGAAGTAAAAAAAAAAAAATGTTACTCTGCAGAATTCCTTTTAATAGAGATCACTTTTTTTTTTTTTTTTTTTTGCTTTAATATCTTTGTAGATCTGCTTTTCCCAGGAATGGGCAGATAGTTTCCTTTGCTTATCAACAGCATCCTGGAGAATTTCTGTAGTGCTTTCCAAGCTATGTTGCTGTGGAGTCTATCCATTCTAATCACACATGAGATCTCTAAGAGGCACAAATCCAAACAGGGCTGTGGGAGTCTTTATCATTCCCTGCGTGTGGGCTGCGGGCAGAGATGTGTTCATGATCCAGATGCCTGTGATTGGCTGACATTTGGTAAGTGCCTGTGGGTAGGACAGGTTTAGTGTTAATCATCTGTGGCATGGCTTAAAAGGGGCTTATATGAGTCAGTACACTTTGGTCTGCAAAAATCTGGACCTTCATTTTTAGGACAATCCTTTCTGAATGAATAACTTGCCAACATTTTGATCTAAGAATTCTAAATTATCTTGTGTAGTCACACAAATGAACAAATGTATGTGTAGTGATAACATGGAAATGTGTCATTTTGCTATAGGAATAAAGCTGTAATTATATCTGCTAGACTAGTGTGTAGTAGGGCAGAGCAAAACATTAAGCATCTTCTTCATCCTGCAATAATTTGACTTGTGTATTGGGTTTGGGATGGGGTCAGGGGAGGGACAGGGGGTTATGGACTGTTTGGGGTTTGTATTTCAGCATTTCAATCACTTGGTAGCAAACAAACAAAAAAGTAAAAAAGCAAAACAAGCCAATAATAACTTCTAGCAATAACTATAAAAAAAAAAAAAAAAAAAAGTGCAGCACCAGAAGCCATAGAAGATATTACCTCTAACTATATGACCCATGAATGTTTTTTTCCTGGTAACTCCACTGCCACTGTATCATTTTAGCATTACAATGACAACTTACAACAAAATCTTTTCTATTGTACCATTCTATTTTCATTGGCTCTGCATGCTTGCATAACTGCCAAAATGCTGACTGACAAAGTTGACTCCTGTTATTTATAAATCACTGTATCCTAATGTAAAAAGTATTATTTTAATAAAAACCAACCAAAAACATGTTAAAATTTAAATTTCTACATGCACATGTCAGTTTTGACAAAATGTTCAACAGAAATTGCAATTTCTGGCTAAAAAACAAAGAACAAAATTACTGTTTTCATATCCTCTCTGGGGGGCTCCTATGTACCTAGTTATCCTCATGAATCTACTGCTGGTTTTCCCACATTTTTTACATTTCTATCCTGATGTAAAATAGAATAAATTACTAAATCTTCATATCATCAGTGTATTGCAGAGAATGGAGAACACTCCCTGCCTTAACTTAACACATTTGTGGAAATTGAAAGCACTTTGGCAAATTTAAATACCAATATGTGAATTTATGCTAATGTAGCATTACTCCTCGGTAATACAGGCAGAATTTCAGTAAGTAGTCTTGGAAAGATGTAACACATATTTGTATATAATTTATTCAACTGTTTATGAAGAAAGTCTGATGGTAGAATAATTTTGTATAAATATTTTACTCATCGATTTGGCTAATTTATAAATAACAAACTCGACTTGTGAATATTTTATTCAGTGCAAAATGCCAAAATTCACTGGATAAATTATATGCAACACAATTCATATAACTGTAATTGCATGTCACTACTCAAGGATTCAAAACAATATTTTCCTATGCTGCTATTGAATTAGTAATGAATTAATTTATCTAGGTTTTCTTTGTTTGGTTTTATTTTTAACCTTATTGTCTACATTGGATAGGGGCTATTACCATTGGAGTAAATTTTTATAAAGAAGCTACTCATGTAACTAGTAAGTCATGATCCCACAGTCAAAAATAACAGCATCTTTGCTTAGACATTTGCCCTAACTCAGAGAACAGAAACTAGAAATGAAAAATTAGAAGACATTTAGCTAATGGTAAAAATGGACTAATTCATATAAACTATGAACAATTAAGTGTTTAAATTCATAAGGGAAATTAAAAATACCAATTAAAAAAATCTGTCACTTTTAGAGTTTGGACAATAAGGGATTCAAGTATAGCATAAACATAGCAATGATGTAAGCTTGCAACATAATGAAAACAACAAAACTGCTGACAATAACACAGTATAAACAAATATTGAGCAAATACATTCTGTATTTTGATGTAGATATGCTATACCCTCTTTCCACAACTTCCTAAAGTATTTTGAATTGAAGATAAGTATAAACCTATGATATGGGTAAACATTAAGAAATCAGATGAGGAATACCTCCAATCAGGCATAAAAATGTAGCTGAGAATATCTGATGTTAAGTTTTTTAAATAAATCTTGAGAAACTGTTGAAACTTAAACCACAGAATGAGCGCTAATATTGTGCCGATGTTCATGACAGGCACATGCGATAATCCAATTAATAAGTCTGGGCTGATTAGTTTTCAAAAGAAAATACTGTCAAAGTAATACTGACTTCCTCTTTTGATGTTTGGAGAAAGTTACATTTTAAAGCTTTGTATATATGTGTGTATATATGTATAAAACTTCTGCATTTGATGTAGTACCATCTAATATTCCAACTAAAAATACAGAAGGTTGCAACATCAACAGAATACACAGATTACAAACCACCGAATAACTAATTCTCAAGTGTAGCTTCCAGTGGGGAACGACAGGAGGTTTTATCCTGAAAAAGCCTTATTTTAACTGCTGCAGATATACCTTGCCTTAATAGATGCTCTTGACCCTTTGATCTATAGCCATCATGATGGATTCAGGCTTAGAATGTGGAAAAATAATAATCAAATTCTCCTCTTCTGGGGAATTAAAACCTTGTTTAAGTCAGACACAGAAGACACTGAACCTGGGGTTTACTCCTTTCCTACCACTACTGTCTCCTTTGTTGAAGCAGTTCTGCAAAAAGTTTATTTTAACTTAAATGTGGCACAAAACCTTCTGAAACACTACAAGCGATTTGAAAATAAAATTGCCTTTCTACATTCATGAATATCTTAGCAGCATTATTCATTTCCTATTCACATTAGTCTGCACCCTAATGCATAAGCATTAGAGTCTCAGCCGTAGTTTGAACTCTGTTCTGCTCGGTGCTGTATGTAGTTCATAAAGAAAGGTTCCTGCCTCAAAGGATGTGCAGCTCGAAACCTCCATCCTGTAAAGACTCATTCAGAGATTGGTATTAACTGTGAGAAGAGCAACCACAATGTACAAGCCTGCCTAAATTTTTATTTAAGGAACTGGTACCAGTGATCTCAGTGGATGTGCTCACAGAAAATTATAAATTTAATTATTAGCATATGTCTTTGAGAGATCAAGGCCATGCACTTGGAGTTTCTTTCCTTTTCCATTGAATATGATTTATGCTTTTTCTAATGGTGTGTTGTCAGACAAGAACTGCTGTAAGATAAATTATTGTTCAAAGTGTTAGTCTGGTCCCCCCAGCTGTATGGTATACTGGAAATGTTGGCTTGGGGTAGGTCAACGGTCCATCTCTTACTAGATTGCTTCTAACATGACCACACTAGAGTACTGACTGAAAATAAGCATTGCTGTACACAGATACTGCCATTATCCTTCCTCTGATTGACTCTCTGGAACATTCTTGCTCTTTTATACAGAAATGAACCAAATGGAAAGCAGAATACATGCAAACTTCAAAAGGAACATGAGGAAAAGAAACTTCACTTAATATGATCAGTTTGGAAGTCACGTGTTATACATGGCATGACATCAGTTTGAATAAAGTTTCTTTGAGTCATAAATTGAGGCCTGAAAGAGGTTTGCATAAAATCTGATTTTTCTGGATTTATTTCCCCACATATTTGCCATATACTGTTATATAACTGTGCTTCCATTTTCTTTCTACCTTAATACTTGGTAACAAAACAAAAAAAAAAAAAAAAGTTGAATAAAATATCTTTTGATCACAAAAGTTCTAAAAGGTTTTATAAAAGTCTCTATTTGTTAACCTCATTAAAGAGAGACACTAGAAATTAGGTTTTGACTTTTACCTTAAAATACCATTAGATTTTTCACATAAGAAGGCTGACAAACAGCTTTTTACCTAATTGGCAACATTTCCATTCACTGCAGAATTTTGTAATGGAAGAGAAGTGCATGTGAAAAGTACAGGAAAAGCAAAGATATGACCCAAAATATTTACTGTTGGGACAGAGGTTTCTGCTTGTGCAGTACAACTTAGTATCCGAATTCCTCACCTGCATCCAAAACAGATTATTTCTAGTGGATACAGTCTGTGAAGTTGATCTTCCAAAATAAAACAGGTAACTTGCTCTGCACAGTAAAGATTTTCTTACACTGGGATATAAAGCCTTTGTTCCGATATCCACTTTAATTATTACATATAGATTATACACCACTATTTGTTTATGAATATAACCTCATTATTTTTAAGTTACTCTTGATTATGAATTAGAAGGTAAACTAAAAATCAGAGAATGTAGCAGTCTGCTTCTTTCCATAAACTTTGCTGTATCAAACAGTTGTATGTGAAGTGAGTAAAATCTATTTTGGGTTATAGCTGTAAATAGTAAACTCCAGTGTTGGAATTTTAAGAAAAAATATTTCAGGTTTGAAGTTCTACTTGTGGATTTTTGACAGTGAAACCCCAAACTATATGTTCATATTATGTTATTTAAATGCAAGTTCCTAAATTGACCCCTATCTACTTGCATTTCATGAAAGGTCTAAAAGAATGTACCACTAAGTTGAAGTCTATAAGAACTGGTGTGTAAATAACTGACTACATATATATATATATATAAAATTATTAAGACTTATTTAATTTCAGTAAATTGAAGCATCTGTCAGTATCTGCTGTTATTTGGAGGCAAGAGAAACACAAAGAAAGTAAAAAAAAAAAAAAATCCAGACTTTCGTTTGCAACTTCATCAGCCTATGAAACCCGTGAAAATTTTGATTAGCAATTATTCACAGAGATAAATTACTCAAGTGCTACTTAAAATAAGCTGTCAACAGGAAAAGGATAGATATACTTGGCAAACTCATGAAATAGGGTTAAGACTTTAAATTAGCAGTGCAATTTAGCATTCAGATTACTAAGGATGAAGCAGGGCAAACAAAAACTCACAAGATGTGGTATGGAAAGACAAGGAACAATTCAGCTATAGAAAAATCATACAAGTTATTCTATGACATTTGGTGATGGCACTTGCCTAATTACATAAGAGGTAATTTCAGTCTTTGTGAATTTATGAAAATACAAGAAAGGTGGAAAATTAGATGCTCTACCTTTTGGTGTGGTTACAATACAATATTGCAGTAATGATTAATACACACCTTACTGCACTATATTGTTCATACTAAAATATATAGAGACACTGAATATGTGCTATCTGGACCATTCTTCAGTATGTATAAGAAAACCCAGCTTCATTGCAAGGCTTGGGTTAAATTATGGGGCTAATAATTTCACTAAATAATAAATAAATACTAGAAAAGTAAACAACTTTCCTATTTCTAAAAAGATTTTTCTCTCATCAACTTCTTCAAAGCAAATACGACCATGGATACGACATGTTTATTCTACAGAATAGTGCAATTGTTTCATCTTCATATAAGCATGACATTTTTTGTCTGCTGCTTAGACTTTGTTTCAGTTGTGATCATTCCCATCCCAGTCTCTTTGCAATTATACTGGGGATTCTGGGGTGCAGAAATCACAGTACATCCATTCTGTAGCAGCACAGGGCTTTTTTCTATATCCTCCAGCTATTTATGCTTAACTTGGGTAGCTTACTAAGGCAAACTGTATCAAGTTCAAAGTTTACCTAAAGCACACCCACACGCTTTTAGATGGTTTAACTCATCCAGCAAGGTTTAGACGTGACTTTCTATGCAGGGTTGCTCACAGCACGCACTTAAGGGATGTGATTAGCACTGCTTTATGTGGCCTGATGCAGGAGCTGGAAAAGCAGCAAGTGGTTTTCTGTATGAGATTCAAAACAACAGTGAGAGAAAGCACTAGTGCCCACACATAGCACATCTTGTTTAGAATTTAAACAAAAGGAGCTTGCTTCCTTCTTCATTTCATCTTTAAATTTTAAAAATTCGCTAGTAAGCAATGCAAAGTTTTAATTAAAACTGAAATCATGTGTCACCAGTTATTTTTCATAGTAACTTCAAAGACTTTTTTTATGATACAGAAGCACTCGTATACAAAACCACACCATGTTCCTTCAGATTATTTCTAAAGATGTCATGGGAAACAGACCAGTAGTTCAAAATCAAAATAAATCTCTCAATTTCCAGGTCAGTAACAATGTTTAAATGTATTGATAATCTTGTTTAGGATGATCACAGGCCAAAAAAAAAAAAAAAAAATACTACCATCCAAGAAATAAAACTAATGATTTTTTTTTCACTCAGCCTTGTTGAACTTCTTGAGGTTCACATTGGCCCAGTTCTCAGCCCTACCAAGGATCCTTTGCATGGCACCCCTTCCTCCAAGCAAATCAACTGCATCACTCAGCTTGGTGTCATCCACAACAAAATATTTCTAAAATTACCTTTTGACTTTGTGCTTTACAAGGATTAAAAAATTACAAAGAACTTGGCAGACACACACCTCCTGGTAATACACCATTTAACATCACATAGCTAGATACATAGTGGCATAGCAGCTGAAAGTGAACCTATCTCCAAAGACTGGACAAGACAAATACAAACCATCAGACAACATTGTCTGTGCATCAGCTTAAGACAGTTTGTCTTACACAGTAAAAGGAATGTTTATTAATATTTGTATTTACAGACCTTTGTTTTTTTTTAAGGTCAGCATTTTATTTTTTATTTAATAGCAAAAACAAAGGTGGTCTGGCATAAACCAGTTCCCAACTCTTATGTTTTCTGATCAATACAAACATTTAATGAACACTTTATTTTTTAAGCCAGGGAATATATTTATTACAACTGGAGGAAAAGTTTCAGGATCACACTGGAATAATAACCAGGCTGCATCTGAACCTGACTTTGAAAACTGAGATGGTTCAAGTGTCAAACCATGCAAAGATTAACTTCAGTTTAGACTAGCAGGACAATTTCCAGAGACAGCAATGTGGAGTTTACATCTGTCAAGAATGAGGTCCATAAATGTAAATGATTTGGCTGTCTTGACCATCCATCCCTTTTCTGCCATTGGAAAAAAAAAAAAAAAATCACCTTATTTGTTTCTCTTATTTTTAAATCTCTTTATCCTGCTGCTGATACCATTGCATCCATTCCTCCTTTGGTATTCAGACATGTACTTTATTATAAATATGAACTAACTTTCCTGATCACATATTCCATAATCATTTTTTTCTGATTATTTTTTATTTATATGGCTGTTAGCTGTCTTGTAGTTATTGCTCCATGATGTCTGCCAAAGTCAAAATAGCATCCTTCTGATTTTAAAGGACATTTTCTTTCTATGTTCAAGAGCTTCTAATCGGGTCTTCTGCACTTTGACTCATGCAAAAAGCAGGCTACAGATTCTAGTCAGATGTTTAATGACATGTTCTCCCATACAACTTTTATTACCTTACTATTTAATAGTTTATAACTAGAAGTATCATTGATGAATACTTTAAGCACATTGCTGTGTTTGTGGACAACCACAGGAATTTGATACAGCACACTCTCAGTTGGTGCATTTTAAAAAGATATTTACAAAGCTAGTGCTAATATGTGTGTACATACATATAATGAATCAGTGAGAAATTTCTTCTGGAAAATTTGCTATGATTTTGTGAAAAAAGTACAGGCATAATACTAACATGTACAATTTTTGACTGGAAATGCAGATGTATTGCTGAATTCAGTGTAGACAGAACAAATAATATGCCTTATATTAGGACTGTCTAACATTTTCTATCAAAGTAAATTATTCATATTAGTTTTGGTTTTAGCAAGCTCTCATGACTCAGGATGAAATTTTTCTAAGGCAGCTAGTCAATTTGTCATGAGGAAATATGTGTTCTTTCACTAAGCTAAAGAATCAAGGAAATCTAGCACTCTGCTCTAAAATACAATAGGGAGCATCCTAACTCCAGGTGAGCGTTGTGTCACTGTTATCAGTTACTGCCAATGAAGAGTTACGCAATATGAAGGGCCCACACTAAACAAAGTGTACAGCCCCTGACAGTCTCTTTTTCCTCGTTTTTAATGGAGATACTAAAACATCTTGCTAAGTTTCTGAAAAAAAAGATGAAGATTTAATGTTTGCAAAAACTTCAAAGCGTCAATGACAGTAAATGTTAAAACCAGAAAAAAGTCAGTAGTTCAGAATTGAGATATAGATGATATACCACAAATACTGAATAAATATACCGTACTACACATCTCCCCCTTGTGGGAGGAATCGCAGCATTAATAGCTCAAAGGAATCACTAGGGCAACTGCTCTTGCATAAAAATCCCTCCCAGAAATAGCCTGAAGACTGAGGATTTTTCTTTCTCTCTTTAAAGACCTTGTATTTCTGGATGGTTCCACATACTGGGATATTTGCTGCTGCTTAAATAGTCTACTTGTCCAAAACACTGACTAGTAAAGTGAACACCATATGCTTTGCAATTCTATTCTCAACTCAAATCCTCTAGTGTTCTTCTGTAGAGAAAAGTTCTTCCTGTACTCTCTAAAAAAAATTCCTCATCTGCTTCACGCTGGGGAAATGATTCTTCTTGCATTAGGCCAAGATATTTATATGGAAAACATATGAATAACAATACAGAGATCATTGACCTGGGAGAAATTTATTTCTGGAAGTGGTTGGAGAACTCTAGTTTCGTGAATGTGACAGCCTAGTCACTTAAGGAGATTAACACATTTCACTACACAAATCTGTGGATCAGATAATAAAATAGAAATGCATTTCAGAATTCACTACATGTAAAATGATATTTCTAAACTATGTTAGATAGGAAGAAGATAGGAAGAAGAATTTACAATGGAAATTCAATAAGTTACTATAGCTTTAAATGGCTGAGCCTAGTAGCCATGAGATAAACTCTTGCTTCAGTCCACATTAGAAGCTCCCAAGTTGAGGCTTAACATCCTGAATGAAAACTAACAAGACATTCATTTTGGTCAAACAACTCTTACTGCAGATGATCCAACAATCATTCCAAACATTTGCTCCTGATCTTGACAAAGTAACTTCCAGAGTTTCTTTGGATTCAGAACAATGTTTTAAAGGTTAGCATCATTATTTACTCTTTAAAATCTAAAACAGAAGTAGGAGACATTTGAACTAAGTCACACCACAACGAAAACAGAAATAAGATCCACATCCCCTGCATCTGAGCCCAGTAAGTTGAACTAAATGGCGAACCACTGTAACATCTACGCTATAAGAAAGCTTTCATTACAAGCATTACAAGCTGAGATCAGCTTATTATGCTATTCAAAGAGAGTTACAGGCTTGGCATTTTCAAAGGCACTCCCATCCTTAAGGCCCTCTACTCCATTTATTTAACAAAGACACATAGCAGAAGAGCCCAGCTTCTATAATTATCCACATAAGTAAAAAAAAAAAAAATAATAATAATAAGAAACTCCATTTCTGGAGATAATGTATGTGAATAGAGTCAAATCCATTATAACCATCAACAACAAAGTAGTATATCCTTTGTTTTCAAATTACAGACAAACCCAAAAGTGTGATAAATGCACAAAGTATTTCTGTACAATGGTATCCTTAAAAGAAACAATACTGTGACTGTCAGAAGCAAAACTAATTTCTTTCTCAATGTGTCAAGAATTATATAGGAAGAACGAGGTCACTCCAAAATGTCTAATAAATCTCATGTTTAGACTTCAAGATCTTCAGAACAGGCAGAAGAACGATGTTGAGTAACATTTTATTTATCATTAAAATCCCACTTAAGCACTTTCAGACTAGCCAGCTGTACAGAGAACTTTGCCAGCTGGTACCTCTGGAAACTACAATCTCATGTATACCTTCCTTCTGATTACCCTGAATAAATCCCTACCCTTTCAAAACAACATTTTCTGCTTCTGGTTCCCTTTTATATGAAAGGTTTTACATTCTTCCCCAATGCGTTTAAAATATTTTGACTTATACAGAAGCATAACTGGATAGATACTCTCTGTAAATATTTTTAGAAAATGGTAAAACTTACTAAGTAGCCACATAAGTCTACAGATTGATATAGCTGATCATAAACCAATGCATTTTCAAGCCTGCTTAGAAAGCAGACATTAAAGACTGCTCAGTAAGATTTTGCTGTCTCCAAGATCTATGCACAGACAATAGTAAACATTTGAGTAGATTTATTTAGCTGCAATAGAAGATTTTACCAGGTTTATTTCTTTCCTCCCTTATGTTGTTTCCTTCATAATGAATTGTCTGAGAATATCAGACTGACTAAATCACAAAAGGTCAAAAGTCTTTTTGTAATCCTATTTTATCATATGCCATGATTATATTACAACATAGCAGAGAGGAATTTTATTTATTTATTTAATATTCAAGCTCTTATCTCTTGCTGACAGACTGAAATATTTTTATCCTATTCAGGAACACTTTCATTTGTGCAGAAAACCCTTTTTCTAAATGACTCTCTGATGTTTTCCTGGATCATCTGTTTTAAACTTTCAAAGGCAAATAATAAAATTTGGAAGCTTCTTCTCTATTACTTTTTCCAGGGAAGAGTTTTACTACTATTAGTCTTTCAGTCAGTGTGAAGCTATATAGCAGCTGACCAACAGTTATTTTGCAAATTGCCATTCCAACATAGATTTCATTTTCTACAACATGAACACACCTTGATAAGCAATATGACAAAAATTTGGTAGGCTTTTGATTCAAACTTTCTTCCAGAACTGCAATGAGAAATCTAACTTGGACTTTTCTGAAACAAAATATTACAGTGAACAGTAGCCTAAAAAAGCCACCCTTGGAACAACTGTTTTTATGATGTACTTTGATTCCCCCATCTTTCAGTTGCTTTCCAGACTACTACCATGTAGGCTATCCATGGAATGACTGGGAACAGCCCTTCCAGGCAAGCCTGGCACCACGTTGATCTCCCCAGGCTCCCATATACTCTTCAAGACACAAATCTGACTGCACCCAGACCAAGTTCTTGCAACAAAGACGAAAGCCTAGCCTTAGTGGTGAGGGAAAACTTTTGAAGAATATTCCTCACAGCATTACTCTGATAATCAGGCATACGCCTTGCACATTCTTATTGAAAGACTACTGCAACGCAACTAAATTATTGCTTACATCCTGGGTCTTGTGGGGCAGTCAGACAGGCTGCTCTACAAGGAGGGATAAGCTAGAAACCAAGCTGAACCCACCACCCACACCCCCCAGGTGGTGGGAAAGGCAATACACTTACAGATTCGCAGTACCGGAGAAGGATTAGTAAAAACAGCTCCAGACATCCAAGATGAGGCGTAAAGTCAACTCACAAAAATCAAGCAGCACCTCAGGCTCCTAGGAGAACAAGAGCAGAGACACCTATAATTGTAGTATCACCCCCAGGTGCTGCTGCAGACAAAGAGAGCAGCTGGGCACATGGGTGGAGGTGTAAGAGGAGCCCTAGGCTGCTCAGGACCATTAAAGCCCAGCAGGGGCCCAGGGATTCTGACATGGAGCAAACTCTTGTCAAGAAATAAGCATCACCTCAGAAGAGGCAAACTAAATGGCTTAGACTTAAAGTTTAGGGAGGAAATTGCTTGGAGCTCATGTAAGATGTGATTGTCACTTGGACTTCAGCTGATCTTGAATTGTTTATAATGAAAGTAAGAACCTGGCTCTAGAAGGTGCTGCTTTTGCTTTTCTTCCTTCCTGTAGGGGTAATCCTCCTACGACCCAGAGTTAACTAGTTATTTGGTTTCACAGTACACACAGGAAGTATGTAGTTTCTTTACAGTGTGTTGCCTGTTCCTCCTTTCAAATTGCATTTGAAAGGATTTGACAAAGAATTATTAATTCAAGCGTATCATATTTTAAGTGAAAATGCTACTGCAAAACTCCTGAGGGCTGTGAAGGCATGCATGACTCAAGGACAGCTATTTTGGTGTGCAGGTTACATGAAGCTTATCTGTATCTCCTGAGCATGCCAGAAGTGAGAGAAATGGCTTCACTGTAGGCCCTGTAGGAGTTTTGAAGTCCTGGAAGGCGCAAATTGAAAGTCCCCTGGGATTTCTCTGATTTACAACCTAGGCTACAGCCACTGCCTTGGGGCCCTGAAGAAAAAGCACACAGGGCTGCCCAGTCCTGTCGGGCAGGGCTCCCCTGCCTGGAAAACCACAGGGAGGACCCAGCCTGTTGAAGGTTTTCTTGTTTCGATAGAAATAGTGGCATTGGAAAGGAAAAAGAAATTCTAAAATGTCTCAGTTAACTATTATTCCAAGCTACGGGTTTCCTGAGCTAAGTTTTCATTTTATAATTAAATTGCTTATGCCTTCTTCTAGTGATATCAGAGGAATTAAATTATTTTGGTTTCTTATTCAAAAAGAACCTTGAAGAGAAGGTTTGTATAAGTCATATGGGGTTTTTTCCACCCATTTTATCCCGTCAATCCCCCCTAGAAAAAACTCCAAACTGTGATCCTGTTCAGCTGGCATTGGCATTCTTTGGCTGAAATGACCAGTGCCAGGGGTATCTGTAGTGAAGTATTAAAAAAAATAGCCACAGGGAAAGACAGCCCTGCCCTCCCTAATTCACAATATTTTAAGACCGTGGGTCAAAATCATCGATAGGCGCCCACAGGAGAGCAGTGGCTGTTCCCTGCGACGTTCCCACCTGAGGAAGATTTACTTCTGGGATGCCAGCCACAGCTCGCACTTCTCCCACTCGCTTCCCAAGATCAACATTTATTTCCCAGGGTGTCTTTCAAAGCGTCAGCATTTCAGTTACGTGAGGTTGTGAGCTGCTGCACGCAATGTAATGCTAGGCTAACAGTTGCCTCTATTTAAAAAAAAATCCAACCTTTCCTTATGGAATTAAATCCAGGCATTTGGGCTTGAGTGGCAGGTTTCTGGAGCTCGTACAGGGGCTGGGGCTTGCAGGGGTGGGAGAGCAGGGCCTGGCAGCCGGGGTGGGCAGGGGCAGCAGGGGGAGGCCCAGCCCCAGGCCCTGAGCACGCCGCTGGGATGAGCAGAGCCAGGCCAGGATGCCTGGCTGGTGTGAGGGGGGCTGTGGCTAGGTGTCGCCAAATGGCGGGGGGCTGGGGGGGGGAAGCCTCTCCCCAGGGCAGGGGTCAGCCCTGGCTGCAGCAGCCCCACAGGCCTCCATGGAGCACCAGGCCCAGGGGTGCTCCCAGGGCCTTACGGAGGGGCCAGCTCCAGCAGCAGTGCACTGCTTATCTTCAGCAGAAATGCACTAATTATATAGTGTACAGGTCAGTCACACACACACATGCAAAAGTAATCCACCAGCAGAAGCTAAACAGTTTCCATTGTGGATACTTTTGCTAGATACCCACTGCAAACTGAGCAGAAGTTAGAAACAAGATTATGATTTTGGAGCAGGCACAGTTACCCACAGCTCTATAAATTGCGTACTTAAGATAATGAATTTACCCTGAACACATTTGACAATGCCAGCTAATAATTTCTTTAAGCAAGCACCCCACTTGATTTCCCCATTTCGGCAATTCCTTTAGCAGCAGAGACATCAAGCCATAGAAATCCCTTCTAGCACAACTTGTTAAGTAATGCATTTCTGGAAAAGTGAAAAGTTCAAAGGAACAGGTCCAGGGCAGGATAAGCCAGTGATAACGTGACTTTTTCCAGAAGGCATTGTACCAGTGATGGTACAAAATCCAGACAAGTCTGTGTTTTACTAGTTAAAATATTTTACATAATGTAAAGTCTGTACAACAAATTCCCTGATACATCTCAGCCGCTTCAAGGTCACACCTTCAAATAAATTGTAGAAAAATTACATCCAGCTGTTTTCTGACCTATTCCCCAGTAACACATCTTACCAGGAGATAAAGAAACCATCAAAATATGCTAAAGGGAAGAATGGAACACCTAAGTTCTACCAGATCCACAATACTTAGCTGCATGAACTAAATATGACCTATAACAGTTTACTCTGAGAAAGAATGTGAGGAGCTTCAGAGTGGCCTGAAAAAATAACTTAATGCCACATAACATTCTGTATTGATAAATTGAAAGTACTGCACACACAAGGGTAAAATATGAGCATACAGTTTCTGGGAGCTAAATAACAGTATTTTTTTCAGGCTAAAGAATGTAAATAAAAACCTCTGCTTAGAGAAATGTTTTTGACCAAGTAAACATACCAGAAATATCTATAGTTGTCTATGGAAAACATGTTACACAGGTTTGCTTTCAGCTGAGATACTGTGGAGTATCCTTCATTCTATCTCAAAAAAAAATAAAAAGAAGGCTGAGAAAAAGCATCAGTGACTGGCAATAACAATAATTATCAGCCTTGGAAAATTTCTATTTGAAAGAAAGGCTTAAAGGATTTGGATTACTTGCCTTAGAAAGGTAAGAAGTAAGAAGGTTCATGACAAAAGCATATAAAACGATAATTGGTGAAGAGATGATAAGAGAGGAACTTGAGTTCTGCTTTCAACAAAGGAACAAGGAATCAGTGAAACTGAAAAATGGCAAGTCAGGATGAAAGGAAATACTCTTTTTCACAGAGTGCAATTTTAGGCTATGGAATTTACCACCACAGGACGCCTTTAAGGCCAAGAGTTTAGCAAAATGTCATGAAGACCTTGTTACCTAATTGGTAAGAAGAGTGTCTGAAGCTTAATAGTGAACGATAAAATAAGTTTGAAAAAGTTAAACACATTCTCTAGGTAGAAGACAAAATAAATGATGTGTCCTAGTCTGTGTCCTTGTGCTTCTATCAAAGATTTGGTTTAGTATTTTACAGTAACCCCTCAATAGGTTTTAAAATCATTGAAGTATGTATTTTTGGCTATTTGCATGAGGATCTGTGTTTTTGAGAAGAAAATAGTGATAAAAGCATGGAAATGGAAAAGTACTGACTAAACATCTGTTCCATGACATTTTCAAGTACTCTAGAAGGATATTTTTGCAGTACAAACCCCTATAATCAAACGTTTTGTATGAATAGATAAATTTGTAGGGTAGTCTGCCAGGTGCATTATGCTTGTGGAGCTTTATAGGCTCTCATATCTTGCCATTCTGATTAATATAAAAAGCTCCCTTCTTTATTTCAACAAAATCATGGACTTCACCACTTCCCATAATCATTAACCTTATATACTACTGTAACGTGTAGCACATTCTTTCTGTATCTGTCTAACACTGAAGTATGCAGAAATCAGTCTGAAAAGTTCCTTCAGAATTTCTGACAAGTGCTGTGAATTTCCAGATTGATCCTCAAGGCTTCCTTTGTTGATTATTATTGAACATTTCTGCAAGAAAATATCTCGTATATCTTTTCTAAAATGTTCCTAAATTCCAACACTGATTTTTGATAAAATATATTAATATATTGAAACAGAGTCAGTTCTAACATATCCACTATCCTGGCATGCTTTTTTCTTATATTTATGAATTAATTTATGAGAGCTTTGAGTTCTCACCAAAGTTTGCAGATGCTTTGACTTCTAAATATGGTTGAAATGCATCAGGTGCCTGGTGCAGCAGCACATTTTTGGATCCAGAGAGAAAAAGAAAAAGCTAGTCCTCCTTTCTAAATATGCATGACTCACCGTGCATGCCCAGGGACTGAGTATTCACACTATACATTGGCTTCAGTGACTGAAAATACCTAGGATGAGTACTATATGTCATTTTCACCGATGAAAACTATAATAGGCTTCATTCTGCTCCACTGAAATGAATATGAGTTTGCTTTTGATGTCAGTGAGATATGAGAGACTCAGCACGCAGGGAAAAACCACTCTCATAGCATATGACTGGCTATTTTTGTTCCCTTTCACAACATAGTCTATAATGTAATACTATTAAATTCTAGTTTCTGTAGTTTTCATCATTTCTCATGAACCTGAGTAGATGCTGGAAGACCTCAACACTGTGGAGAATCAGGATGTGTACAAGAAATTTTAAGAACTACAGATGACCTGCTTTTCTTGACAACTAACAAAGTAAAATGCCTGTAAGAAGATGATCAAAACAGTGCAATCATATATTTTTAAACAAAATAAAATAGTCTAGTATGATTTCTAATGTGACTGATGTTTTCATGGTTGATTTATAAGGTTGTATGCCTTTTTAATCATTAAAATATATCTCAACATGGATGCATAAAATATGATTCAATGGGAAAATAAAATCTGATCAAATACTAAATTGAATTTAAATTCATCCTATCAAGGTGCTGGATTAATTTTATATTTATTCTATGTATTCAATAAATTGACTAAACCCAAAAATTTATTTGAATGCTGATTCTTCTGATCCAAATATTGAGCCAATTTAAATCTAAGCAACTCAAACTAATGAATAGTTATATAGAGAACAGAGGGATTGGTCGAAATACTGTTGTAGTGTTTTCAGTGTATCATGTATTTAATTATTTTCCTTGAAACAGAATCATAAGAAATATGAAAATAGAACCATAAGTAAAATATTTATTATGTTGAAACATTTTTTTCCTGACATATGTGTGTTAGTAACACTCAGTTACAGTATTTTTGGGACACCTTTATTGTGGAGTTTCTCACTGGCAATTTTCCAGTATTATTAATTTTTTTGACAAAAATGCTGTATCACATACATGGGTGTTTTATGACAGATGTGGTACTGGCATTTTGGAAACACATCTGTAGGGTCTGAATGGTTTAATGAAGAAGCAACCATGTGTTCTTGAAATCTAACAAACAAGTGATCCCCAAATCGCTGATGATAAGCCTTAGGAAATGGTTTTGATGGCAATTTTATACAACATTTGCCCTGGGTTCCATATCTCAGTGCTTGTTTTATCTGTGGTGAATTATCTGTCTTAAGCAGGGTGCAAGAACAGCAGAAAAATGAAAACATTCTTGAACAAAGAAAGATAAGGTTTAATACCCAAAATGAATGTGAACATCAGAAACAAATGGGTTAAAGTTTATGGTACTATCATTTTGATATGAAGACAAACTGTTTTCCATGGATCTTTTCCCACTTACTGCCTAAATGCAATTATGAATCAACAAGCACACAAAATCTATACAAAGTTAAACAAAAAGCTGCTGTATTTGAAGCTGTATGTATATATTTCTTTACTTGATTCAGAACAAATTCTCACTGATAGAATTATACACCCAATTTTGGACAAGGATGATTTAATAATGTAAGCTAGGAAACAGGACTTTTTTTTAAAATGCTGATATGGTCAACAAAGGTATTTTCTTACCTGAGCACACATTACGAAGGGCAGAGTATTCTCTGTGTGGACAGCCAGCAGCAAATTGCAGACTAAGTTTTAAGTGTGTTCCATTCACAGTGCAAAGCTGTCTTCCAAACCCATGCAAATCTTTTGATCAGTTTTGAACTCGGCATAAAATGTTTTCCCTTGCAACTGAAATTAGTCTTTTGATCACAGCTTCACCTGAGCTTGAAATAGAGCTTTATTAATTGCAGTAATTAATATTGTATAATACCTTTTCTTCACTGAGTAGTAGTGTCTGTGCTGAAGTTTAAGATTATGATTGAGCTAGGTATGGAAAGTTTGGGAAAATCATTCGGTTTCATGTGCAAACAAGATCAATTTACTGGGTCTTTGTCTTTTCTTCAAGGAATGTCTGAGATGTACCATGCAAACAAGCTCATGTATAAAGGGATTTACTCCACTTGAGATGGATGGAGTCATTCTCTATGAAATTAGGATTCTAGTGCAAGCTACTAATGATTAACCAACTGATGATAAATTTGAAGGAGGAGGACTCTTTCTTTAGAATTAAGCTGGAAAATATTAGTTAGCCAAGTTCACTGTGAACAGTTATAATCTAATGGTAATGAGTGAGTATTCATTTTGGAGGGGGTGTTAACAGACACACACTAGGATTTCTAATTCTGTGGGAAAAAAGTCCATTAACTCCTCTATAAATTCTCTACCATTAAGCTTTTACTCATAACACCATAAATTATATGTAAGTACATTCCACTAACAGCACAAAAACTATAAAAACTGCAATTTAATGAGATATCTTAAACATTTGAATAATCTTACTGAACTCCTGGAGTCTACAGGCATCCTCAAATATAAGCATATGTGCCAAAATGTACAAATCTCTTCCCATATAAGCATCTCCAGTGACGTTTGTGTTTGCAGGTATTAACATCATTTCTTTATTTTGGTCCTCCCCCCACAGACAGTTTGTGTACCTTAAATAAGTCTCTGTTCTTTTCTTAATTTTATTCCTTTGTCAGAGGCATCCTAAAGGAAGAAGCTGTCCTTTCCTCTTTATTTCCAGAAGCCTGTTGCAGCTCTTAAAACAGCTGAAAGGCAGGAATAGCCCACTACCATTATGCACGCCTCAGACAACCAGCAACTGCTCTACAAGTCTTCACAGAATAACAAAAATAGTAAAGAACCATGAAAATTTAGTTTTTGAGTGACCTAGAAGACATGCATCTATTCCAAATGGTGAATGCTACAATGCTGCACATTAAAAAAAAACAACCACACACACCCCCAAAAAAAACAAACACCAAAAAACCCCCACCCAAAACCAAATTCCCCGAAGTTGTATCTCTTTACTCAGTAAGCTGTTACTCTTTTATCATGTTTAACACCTGCATTCAAAAGGCTAAAGAGGTCAAAGGCCCATGGCTATTGGTTCTTACAGTGTAAAAGACAAATATTCTGTCTTCCGATCAAATGACCTATCCACTGGATCATACACTACAGTCAGAATTAAAGTCACATGGTTATACTGTTTTTCTTTAGTAAAAAAAAAAAAAAAAAAAAAAAAGTAAAATGGAATAAATAAAAATATAAATATTTATATATTCCTTGGTATACGATATTAGATATTATAATAAAAATATAAAGAAAAAAACATAACCACTTGAAAACCAGCATTTATAATAAAAATATCTACATGTCTATAACAGTTTTTCTAAGGAGAGAAATGGTCCCTTTGAAATGCTTCCTTTACCTCACTAATTATTTTTTCTGTTTCCATTTATTAGAAGCAAAATGTTACTGCTGTTCAGCAACCAAATTTAGCTAGCTGAATGCTTTTAATTTGCTTTTATACACATAAGCAGTGCATGCACCAGATTTACAGACGAGTGGATTAAATGGAATCTTGTTTAAAAGGGTTACATATCAGAAATCTAGAGTGAATCTCATGTTCTTCAGGGGGACAGTCAGTCTCTGTGGGAAGTGGAAAGTTTTTACAATTTTGTACCAGGATGTTGTTAGAGTTCTGCAGGGTTTGAACCCAGGACCCAGAGTTACAGGAGTAAGCCAGGGAACCGGGGCACAGGGCATGATCTAGCAAGCATGTGTGAGCTATGGACCCTGCTGGGGAGCTACAGCCTCAGACATGGAATTTATTTTTTTTTCCTTTGGCTTTTTCCTTCATCTGGCAGAAATATCTGAACCAAATTGCTTTGTCATTGTGAAAGGGCGATCCTTGTGCATTTTCTTGTGTTGACAGTGGCGAGATTCTTCTGTTGACAGCCTTGAATTTAAAATGCTTGTGAAACTGCAGTTTTAGATGAATGTTCCTTATCTCTGTGGTCTATGTATATCCAATAAACCTGATTTTTATGTGTTTTTTCTGACATCTCTTCTAAATAACTGCAGAGAGAGAGGAGACTGATTCATATAGCTCTGTGTGATTGTTGTAGATATTTACTTCCTAGATCACAGGTTTTCTGTACAGACTATGGGAAAAGGCAACATGCTCCAGGGGACATGATCAAGAAGCTGGAAGTATCCTGGAGAACAGAAGACATCGAGATCTTTCATGCTGCTCTCTTTTACTGAATGTTTGATTCACCTGGACGTGATACTGTGCAGCATCCTCTAGGTGAATCTGCTTTAGCAGGGGTTGCACTAGGTAATCTCCAGAGGTCCCTTCCAACCCCGACCCTGCTGTGATTCTGTGAGTCACCCCAACAGCTCTGGACTCCATGGGACAGTTTCATGCAATTCCCACCCTCTGTCAGCTGGGTATGAAACAGGCAAAAATATTCATCAATAATGTTATCAAATCATGATACAGTCTATTACAACGGATACCTGGGGTATTATCTGGGACTTCTGGTTACATTTAGGCACTGTATTTTGCTGTTACATTGCCGTGCAGCAAAATTTATTTTCTCTTCTACAGAAGTCAGCAAGTCAGATTGAGTTTATCCACCTGCTTTCATGTGGAAATATGAATAGGAATTGATTTATATGTTAGTTATTCTGATCTTGTATTGAGGTATTATGTGCACATATTCTTTACTTTTGTGAAAAACTCTCCTCATTCTTCAACTTGCAAGTCATTGCAGTACTTTTAGTAATCTATAGCAGCGATATCTCTAGCAAAAGTAGTTGAAGCTCTAGTATCATTTTTCCATTCAGGCCAGAAATGAAGTAAGGTCATTGAAATATGACTCAAGACAGTTCTTTCCCTTGGCTGAGCAAACAACTACATGGCAGCTAATTTCCAATGATTTTTAACTATGAAGTTGTCAGGCAAAAAAAATTAATATATAGTTAATGACTTTGTAATTCCCATGTGTTTTCATTTTTCCTTGCATAAGTGAAGATCATCCTTGAGATGACAAGTACTTTTTTTTTTTTTTTTGTCCTTATATGGTTTCATCAGAACCAGACATAAACTAGGCTGCAGCTGCAGAACGGACAAACCTTTTCTTGATAAAGTTATATCCCAGTGCATGCATACATGGGACTCTTTCCTATGCATCACCCTTTGAATACTTCAGAATACAACCATCTTCTTCCCTTCCTCACATGTCTTTGCTGATTCCATCATTCTTTGTCCCACCTTCATCCTTCAAACTTTTCAAAGCCTCCTGAAGGCTGCTGTACAGATAAGCCACACTGCCACACTGTCTCTGTTAGTTGTGCCTACATCACATCACATCCAGGGACCCGCATGCACTCTTCCCTTAGCCACAGCTCTGATGTTCACAGCAGTTCCACGTATCACAACAAAGTAGCAACACTTTCTTCCACACTGACCTGTCTTCTTGCTGGGAATATCATAACCAAAGTGGTAATCTCAGACACAGAGTTCACAGAGACTGCAGGTACCACTGAGGGTCTGCCCCCACTGCTGGTTGCCTCCAGGGAGACTCACACTTCTGCAGCAAAGTCTCTGCAGCTCTTTCCTTTTCCTAGTCATTCCACATCATCTGGCAGGATCGGAGAGAAACAGCTATTTGTCTCTTTCATAGTTGTAGCTTAACTTTTTGTTTCTGTGTTTAGTGGAAGAAATAAAAAAATCATTTCAACAAATAAATGAAGTAATCCAAATATTTTTTTTTCCAGAATATTTGACAAACATTTCACTTTATGCTACATAAAATGTTTTGTAAAGCCTGAAGGTAATTTTCCGTTTCACATTTTCAGTACATGTACGTAATATGCCCAGAGGTATCAGACCAAAGGTATCAGACCTAAGGTCCATCTAAGTCCACTACTGTACTTCTACCGGAGTCCATACAGAGCTGGGTAGGGACAGATGGTGAGGAGTGCCATGGGTATGGACCCTCGTCCATACATGGATGCAGTATAGTAACCAGGCAAAGAAAATATGATACCTTTTCCCAGGCTCTAGCAGCCACTTTGATTTAAAAGTCCTCCTAAGCTGGAAATGGTTTCAATGTGTTAAGGATTTCTCCACAGAATTCTCTTCCATGAGCTCATTTAGTCTTCACTTAAATCTATACAAATTATGTGGCTGAAAGCTTAACAGTCCACAGGCACAGAAGTACATCAATTTTGTACCTCCCCGTGAAGTTTTCACCACTAGGTTAAGTTTGTATTTGCTACAGCTTAATGTGGGCTGAGCAGCTGCTTAATGTTCATGTTAGTATTCCAAAGTGAATGAGCAAGCAGATGCCAGAAACAGGTAACAGCCGCAACAGGTAATAGCTGCCCACCTCAGAAGCACCGACAATTCAAATCTCTTTTCTCCATCTGACATGTTAAGTGGGCATTTTCCTGAGGCACCATGATGAATGTGCTGGTTATTTAATGCAAAGGTACAGAAATCACATTTCTTTTCATTTTGAGGTAATTTACTTTAAAACTTCTTAAATTATTTGCTTTGAGAGTTCAAAAACTTGTTCACAATCTTTTTAGTTGATCAAAAAAATGGATAGGAATATCAACACAACCTGTGTTTCTGAAATACTTCATTGAAAAATGCTTCAAATGTATTATGCTTTACTACTTATCATAACATTAGACTGTCTACCCAGCCCTGCTTAATGACTTATTTGTCCCGTTCTTTTCCCACTTGTTAGCCTGTCCTTGTTTTATCATTGTCCATGGCTGTTAAAGGGATGAGTCTTCCATTCTGATGAATCTTCTCTACTTTTTTAACTTCTGTGCATTCCTCTGTCAGGTAGTATTTTGGGTTGGTTTTTTTTCCTTTATGTTACATTATTAATCACTGTTTACTGAATATTTTCAAGGCTCTATTGTTTTTTACCTAAGAAAAAGTGAAATAATTTTTTAAAAAGTAGATTTTTGTTAAATCCTCTACTTGTGAAATCCCAGTACAATCAGCAGGGGCAATCTGCAACAACATCTGCCACTGAAAAGGCAAACTGTTCTCTTTAGTACCGGGCAAAATGGCCTTTATAATGCATTTTAGCAAAGTCTTTACTTCTAATGCACTAGCTTACCGAGGCATGCAAAAGTCATTTCCACATTAATCTACACCCGAAAAGGCTTCTCTGATAAGACTTGGCCTCAGTCAGTAAATCCTTCTCAGCTCATCTTAGCACTACTGCAAGGCTAATTGCACAAGCAACAATCACATATCTAACCAGGGGATTGACTTAATTTTAAGCTCCTGTTGGAGCTATACTGTTGCACAATTCAGTGCTGATTTTCTCTATCTACAATATTACATATAAACTTCTGTGCTCGGTTTTTGCTGACTTTTTTTCTAATAAAAATGAAGCATTTTTTCCACTTCCACATACATACACATGCACCTCCAATTATTAATGTTAAACCCTTGTCCATCTGTCTATGTTAGCAAAGTCAAATTCTTTCTAGCAATTCCCTTCTAAATCACTTCACCACAATCACTCTGTGCATGAGAAGAGCAGCAGATTAAAATGACTTCTCAAAGTGTTGTTAGACATGAATGCGAAAGCTTTGACTTAAGTTAATCCACATCTTTAGATACAGTTCACTGAAATGGGGATTTGTAATGTTTCTGTGGATATTTCTGATACAGAGTGCAGCAAGTTCTATGTTACAGGAAGAGACTCAAAACATGAGATGCATTTGGTTCTGAAACTTGAAGTTTGTAGGAAGATAGGACTTTGTGTGTGGATTAAAAACCACAATAATCAAAATATTATGAACACTGAGTCCCAGGGCAATGCACTTTTTCCCCTCGACAGAGCACTGTAGTCTTCTAGTACTGTAAAATACAACTATTTAACATGATGGCTCTCCCAAAACGTTGTGAACAGTATCATACACACAGAAAAAAATTTCTCTCTTTTTTTTTTTTGAAAATATAGTTTAGATTTTTCTTCTGGATATCTTTAGGTCCTGCTCTTAATCTTTTCTCCACACATGTGAAGATTTTTTGTTTTTTAAAAACAGTGGAAATTTACTGATAATCATTCAAGTCCTGTGGAAGGGATTAAGGAAAAATACCAAGCATATCAAGATAAAATTGCAGAGGATGGCAACAATGATTCCTCTTCAGCTTGCCAGCTCTGCCAACAGTTGGGTGGTTGGGAGCCAGAGGCCCCCTCCTTCCAGTGCTGGAGGATATGCCTGCAGGGGCTACAGTCATGCCTAGAACAAAACCCATTGTGATCCCTCTGCAACTAGAAAGCTATCATCCTGTCCTCAGAGCCTACAACATTCAAACCAAGGAATAAACAAAATACCAACTGCCTGTTATGCATCCATATGACAAACCACTTCATCTGCACCATCACAACATTTTGCATCAGTCTGAAGCCCTGTCTGACTTTCTTATGGGACCTGAGCTCCCCCTTTAAATCTCGTCTAAGAAGAATGATAGCAAGCCATCATAAGCATTTTATTATTCCTATGTACTTTCACATTATCTGATGCAAAGGGTTTGGCATTTCTTGACAGTGGAGTCTGTACAAGAATTGGGTGGACTGGCCATTCCTTGAGCGGTGGGAGAGTCTCAAATGCTAATATGGATGCACAAGATCCTTGCCAGGCTAGGCTGGATCTAAATAACAGTGCTGTCAGTTTGTAGGATAGAAAATATTCCTCATCACTACGAATTTATACATAATGTAGTTATCAAATGGTTGATGCTTGTGAACTATTACCCAGCTAAATGTGATTTATATCTAACTTTATTACATTGTCTAATGAATAATATGGAAGCAGGAAGGAAAGAACAAACAAAGCAAGCAACTATTGCCTACTGCAGTCATTTCAGAACAAAAATTGTTAGTCTGCCTTTTTTCTGCAGTTCTATAGTGAGTCTGTGGCCATAACTGAAACAAAGCTTTGCAACAGATGTACAGAACTCAAAACTGATAGTAAAATCGTGTGATTAACATAAATATAGAATAAATATTAATAAAAACAAATATCAGGGCATGAGATTTCATGCTATATAGCCTCAGGAGATTAAATATTTAACTGTTTTAGTTTGTCCAATTTAAATAATACTTTCTCATCCACTGCTTAAAGGAGTTGTGAGAATTAATTTATGTCTGCTTTGACCTATAGATTGCTACAAAATGCCAAGTTTTATGAATAGTTCTGGATTTTTCACATGACCTTGCCTTCATTGCTTTCTATTCCCATATGTACAGCATATTTTCAAGTTATGGTTGTATGTAAAAGTATGTTTCACTGGTTGCATGTAGCTACAGCTACAACAGGTGCTCATATGGATATAGCTCTTCTAAAAAAATATAGCTTTTCTCAACAAGAAATAAGATTTCTTTTTTACTTAAGGCTAAAGGATACATGCCATACACCCCCCCACCCCCACCCCCCCATTCTGTGTTGGGTGTGTTTCACAGAACACCTTGAATATGGGCAGAGGAATATGTATCTCCGCAATACCAAATCTTGAACCCAAGTTCTACCCTCCACAGACCATGCATGGAGAAAAAGTAATTCACACACAGAGAATTCCCACACATTTTTAGGTACACCAGGCTCACTGAATATGTCTTGGAGAAACAACCTGCACACCTAGATCTTATATATTAAGACTCAGTATTCCTGTATTCACCAACTGCAGCTGCTTTTGTTTTGACATGGGATGCAGAATCTCACAGAATAGCAGGCTGGTTAGGACTGGAAGGGACCTCTCATCTCATCTAACCCCCCAGCTCAAACAGAGCCACTTAAAACAGGCTGCCCAGGACCATGCCAAATGGCTTTTGAAGGTCTCCAACACTGGAGATTCCACAACCTCTCAGGGCAAGCTGTGCCAGTGCTCTGCCGCTCCCACAGTAAATGTTTTCTTATGTTCACATGGAACAATCTGTGTTTCAGTTTGTGCCTATTGCCCTTGATCCTGTCTCTGGGCACCAGTGAAAAGAGCCTGGCTCTGTCCTCTATGCCTCTATGCACGCTCCCTTCCAGTATTTATATACATCAATAAGATCCTCCCTGAGTGTTCTTTTTTCCAGGCTAAACAGTCCCAGCTCTCTCAGCCTTCCTTCAGAGATGCTTTAGTCCATCATCTTTGTGGCCCTTGGCTGGACCCTCTCCGGTATGTCCATGTCTCTCTTGTACTAATGAGCTCAGAACTGGGTACAGTATTCCAGGTGTGACCTCACCAACACCGAGGGCAAGGATCACCTGCCTCATTATCTCATACTCTTCTGGGGAAGATTTTTTAAAATAATAGCAAGAAGTAAAAATAATAATAAAGATTCAAATGTGCAGTTGTAAATTCAAACGTTTGAGCTGTTTCCTCCTCTTTTGACTTGAGCTGATAAGCTGAGGAAAGCAGCTCCCAAGCTCAACAAAGACTTGATAAAGCCCTTGTAACTGAAGACAGGATTTTAAGGCAAACTAAGAGGAAAGTGGCAAGCTCCCAGTAAATATGAGCCAAAATGAAATTTTCTGTTCTGTTGTTGAGAAATGCATCTTGCAAATGGAACTGAGAATTAGTTCAGATGAAATGAATTCTAATAGGGTAGAAGAAAGCCTTGCCACACAGCACACACTGTTCCAATCCATAAAAAAGCTGGGAGCTTGGCTAACCTAAGGAAAAATTCATATCAAGCAACTGACTAGATAAATAAATGTCGTAGACTGCTGCAGAACGGCATAACCATATTAAAATATAGATATCAGATAAATAAATAAAATATAAGATAAGATAAAAATTGCATGATGGAACTCCATTTGTGTCTCCCATAATTTTGTGTAGAGTGTTCCCTTACAAAGCACAACCAGTAGTAGCAAAGAAGACCTGATCCTCTCAAATGGCCCTCCTTGTAGGAGAGGAGAAACTTTCTGTGTTTCTAAACTAGTAGTACAAATATCCTTACCTGCTACCTTTTTCCCCAGGGCCTCCCTCTTTTCCCAGCCTTCTGTCTCATTTCTTCTGCTCCGCTCTCTTCATCTTGATGCTCAGCAAGGAGACCCTAAACAGATATTCCAAACAGCCAATAGGGGAAGCTGGAAAGAGAGAGGCACATGCACTGGTGACAATATAGACTCGGGGGACCCGGGAAGGGTATGAGGTCTGCTTATGTTTGCACAGCCTCTTAATGAATACTCTACATAGTGCATAACACAATTACATTATCTGATGGCATCCCCTATGTATTAGTGACTCTAGCCTTGCAGTTCAGAGCAGTTGTATTTTTCAACATTTTGTTTTGTTTTTCAAATGGAACATATTGTCAGGCTAGCAGATATCCACCTGGAAACCCAGAATGTTTTTGGGAGAGACCTACAAGAAAAAAATGCTACAATTTTGTTATTTGTTACTTGTGTTCAATTAAATCCCATGCTCAGGGTTGTGTTCAAAAACTTCTATTTTGCCATGTTTATCCCATGGACAAACACTATGTGATAGTGATGTTTCATACGTTCTCCTTTCCTGTTTATACAACTAATTGTCTTCCTGTGATGATTAACCCCCTGCAGTCTTCTCACTGACTTCAGCAATGCTGGGTTTACTTAGCATTATCTTGCCATTCAAAAAGTAATTCCATTTAGGAACCTTGGTATAGCTTTAAGAACTTGATTTCAGAGACTCAGGCTTGAAATCTATTAAAATGCAAACAAAGTAATTTTTGCTCACATTTCATTGATGTCTGGCAGCTCTGTTCTATTAACCAATGGCTGGAGGATGTTTATTTTGAACATGTGTTTCGTTGATAGAATAGGGAAAAATTCATTTATTTTTGACAAATCTACATAAGCCTGAGAGTTTTGTTTGTTTTATTACAGTCTCCCATTTTTAAAATTTATATTCAAAACACCCTACAAAAAAGAACTAGATTCTGATTCCCACTCATTTCAATATAGCTATCTGTACATTCAGAAACAGGCTGAACAGGAATCCCAACCACAGATCTGAAGTACAGAAAGCAGTGGGGCTTGTCCCTTCTTACAGTATATCTACTCAGATCTCCAAAGTGTATCAGCACCTACTGTGAATTACTTGTGCCCAGCAAAATACATGCTTATATGAACTGTCTAATGATGTCTTTCTGGTAAACTTAATCCCAGAACAAGAGTCCTGAGTTGCTATCACTGATGGCATGAATGCTTCAGTGATAAATTAAACCCATTAGTTTAAACTACAGTGGATCATGAGCCTTCACACAGTCACCAAATTTTAGTGTGAGACAAAATTTCTTACAGCCAGGAAGAAATACTTGATTGATGCCTTTCGACTCCAGTGTAACTGTCTGAAAGAACTTACTACCATGAACTGGAGCCTTATCAGCTGGAAGTGTTTTTCATCCTCTTAATGAAGACTGAAACTCACGTGTGTGGAGATGCCTCTTCTGTGATTGTGCTGCAGCTGGCACTGCAAAGGAAAGTATACTTGACAGATTAAATATACAGGCTACCTCTAGAAGCTAATACAAAGTATATTATTAATATTTCTCTCTGATGCTGTTTTGATGCTTTGAGCAGGGCTGCAAGGGTCTTTAAGATCATTTTTTGAAAAAACGTGTACACACATGAGAGGAATACTGGTGGATTGAGACTACAACCAAAGTAGATAGGATACTCAGAAAGAACCTGATGACAGCAAGAGTTGTGCAACATCACACAGCAGATCAGTTTTTAATTTCGAAACAGCATCAAGACATTGAGTACTTGCAAAGTTCCAGTTCAGGAGAATGAACCTTCCAAAGTTTGAAACATCCACTCGGCATTGCGTTAACATCAAATACATTTGGCTGGCCCAGAGATACAGATATATGACTTCTGTACCACCGGTTTATTTTTCTGGAGATTATTATAGTATGTACACCATGTGCTGTAATGAGACTTCTCAAGCAGCAGATAATATAGGAATGGGAAACAAATGTATTGGGTGCCACCCTAGAACTACACAATAGTTATATTTTACCCCCAGAGAGATTAATTACGACTTTTTGTAAAAAGACTACTTAGAATAGATGCTGTCCTTCTCCTCAAATACGACCATGCAAAGTCTCAGGATTCTGATCAATTTATAAGTGCAGTACATACAGACTAGTACTTTTCTTTTTCTTTCCCTCCTTTTTATAACTTTTCATATAGCCTGTGGCACACACACAGCCTAAGTCTATTTCTGCTGCAGGTGGCACTGAGGGTTAGAACCTCTTAGGATGTGAAGTTGTGCCTATGCCATTACAAAGTAACACGGTTATACCTATGTACATCTGAGACAGCTCAGTCCCTTAATCTATGGATAGGCATAATGATGGTGAAATAATGTGGTCAAATGTTCCTTGTTACACTCCTTTCCCAACCACTGATTAGTCCTTCTGAAAGGCTCCAGGTACTCTTACCCTGCCAAATGTTCTGTGAACTTTCTTCACAGCTGCTATAGCCTAAACCAAAGCACAAAAATTCAGGTGAAAAAGGAGTAATTAGAAAATAAATGTCTTCTGCTTGTGCACTTTGCGTGAACCCAGACCTTGTTCATAACCTAGTCTGACTTAGATCAGGATGATTTAAAAAAAATTGTTTCAGCAGACTGAAGAGTCAATAACAGTAAATTTACCCTTATATACTATTTTTATTTTTACCTTTGTCATGCTCTTAATTAGCAATATATTCATGATGTGTGAAGGCAAAACCAGGAGGTAAATTTTTATGACTCAATTAAAGGGAACTTTATTGAGTTGTATGTTGTATTTGAAGTTTTGTAATATAAAAAAAAAATAATATTTGTGGATGTTAACAAGGAATACCAGAGCTTCATTACAAAACCTGAAAGATAATTATGATGCGAATCACCACCAAATCAATGTCGCATTATCAATAAGTCCATAGCTCTCAAGAAAGCAAACTTTATTTACACTGAACCAGATAAACAGAGACACATTTGTTGCGGGTGTTTATTTCTGGAAATGTTTGATAGGTATTCTATTATCATTGTATTTTTGGTGTTATTCTGCATCACTGCCTTCTTCATCTCTGATTAGAGAAGGTTGAGAGGGTTGCTTATGACTGAACACAGAATAATATTTAATCTATTTATTTTAAATTTGCATAAGATTTTATACCTCTGTTCTCCTGTGCAATGAATTTAAGAAAGAAGGAGAAGAGGGCTGAAAAGCCTGTTGAAGATTAAGTGCCCTTTTAGTTTCTTTATCACAGTAATGAATCTTAGCAAATTCCACATGGTAAGACAGGAATAGGAGCAACTGTATGTGCTTTTTTTCTCTTTCTAAATGTATAGCTGTACACACTTGTGGTGAAACACATATTTATTGTGAGCATAGATATACACGAGTGTGTCTGTGTAATTAGCATTAATAAAGAATGAAATATTAAATTCCTCAAACATCAAAAGTTAATATAGTTCCACAACTATTGACTAAATCATATTGTATATTTTGAGTATGATTTACAAATGTTTTTTGTATCAGTTTAAACCTGTTCCTGTGAAAGGTAATGGAAAATTTTCTAAAAGGCGTCATAAGCCCCTTTATACTTTTTACTTATAAAGTAGTATGCAGTGAAAATGTACAATATTGGTTGAGAGCTAATTTTTTTCCATAAAACATTAAAAAAAATTACACCACCTGAGTGGCCATAAGAGTAAAACAGACCAAAAAGCCCAAGCAAAACCCAACCCCTTCCAGCACCAAGCTCCCACCAAAATACTATAAATGCTCACGACTAGATTAAATCTTTGACTAACTCACAGCAATGAGTCTGAATTCAGGTTGGTTACAAGCTCTAAATATTTTGTTAATGGTGTCATTTCTATGAAACTTTATTTTTAAAAAAAAAAATCTGAAAGGAAGAAAACTGAAGCTATTTGGTTTTCAGATTTGTGAGCCATTCTCACCATCAGCCTCCATAAATTGGACAAACCCAGCATGTACAACCCCATCTTTTGTGAGCCTGGCTGAACCTAGTCAGTCTAACTAACATCCTCTCAACCAAGAATCCACATTTTCAAGTGTTTTAGGTGTCCCAGGTTCTAGGTGGTGAATGAGGGCCACAGCCAGTGAAGGCAGGACTGCAACGGGCAGCTGTGATCCAGCACACCCAAAGGGCGACAGTAAGGGAGATGCGTCATCACAGACATTGTCAGCAGGAACAAGAGGCTTCTCTCAGGTGCAAATACATCTGTGGTATTTTTCTGCCTTAATGACACAGGAGAAATTTTGTCATTCTTCAGTTTGCTAGCTCACGTGAAAATGGCAGCATCAACGAGCTGAATAAAAGGAATTACAGACGTGTGAAACAAACCCAAAAGGGGAAGAGCAGAATTCCAGTAATGTTTTCTTTTTTTATATAAAGACCCACTTGAGGCCATTGAGCTAATTTCAAAGTACAATATTAAGAAACTCTTAATCTATCATGCAGTTCTTCATCGTGGAAGAGAAAAGGTTGGTTCAATAATAAAATCCCAAGTCAGCTGCTGTGATTACTGTGATTCCCTTTTTCTTCTGATAAAATAGACCCTTTTCCCTTTGGGGGTTGTACAAGCCCAAATCAATGAACCAAAATTGGTTCCAACACACCAATTTTGGTTCATTGATTTCCAGGCCAGCATTCCTTTTATTTACTGGACAAAATCTCACAAACTGTCAGTAATATCTGTAGGTCTTTTTGTTTGAACTTATTTCAAATGTGTTGTCTTTTTTTCATTCTTCTTCCATCATCAGTAATTGTTTTAGGTTACTGTTACCTTTTATAGAAGCCTGCTTCTCACAGCTGAACACTCACATAACGGATATTTTGGGGGTACACTTCTGCAAGTCATAAACTATATTGGATCTGAAATCGTGTTACAAGCAAAAGCTTCTACTTATTAGGCAAAAAAAAAAAAAAATATTCTACATAGGTAGCCATGGTAGCTTTTACCTTTCACAAGCAGAATGGAACAAAGTTATATGCACAATCAAGAAATATTAAACTCACTATTCCAAGACTACTATTGGAAAAGTAGGTACATTCCTAATTTTGGTATGTTCTAGATTTGCAGGAGCATACTTAACTCAGTGTTGCTTTGACTGAAAGGTGTAACTGGAGCCAAGTCACACCATTCAAATGTGTATTTTGCTGAGCTTACACTTTATTAATGTCATGTCAAGGTAAATTAAATAATTTTTTTCAGAACAAACCATTTGAGGGGGTTTCCCATTACAATGGCACATAGTTTTTCTCAATGTTAAGTATGAAAAGTCACAATTACTTGGCCCATTTGAATTTTGTATGATTTTAGATTTTCCTTTTTTAAAAAAATTTAGTATTCCCTTGCACCATCATGGCAAATGTAGTATTTATTTGGAAACATTTTGGTACCTTGTATATGAAAATATGTGACTTACATCAGATATATCTTTAATATTGTGGCCTGAAAGTTCTTTTTTAAAATGTAAAAGGCTAGAACAAACTGAGCAAGGCAACAGAAATGATCTCAAATTCTATTTTAAATCATGAAGTGTAGCTGAATTTAGTTTCTAAATTTTATCTGCTTTGAAATGTGTTCTTTTTTTGTTTCAGAAGAACTTCAGAAGGCATGCATATTCTGGTTTAGCTATTGCTTTTAAGAGAATATGGAATTAACAAAAGGCAAGTGATCATACATTGATGAACTTAGAAAATATATATTTCAAAGGATAATAGAAAGATATAGGCATCTGATATTTTTAATATATTCATCTTTCTAAAAAGAAATAAATGTTTCCATTCATTGTACATTATTTTTACTGCCAAGCCAGGAAAGCTATACATACTGAAAGAATTCCTTTTCTGATTGTTATTCCCCGGTGTTTAATAAATTTTATTTCACATCCTGGGTTTCGGCCTAATCAGAGAGGGAATATTGCATACATACCTTTTTGGAATAACTTGGTGGGGGTTTTGCATGCTTATTAAAATGGATGTTTTAATGGAAGTGATAAATGTAAATCTCCCATATATTCTATTGGACCTATTTTTTTCTTTTTTCCATTCCATTTATCATTCTACCTTGCCTCTGCATTTTCTCATCCTGGCCTGATCCAAAGCTAACAGAATCCAATTCAGTAACTTCCATGGTTTCAGTGAACTCCAGGATGGGACCCTGTGGTAAGTGATAATGAAGAACTCTATGTCTGCTTTTACTTCGTGCACAGCATCGGAGCCCTGCATTGTAGATCTGACTTCATTATAGTGATTCTGGCTGTTGGTTTTACTTAGCACCCCTAGCTAGGGCACTCTAAACTTACTCTTTAAAAGTACAATAAAATGAGTCACAAAAATAAGCACAATGAAAGGAGTAGGAAAGAAAGCGAGTGCAAACAAGGTTTATGAAAGGACAGATGAAATAGAAATAATAATAGGAGAGAAGAGACAACTGGTTTGAGAATAAATGAGCTTTTGGAAGAGATTTGAAAGGGCACATTAATGTAAGAGAACGAATTGAAAATGGGAGCTTGTTCCACAACAGACAGGCAAGAAAAGAAAGACTGTGTGAAGTCAGTAAGGATGAGAGAATTAAAATTGCCTTTTTTCTTGCTTTTTGCATCTCAACAAACAACATTCAGCAATCAAAGGTTAATAACAAGCAACTTGTCATAATTGCATAGCTCTCCTCCCAAAATGGCACAGCAGTAGCAAGGTGAAACATTCACACTTGCCAGCTACGACACGCCTTGATAATTCCAAAGTAGTACTGAGAAAGCTAGAAATAGATTAATAGAGAGCACAGCAAATGGAAGGAATGATAAACAAGCAGACCACAGACTATAACCAAAACCTGCCCAGAAAAAGTGACAAAAAAGGGCAGGTTCACTGCTGTTACATGAACTCTGACAGCATATTTAAAGGGCTGTAAATGTGTGTGAGACGGTGGCTACAAACACTGAATTTTAGAAAATTCGTTTACTTACTGTAAGTTCCTCAAAACTGTATCAGCCTGGTTTCCTGATGATAGCACGTTTGCCATTGTGGTCATTGCAGCAGAGCGAGGGTGAGGGCAAGTCCAGTGTCTCGTGCATCATCAACAGAATTGCCACACACTTGATCACAGAACAACTTTTAATGCCAGTAATACCTGAAGCAGAAAGAACACAGCTTGTTGCTTCCGATATAGACCTGACCTTGTTACGAATTGTGTAACGAATACTACATACATCTTAAATGAAAGCTACATACATCTTACATGAAAATCAATAAAGGAGCATAAATGTCGTTACTGTGATTTTTTTTTATTATTTTTGGTGTTACTCTTCTCATCTTAGTTTCACATTTGAAATCTGAGGTGAAAAAAATCAAGTAAATGTGTTAGGGAAAGACAACTGAACTGGTAAAGACCCAGTGTGTAAACAACCACTGTGCAGCACACTGCACCAAACACAAGATGTATAAGATGCAGATCATGTAGTTTGTGCAGAGGGAGAAAAATACCCTAAGCATCACTGTGCTTCAGCTCTCTTTTCCAAGATAAATGTAGTCCAAATATTTCTGGGTAATGCTGAGATGTTTAGGGCAAGATAAAATCTACATAATGTTAATAAATTGTGCAAAAGTATCATAAAAATCTTAGTTTACCATTGTGTCCTGTTGGAAAGATGTACTGCTTCTAAAAATTGTTAAATACATGAATTTTTGTAAGTCACTTCTTTTAATATGGTAAATGGGTTTCCAAATAGCTGTATATAGTATTTCAGTTTCCCCTGGCAAGAGCATTTTTATTTGCCTTCCTGATATTAAACTCTGATTTTCTTGATGTAGTGATGAAGTCTCTGGATTGTTGCCTTACAAGTATTTAAAAGAGAACAGAAGAGAATAAAGCAGGTCCTTATAGTAGAATTATTATTTTCTAGGCCAGAAGTATTACCTCCTAGGTCCCATTAAGACATCAATAGGGGTATAGCAGCCCAAGAGTCAAAACCTGACAGTGCAATAAAGCAAACTGATGGGTTTTCTCCTTCTCTCTTCTTAAAGCAAGGATCTTCTAAGATATCAAATATCACAGGAATTCCCTAGACTGGTCCTGCCCGGAGAAAGAAGAGAAACTGGACAGCATGAGTCATTCTTAACCAATCCCCCTTCATAACATCTCCCTTTTGTGCCCCACCAGAACAGGACTATCATTTCAGGTGCCTTCTTTCAGGGTCTAGCAGACACAACAGTGTCAAGAAGTCCTTGCCTGTAAAGCTGGAGGGTGAGCATTAAAGAATCCTCCTCCTTCATCCTTAGGGAAGTAGTCAGTCGTTTGCAGAAGGCTTCTTCATACCCTGCCCACTGCTAAGGCCAAGGGTTGGATTTCTTTTCTAAACAGAAGTGAGAACTGATTATCAGTTAGCACCAAAAATCATACAACAAAGTCCTGGCTAGACGGTGTCATAGATAAAGCTCCCGTTGGCTCAAACAGAGCCAGAATTTCACTCCTTGTCCCATTGTAACAGAAAATCCAAAAAGGGCACAGTATCAACGGCTGACGACTCAGGCCCACCCATAAGACAGTATGAACAGGTTTTCATGTAACCAGTGTAGACAAGCAGGTAAAAAGGCATATTGATCTTGCAGAGGTTCAATTTTAATACAGAGTTTCATCCAGAGTGAAGAAAACTCAGACTGCATATGCTTATATATTTTTCATAAGGACCATCATATTTCATCCTGAAATTTTCCTCTAGAATGTAGCAGACCGTGCTAAATCATTGCAGAGAATGAGAAATGCTTTCTTGTGTGTGTCTGTTTCTATGCACCAATGTCACAGTTTCAGCATGGGAATAGAAGAAAACAGTGGTATCCTGTAGGCTCATTTCAAAATTCTCTAGGAAGTCTATCTTCTTTCTTTTTATTTATTTACAAATAAATACAATTAGCTATAATATTCTATTGATTGAATTGTTGTTCTTTGATTTAGTTCCTAGAGTGACGTTTTCAGTCTACATATGGCTTACATCACTTTTCATGAGACAGTTATGGGAAAATGATGATTTTCAGATCTAGACATTGTCTAAATTGTCTTTTTCTGCTCGAATGCAAGGTATGTAGTACAATATAAACTCTGCACAGTTAGGTAACTGGATAAGGATATCTGATTTGGTGATTTGCTTTCTGGGTTTTGGTGTTTGGGGTTTTTTTTTTCCTTTTCACCCATGGGTTTGTTGGTTTGGTTCGGTTTGAGGCTTCTTTGGTTTGGTTTGGTTTTCCTAAAATATCAAGAAAGGATTTTTAAGTGTTACAGATCTCTGCATATTTATGCATCACAGCCAGGACACAGTGCTCTGATCCATTGTTGTCTCTAGCTGAAGAAAGCCTATCAGATATTACACGATGTAGGACAATAGAGGGATATTCCAGATCATATTCGTGTATTTTGCCCATGGAATGTGCTGAAAACAGTTTTCAGTTCAAAAGCAAACCCCAAGCTCATTTGAAACACCCATGGTTGAGGTATGTGAACTTAATAGCATCTGAAGTTCAGAATATATTGTTCCCCAGTTGCATGATCTCTCCCTAATGCCTAAGAGAGAGCTCTTATCCTGCCCAATCTACATTCTCTAAAACATGCTTTCAGAAGTTAGGTCTGAATAAAGACATTACATCATTAATTTGAAAAAGTGTCCTGCTCCACATGTGATATATAACATCTGGATGTAAAGCACCGGACTTGCCTAGCATTTATATCAGTACAAGCAACTTCAGCCAGTAAAATCAGGCCTTGATGTTTAGAAAGTCTGCGTCATTCCTGGCTAAAATAATTCACTCTAGCAAAACTTAAGGCTCAACGAGAGAAGGAGAAGCCCGTCAGACCAGCTGGTGGCAGAGGCTGTGCAGGCTCCCTGCAGTCACCCCTTGCACCAGGGAGACCTGGGGGTGATGGGTGAAGACGCAGTGGTGCTTAGGCACACCGGATCCCTCTGCATACAGAACGCTTCTCTGTTTAAGTGAACAGGATTTAAGAGTACTTCATTTTGCAGAGGCAGCTGTAACTGGCATTGGGCTTTGGTCCAAGATATCCATTTTATATCAAATACATAGTGAATGGGCAGTCTTTAAGAAGTTTGTAGACTCTTAAG
>JAVJGJ010000032.1:31382105-31434525 GCA_035590215.1 Microhierax caerulescens | reverse complement strand
CTCTGCCCCAGGCTGAGCAACCCCAGCTCCCTCAGCCTGTCTGCACAGCAGAGGGGCTCCAGCCCTGCCATCATCTTTGTGGAGATAATCTATAAATAATTTGTAACTATAGCTTTTAATAATTGGAATGTTAAAGTCTGATTTATAAAATATTTGAAATAAGCAATGTGTCATCAACTTCATATTTGAACTAATCCGTTAACACAAATGTTTTTAGAAATATAGTGTTCTGAGAACCTGACACTAAAACTTGTTTCTGCACCCTTACCAAATTAAACACAATGATTGCTATATTTCTTTGAATGTCCATCCAAAATAAGCAATAAGAGATGCATATACTCTGAAAATGAACATAGAAACCTCATTCTTTGCTACTGTGAGCATATTATTTTTATTAGTTAGCTATGACATGCAAGTTAAGAGTTTGCATGAATATGGAGAAGAACCATAATATTCATGAATAGGCCTCAAACAGTAGTTTCAACAGTACTGTTTAGAGTTTTATTCCTGAATTAGCTGCAAACATTAGTTTTGCATTAGCTGCATAGTTTCCATTAGCAAACATCAACTAAAAAATTAGTGCAAAACCCTAGAAATTTCTAGTTTATCAAGAAATATAATTTTAAATTCCAGATGTTTCATGAACGTCATCCCCATAGGGATATTCCTTTTCAGAAATTCATTGTTTTTACTCCTGAATCGTTTTTTGACAATTGTCTGTCATTTATTCTTTAATTTGCCAGATAAAGATGTTCAATAACCTCCTTCAGAAGCAGACCTAGCAGTATGACACGCAGATACAAAATTTCGCAAATAACCAACTCAGTCCGGGACAAGATTGTTCGTACACTTCACGTGAGACTTACACTGAGAAATAGAAGCTGAACATCGGCATGAACTGACTTCCTGATGTCATTATGCTGAGAAATGAATTGAATCAGAAATGAACAATTCATAAACACAACTCGATTTGACTTTTGTTCGCAGCGAGAAGGATCTCTGAGCAAATGGCCTGCACAAAGCCTGTGGATCTCCTCGGTTCCCTCCAGATCCTCAGTGCTGGTGATGTAGTGATTAAAGATGCACAGCTGGGATCAATATGCTGCTTGTCTGAGTCAGAGTCCTTGATCTTGTCCGTTGGGCAATAACAAACTCTTAATTCCAAGACCACATTTGATTTTTCAAATGAGACCTTCATCACTAGCGACCAAATGCGATTATAACCTCAGAGGTGACTGGCAGATCTTGTCACATCATTGTCACCTCTTCCCGTAGTGCTCATAATGGGTAAGTGCCCCTGTCACAGAGTGGCACCCTGAACCCTGGCCCTGGCTCTGTCACAGTGGGGGTGCCCCATGAAAGACTGGTGGCCCCCGTGCAAGTTCACACCCTGCAGTTACTCTGAGGACACCCTCTGGAGCTGTCTGATGCACTTCACAAGAACTCTATTGGCTTAAATTTTTTTTTTTTTTTTTTTAAAAAATTGAAATACATTCATTTAGTTCATATAACAGTGTTGCTGCAATTTTCTATAGCCATAAATAAAACATTTTAATTATACAACTTTATACATCATGAATACAGAAATAACTGAAAGTCGAGGAATACACTTTATATCGTCTGAAAGTCAATTCATTAGAATTGCTTTATAACGGTCGTTATAAATTGCCTTCTAGGTATCCTGCTTTCAGGCTTCTGCTTTCAGTGCGTGTGGAGCAAAGGATAAAATCTGAACTATACACTTGATACATTTAAAGTGGGTAGAATCTGCACCTGCTCTGCAAAAGTTTTCATTGTTTTAATGAGTCAACATGCATACATTGTAAATTAATGATATATTACTTAACCATAATAGATGTATCCGTAGCATGTGTTTTTAAGAAACATTTCTAGACATTTTCCATTAGTCATACACTGCAATTATCTCTAAAAGTATCATTCAGAATTTAAGGCTAATATTCCTAGGCACAATCATGCGAGATGGCCAGAACGTGAATGTATGACCAGGTCCAAACTAGAGAAAGAGATCATTGCTGTAATCCTGGAACAGGTTTTCTAGCCAATCTGAAAATATTTCTGTATTATTTTTTAAGATAAATTACAAAGTGTGTGACAACATCTCAGTGAAGTCCTTTGGGCTGCTGAGATGCTGTACGGCACATGTGCTGCAGGCCCACTAACAGTCAAGTAAAGTGGCAGCTTCCAAAGAAAGATGTTCTAATGCCACATGCTATAGGGCATAGATGATGCAGGCAAAATCGTAACAACTGCTCAGGCTCAGCTGATGGATCATCCTCCCAGTTAGAAAGATTCCTAGACTAGGGCCCACTTAGAGGAAGGGTGAATGATGGAACATAAAACAAGGACTGCCACTGCTTGCAGTAACCAAACGGAGCCTTGCCGGAAAGTCATTCTGCGGAAACTAGTCATTTCGGTGTGACAATTCCGAGAGCATCGCTGTCACAAGTATTTCTCTTCCTGGTAAACAATATTCAGCAGAAAAAACTAGAGAAAGACCTGCAAGCAGAAGTTAGGGTCTGCTATGTACATACACCAAATGGAGAAGTGGTTTGGTTTGTGTCTCTTTCCGATGACTCAGGCTGAGAGGTTTATGTTTTAATTGTTATTTTTAAATCTGTTTTACAGATTCCGCATTCAGCCTAAGACTGGGATTTTATTGGTACTTTATACGTTTGGCTCTCAGACTCTGGAGGCACTGTCAAAAGCCTATTTTTTCCCATCACATCTCTGAAGCTTTTACAGCTGCTTCCTCTACTATGCACTTTATGTTTTGTACACACTTCAATTTGACAAAGTAACTGGAGAGCAAATCATAAACAAATATATAAAATTGGCAAAATTTGTCAATAACTGTAAGAGTTTGGTTTGGAGTAAAAATAGATCTTCTGAATTTTTCTTTATGCATTCAGCAGACTGTAGTGTTCTTAAAAGCCATGAACATTGGGAAAAACTAAGAAAGGCTGTCAGACATGCAGACTTCAACCTTGACAGCGTATCAGGATCCAGACTTGCAGTCCAGTAACAAGCACATAAAGAGACAAAAGCCAGCAGTTCTTAATATTAATGAGGACTTTTTACTGTAAGATTGAGTGTTCTTCCTTTTTATTACAGCATTATAACACAAATACAAAAAAAGTCATCTAATATAGTATTGAAAAACAAAGGGGCAAAATACATTATATCCTCAAATTGCCAACACATTATAGGATTTACTTTATTTATGTAAAATCCATGCGTCTAGTTCAATCTGCTCATCCCATATCCTTTCCCCCGGCCAACAACGACAGGCAGACACCTGCTGAACGACTGTTTCACCACACCAGTCTCGGACAGCAGTCTATGGGATGGGGTGAGCTGCGTTTGAGGCATTTATCTCTGTAGATTACTGGGAGACCCAAAACAAGTAGATTAAACCAGTTATCTGACTTTTAGATTGCATTATTTTCACTGAAGATGGGATACAAACCACCCTTTGCTTTCACAGTCCTTCTCCAGTTGCAGCTATAGAGTCCTTCTAGTTTTCCTCAGCTGGTTACCTTACGTCTATAAAGAGAAATATACTTGGTTTATGCACAAGTAGCATTTTCTGCAAGTTGTCACAAGAGGCTTGACAGTCTAATTATATACTTTGACTGACCTTCATATTTAATTTAAACAACTGGAAAATAATGAAGTTTTGTCATTCTAGATTGACTGATCTTTCAGTCTTCTAAGAGGAATACTTCCAAAGGGTAATAACAGGAAATCAAATCTCCATCCAAAATGTTCCATACATCAAGTCTTCCATTGACTGCATACAAATTCTACATCTAGACACATGGATAACTCCAGGAAAGAAAACTCTGATGTCCTGATCTACTCACACTTCACTATTATATTAGGTGATAATATTTTAAAGAATTTACAGCCAGCTACCATCTGATTTGATGACACTGACTTGTCTAGAAGCAATCTCCAAGCAAAGCTTTGTACCACCTTTAGTTGGCTGAATATCTTATCTGATAGCTGAACCTCCAAGTTACGAACAAGGACCCAATTCGTCTTCCCAGCAAGAGAATCCACAGCAAAGCCTCTTCGTCCCCGTAACTTTTAAGACATAAAAATGGTCTCCCACGATCAGAATGAGCTGGTGGCTTCCCCAAAAGTGGTGAGTTAAAGTCAGACATGCAGTTTTTCCACTGGCTGTCCTCAGGATTTCCTGAATCACTGTGGTTTGCGTGGGGATGGGGATGCTGCTGCAGTACCACAGGGATGTGCCTGCCGTAAGGATACAGGTCATTTGGTCAGGAAATGGAACTTTCTCAGGTTCGTAGTGCTGTGCTGCTAGCACAGCTAGAAAGAAATACAATTGATCTGAGCGGGTGACAGTTACTAAACTATTTGGAAACACTTGCTATAACTGGTAAGAATGTACATTTCCTTTGCAATTTTTAACTTAAAACTTATGATTAATGTAAAATAGCCTAGTATTCAGCTTTTGCTGCAGTTCGTGCAATGCTCAGCTTATTAAAATGAATGACCCCATGAAAAAGCATTAGCATTTGGCAATTGTGGGGATGTAATGAAGCATAATTAAAATGATTAAGAAATAAATTGAAAGAAAATAGTTAAATGGTCTATGTGTGCAATCCAGCAGTGCCACAGGAAGCCTGCAGAAGGTCTCAGCTATCGTGGTATTCCAGCCATTTCTGCAGCCCCCAAAGCTGGGGAATAGTGACTGACGCTCTCCTAAACATCAATTTTTCAGCTGCTGCCCACCAGAAGCCTGGGGGTCAGCTGTGAAGGTACCTCTGACATTGTTGTAAGTAACTTTAGCTGCTATGGGACAAACACTGCCTAAAGAAAATTAGTGTGCCTGGGTTTCATCAACATTTTTACTAGAGTCAACAACATAAATCTATGTTTGTGTAATCTGAGCAGCTGTGTTATAGCTAGAGTCTCCATTCTCAGGATTATTTCCTAATATTGATGTGTTAGGTCCTTATTTATCAAACATCATCTACTCTACTCAAGCTGAGGACTTGCTCTCCTTTTCACGTTTTCTATGAAAGCTCTGTAGATAAGCAGTGCAGGGACGGTACAGGCAGCATATAAATAATTGCAGGAAACAGTCACTTGTGTAAATCTGTGAAGGTCCGTAGAATGTGATACAGACAGAAAAATCACCACCATTGTTTGACAATTGCAAAATGCAAGCAGAAATTTTTAGGAGTGGACCAGTCTGGGAACAAATGTTCCACGATGTGTTCCCAGTTTATCCTGAATTACCTGCATCATGAATAGGAGAAGAATGAAACCTGAACTGTTTGCTCTGGCTTATTTCTAGCCCGTGCATAAGAACGTATAAGGCAGGAATGAATGAAGCAAAGATTTAAACTCAGCAACATATATTGTTAAAAGTGAAAGGAGGATAGGAAATGTGTGTATGGACCTGTTTGGTTCAGAAAGGCTCAGGGTAAGAGCACAGTTATTGTGACCGTCTCACCAGAATGCAGAAGCAAGAGTGCTGTACATTTATACTCACAAGTTGTCAAGTCATTCTTTGCATTTAAAATTGTTCCTGGTAAAACCTCTAATGACTCTCTAAATAATGTTTAGTGAAGAAAAATGCTGTCATTCAAGCATAACTGTGGACATCTGCATTCGTTTATAATAAACAACCTCATTGGATTTTATATATAGATATATTAGGAAAATTCCATGTAGCTGGAAAATACAGAGAAATAATAGCCTGACACCAGAGTAAAACCTTTCTGCAGTATCATCAGCTGAGAATACAAAGGTCATTCTCTTCTGATATTGAGGCAGGTTTCTTATTGATTGTTTCAATGCCAGAAAAAAAAAAAAATCAGATTAAAATAAAAAGACTTTTTTAGTCTCAAACAGAAATGAAAAATAGCTCTTAGGGGGAACAAAAGAAAGGCAATAAAAATTACTGTATTGTGCCAAATGCAGGCAGTTTCAGCTTGTTTTGAAAGATTCTTCCACATAATGATAAAAGATGACTTTAAAGCAGAGGTATAATAACAATAAGTGTTTTGTCTAAAAATAGGTCATTAATATGAATATTAGATGAGATTAACATTGCCATATAATTGTTTTGTTCTACTTTGGATTATTTTGTACAAATGTCTGTTTCCAAAAGAAATTCCAACAACAAAGAACTATCCTGAAGACGCAGAAAACCCTCAGAAGGGAACCACAACCCTCTCTCCCTGTATTTAAATAACACCTAGACTCTCGACCTGGAGTGCTCCTCAGCTCTTCAGCTGACAAAGTGTATCAAAAGGAAATCTCTGTCAACAATAAAGGAATCATAATTTGCAGGGTATCTATCCTCCTGGTACAGAGCCATCTTTCAAGAGGATTATTCTTCTGGAAATAGGAGTAATATAACACTATAAGCTATGTCATATGACTGGTTTTTTCCCCAGCCACAATCTCCATTTTCATCTTAACGGTGTGAAAAGACCCTTCCTTTGTCCTTAGGTCATACCACTTCACCTGTGTTCACACCTGTGCTCAAGGTCCAAACAACACCATTATCACCGGATTTGGCAATGCTCGAAATGACTTGCCTCTTCCAGGTGAGATAAACCTACCCTACATTTAAGATACATTTTCAATGCAAACATTACTTTAATAATTAGCACCACTTACAGGATAGGAGAATTAGACTTAAATCTGATGTGATAACTAACAAGGCACAGCCGATGTTTTTGCGTCCACCTCTGTTCAGCGGATACCCACAAAGCCTGGGAAGCGCTACCTGTAATTCGGAAAATAGCCTGTAAGTGAGCAGTAAGTGCTGCACTGGTTTAGAGCTCTCAGTCTTCCCAGAAATAACCAACAAACACACTGAAATTTATATTTTCAGAGACGTACCCAAATCTAGCCCAGGATGGCTACAATAACATTTCCTCTTTGTTATCTTAGGCTCTAATGAGTAATACCCAAGCTACGTGTAAAATGTTCTGAATGGGAAGTTGGCTTAAATCCTTTTTTTTCGCAGGCTAAGATTTTTCAGGTATAACTAGCTTTCGAAAATTAGTTCATTAAAAACACATCGTCAGGATTCCAAATCATAACTGTAATGGATGTCCTGAATTTTAAAATGTCTGAAATTGCAAATAGGCAGCGAGTGGATACTTCAGAAGTGTTAATTACTTTACCTAACTCGGTGTGAATTAGGTAGCCAGTGCCTTTCAGTGTCACCTATCTTTCAGAGTCGCAGGTTAAATTTCTGTATATTTATTCAGTCAAAATTCTTCAAATTATTTCCAAAATCTACACAAAGGTCTTAACTGCATATATTTACATTAATTTCATTATTTAAAATTTTAATATATACAAGCACATCAGCAGCTAGCATTTTTATATTGCAGAAGAATATTTAATTGGAAAAACTGTCTGTTTCTTCACTTCCAAAAATCCTAAATATGTAGATTTTTACATGTTTTAATTGTATGCACACACGTTGTATGTGTGTATCCATGTTTCTGTTACCTGAATTTTAGCAAATTTTCAACATATTCAACGTACAAAATGAATTCTACCACGTATTCCCAGTCTTTAATGTTTTGGTTTGGGGTTTTGTTTTGGTTTTGGTTTTGTTTTTTGACAGAGAACATTTAAGTAGTTGAAAGTAATTCATAACTTGGTGGTAATGAAGGATACATGTGATTATCTTTCCAATAAATGTCAAAAGAGTTATGCTTACATAAGGATGTGTGTTGAAGTATGGTATTGCACATCACCTTTTATTTGCTCATTAACCATGGATTATTCATACTGCACAACTTGTGCCGTGATTTATCGTGTTCACAGCCAGATAACATGAATCACCTGAACAAAGAGCACGTAGACGTAGGCACTGCAACTCCTCATTAATGCCTATTACTCACCAGCTCTTCCAGTGAAAATGCTGTTCAGCAATCATGTTTTCGAAGGGACTGTCGCCAAACGTTCAGCTGCCACACTGTGTAACCCTTCACAGAAAGCAGCACCCGACAGGAGTACGAACCTATTTTGTAATCAAAGTATGAATGCTGTAATACCTGGGTGTCAGCTGCAAAGCCCCTCCCTGCTAGGTGGTGGCGGGGGCAGGTGGAAATCCCCGCCACAAAGACCTGAAACCAAAAACGTGTCATGAGGAACTGGGGAAGGAGAGAGAAAAATGGGATGGAAGGGGCACTGTTCCTCGACACCCAAAGTCAATACTTACAAATCGCCTCCCGGTTTGTTAACAAACTGAAAGTGTGTTGAAATACGACAAGGGAGGGAGTGCCTGTTCTCTTTGTGAAAACCCTTCAGCAGTTCTTTGGAGGATGTGGAGAGAAAAATTGTTGGCAATAGGTAACTCAATGCGAAAGTGGAAAGGAGGCTTCTACCACGTCATACCTCCACAGCAATGTCCATAAGCAAGCTGCTTAGCGCTGCTCTGCAAGCTTTACAGGCCACTGCCCAAATAGCCCCGTCTCTTAGCTTCAAATAATAATGTAATAATCAATAATATCTAATTAAATGTCGTAATAAATTGAGCTGAGCAGAAAATTCCATTTGATGGAGCAGCTAGAAATTTCTGAACTTGGTTTAGTTACAATTTGATTTTTTGTGAATTCTCTGAAACCAAAGGGTTATGGGCTTGCAAACTCTTGGCTTCTGTCCTTTGAAGAAATTGCCAGAAGGAGAGCAGAGCAGAAACCACACAGGTCCCACCAGAGTCTTGCTTGAGTCCCATCATAAATTTGCCATAATCCAAGCACCAGAATGAAACCTGCCACTTCTCTAAATGGCAAATTCTATGGAAAATAGATTTTCTGACTATGTTTTCCAATATTATACACATAATTTTTGAGGACTGAGATATTGCTTATTATCCTGCAGCCTGATAATATTCACTGGTATGATAAACACCTGATAAAGCATCTTCCACAATACTTGTGTGGACATCACTACTGTAATTAAGCACTTATATCTGCCAAAGATGGGTAACAAGCTGGAACGGTAGCTGAACAAATTAGCGTTCGAGTGTGTTTATCCTGCTGCATTCAAATGACTGCAGGGGTTTTTGCCTGACAGCACCAGCTGGGTTGGGAATCATAACCATTGTTTATATTGCAACTTTGAATTTGTAGGCTTCGATGTGCCTGATGAAACGATCGCTCTTTCGGGAGGAGCAGGGAGCTGCCGTCCCTGGGTGAGCTGACACAAGCTCCCATGCTCTTGCAGACCGCAGCTAGTGCTGCCTTGGCAGTTTGCATTGAAGCTGCCTGGGATTAAGGAGTGTCGTGTTAGGAGAAGCACTGCCAGAATGAAGTCAGAGTGAAACTGTCTCTCCTTCTATATGGGTTGTCTTACATTATGAATCATCATAATGAAATGGAGCTTTCTTGATGCACTGTCTGGAAGTTTAACGCTATCAGGCCTGCTCTCCACAATGAATAGCATTATTTACACCTGTGAAAAAGAGTGTAAAACACTGACATTCCTTGTTCAGCCACCTCTGACTATGTGCGATTTCATTCACTGTAGAGAACTCTGAAGAATGAGCCTTTCTTCTATGGAAGCATCAGATACCACTAACGTCAGATACTATGTATTCTTTACAAACTGGTCTATGTACAGTCCTTTGAAGATTTTTATTTTTTTCTTGAAGAGTATAATTCTAAGGGAAAAAAAAAAAAAAAAAGAAAAAAAAGAAAAGAAAGGGTCTGTTTCTGAGCCCACGGATGCTAAGGAAGGCTGGCTGTGAAGCTGACATCTGCTGCAGAACAAGGTGCCACAAAATGCAGGCTTGCGTTTTTCTTACTCCCAAGATTAAAGGACAGCAACTACCGCCTTTTACCCCAGCAGCAGGGCCTGGCCAGGGAGCGGAGGAAGCTGTTGTGATAAGGACTTTGTTTTGTCAGATGAGAACTGCCCCATAAGATGCACGGAAGAGGCAGAGCTGCTCTCCCTCTCACTGAAAACCCACCGTTTTTCTAGTGTTCCCCTTGGCATGGTAACTGAGGAGTCATAATTCAACAATAAACCTGATGGTTGCCTTCCTCAGGAGCAGGTCCCCATGCTATATTAGACATGGCTAAGAAGCAGCATTCTAAAGTCCAAGTAAATCTAATGAACTTAATGGGGTCATGAGAACATAAAAACACACAAATAACAACAGAGTTAAGCCTCAAACCCACAGTGAGATAATAAAGTTGAATTTTTGCAAGTGACTTCTTAGAGTGACTCCTTTTGCTCTCTACAGTATCTTTTTTTGTAAACAAACAAAGGCAGAAAATATTTACCAGTCCAGCTTTATAAGTTAGGTGTAGAAACTATAATTTGTTTCCCTATGGAAATAATCCCTCTTTCAAGTGAACAAATGTGAAATCTGAATTTAAAACTTCAATATTCATGTGCATTTTGGAGACAAAATAGTCAAAGTTAAAATAAATCTGGGGCATAATAAACTAATTTTCTTGACTGACTAGGCATTCAGGCTGCTGAGGCAAGAGACAGGCGTTCCTACTATTTCTGTAGCCATCTGCTTCCCTGCGTCTCAGAGCAAGAACGATGCCTGATTAATGCACTTCCTGCAAAAGTATAGACTTTACAAGAAATGACCTGTAATTATTTATGAATAATTGTGTAATGAAGAAATTAGTCAGTCTATTAGTGTGGAAAAGTATCACTCACAACATAGGTCAGATGGAAAGTGAAGGCTGAGTGGGCTTTTTCTAGTTCTTACGGCTTAGGACAGCATGTAACGTCCATGCTGCAGTGGGCTCCCTGTTATTTGTGAACCACTGTCCCTATATCACAGAGCACCTTCCAGACCGTGATGATAGGCAGTGTTACACAAATAGTGAACTTTTTTGTTGTTGGTGTTTTTGTTATTTTTTTTTGTGGACAAAGGTGTTTTAAAAGATTTAAATCCCCAGTGCAAACCAATATACATATATACCTACACACACACAAACAGAGGGAATAACTTGGAAGGATGGAAACTGAGTCTTTTCCTAGGAGATCTTCAGCATGGTACAGAGTTGAAGTTGATGGCATCCAGAAGAAGATAATAGACTGCATCCCAACTGGAAGCATGGTAATATGAGGATGAAAGTTAATAGATTTTTTTACCATAATACAAATATACTTAAGGAAACAAAATAATCATCTCATTCCTTTTTTATCTTGCCCCACCAGCAATCTACCATTAGGTGACAACTGGGTTTTTTCTGATTTCTAGGTTCAAGGAATAGCTCGTTTTCTTCACCACTTTGGCCAGCCTGCCAAAACTTCCAATTAATTCCAAATATAGCATTCTCTTGTGTAGCATTAAAACACCTTATAGGGCCTTGAGTGTATTAAGTCGCTGTACACAAGTCAAAGAGTCCACAGACAGCAATATCTTTCAAATGCAATCAAGCTGGGTGAGAATTGAATCGGCAAACTAGAATCCAGGTGGTCTATATCCTCCCATCTCTGACCCACTGAGCTATCATTTTCTCAACTAACTGTTCCTTGAAGTCAGAATTTTAGTGAAGTTTTGCAGTTGCTGACTAAAAACTGCTGCAAGGTGTAATGAAGCTAAACCCAGCAGAGTAAGTAAGAGTTAAGTAGGACTCTATAAAAGTAATATAAGCATACACAATTGAACAGATGACATTCGCCTGCCTGTTTTTAAAGGATACTCTAGAGTGCAAGTCTCCGTTGCATCGATTTGAACAGTGGCATAAGCTTCTTCACGCAAGATGAGCTAAAAATGCTCATAAATTTTTGGTTAGGATGAAAAATGAATTCCCCAAACACCCCAAACTCTGGGCATAGTCCATCCAGGGAATTTTGATAGGGATCACAACTAGTGTGTTATCATCTAGACATTCCAAGGCATGTATTTCTTTGCCGTATTTAATGCAACTTTCAGCATTTGTTGCAATTTTTTGCAGCTGTGGCCCTTTTCTTGCTCCTTCTCCTACAATTCATATCAGTAAATCATTGTTTTATCAGACAGACTATAAAAGTGACAATTTTTCTTTTGCTGTCAGATACAGAAAAAAATATATGCAAAATAATGCTTTTCCAATTCACTCATATTTCTTCCGCTGTATTATCTCAATTCTTCTGCGTTTATGCTTTATGAGAATTGCAAAAAGAAACCAACATATACTGCAAGCTTTGCAGTGCTAACCTTTTATTGTGCTGTGTTGCTTTACTGAATTTCAGCAAGGAAACATTAAAGTCTTTCCATCAAGTGATGGTCTTGATGTTTAATTTCAAGTTGGTTACAAGGCCAATAGAGTTGCAGAGGTGTTTTAAAACCTTTCCCTGTAAAAACCGGAGAAGACGAGGGCTTCCACAGCTAATGGCCCAGCTAAAATATTTTCCAAAAATCACATAAAACTCTGAGGTTTAATTTACTCTTAGATGTCATTGGCCCTGAAGGATTCATTTGCTAACAAGGTCATGGAAATAATTAATGCTAGAGGTCATGTGATCTTTACATTAAAATGTCAGGAAAATAATTTCCTGGGAATCTCATTAGCACAAAGCAAAATAGTACACAATATAATCACACACATTTTCTAGCCCAGACTTTCATTAACATTTTATTTGTTTATTTATTTAAATGTGATGGTCACGTATATATAAAAATATGGATTAATATTCAATTTTACAAGTTATGTTACCACACTTGCAGGCTATGATGGAAAAACAGGTAGAAAATTCAGGTGGTTGCTAATCAGCTAAACCTTGCTGATGCACTCCAGAGATGGGAAAGGAAACATAAGATGTTCCCTATTGTGTATAGCAGAAATATGACCATTTCTTTCAGCCTCACAAGGCTTTTGAAACTAATTCAATAGCTGCTGCACTCCTCCTTTGAGGAGAAGCCGTAGGGAGGTGCAGCCGCGCCAGGCGCTCCGGCGCTTTGCTGTGTGCAGTGCGCCTAAGTTACGAAATACCGGAGTGAAATCCGTAGTGCCAGTTTTATCTGAACCCATTGAGTGGGCATATTATGCTCTGCTCTTTAATTACATGAGCACACACTGTTTTTCCAGCAGAATGCCTGCCTCAGGGCACAATGTGGATGTGGCTCACTTGCTGAGCAGCTAGTCAATATTTTGTGTTACCCCCGTGCTTTATTTACTGCATGCTACTCCAATCCTGTGCCGAAAACTGAGATTTCCTTTCACACAGTTCTTTCTATGGTGCTCTCCAGTATAGCTCTTGATCACATCCTAAATATCAATTATATTATTTTCACTATGTATCTGAAAACTGATGGCATTTACAGGTCACATGCTTGAACTTGGGGGGAACCTTCTAATTCGTAGGTCTTGTTGTTACAGTTACCATCACCTGGGGGGGGAGGCAAGGTGTGCAGGAGGAGATATTACCAGCCCAGGGCCACATGGCTGTTTACCCAGCACAGGTTCATCTCACCTTAGCCTATGGTACGGTTTGGCTATGGCCAGTTTCTCCTTCTTCCTCTAGAGTCAACATTACGGTATATCCTCCCGCTCTGCTTTTATCTAGCTGCGTCCAGTTCCCTCCTGCTGTCTAAGCTCCTGTCTCCAGTTTAGCTTGCTTTTGGTCCTTGCCCTCCCCCAGTCTCTTGTCTTTAATTGCTGCCCCTATGTCTGTCTTCAGTTCAGGTATTGTGAACTCTTGCCCTTGTTCTTTCCTCTGTGATTCAACTTTTAACCCTTTTTCCAGGTTTAGGTGTCCTTTATATTTAGTTTCTCGACTAATAATTTTTTTTATGACCATCATGCCTACACTCAGCCTCACCAGCAGCTCCACTCCAGCTGCTACGAGTACAGCATATGTAGGCACTCATATACATACATGGGTATGCATCACATACTTAGATGCATCTAATGACATGTACAATCAATGTTCATTGCTAAAGAAACTCTTGAGGAGCTAGATGCAACCTAAGACTTAGGAAGTCAAGGAGAAACTACCCTAGCAACACCTTTCTCTCTTTCCCATTTTGCCATGAAGGCAGAAACCATCAGGGTTTGAGTTTCCTGTAGTTCAGCCACAGTACAGACACGGTCTACCCGATAGGCTTCAACTGCACTGAAACTGCCTCAGCAAAACTGTATCAGAAATTTTACCCAGGCTAAGGACCACCTGTGTGGTGGATACCTCTGCAAGGACCTGGCAAAGAATTCTGTACCTAAGCAAGTGTCAAGGTCCCACCTTAATCAGAAAGTCCATTGAACTCATGGTGCAGCTGTTACGCCTTAAAATCTGAAGTTTTCAATGACAAAGGGTGTCCAAAGTGAGAATAAACCAAATCCATTCAGGAGGAAACTAGACAGAGAGTTAGGCAACCTTACAAGAAATCTGAAGTGGGTTTGGGAAATATTAAAGAAATACCAGAAGTTACAGCTGAGAAATAAAACATAGCTAATTAGATCAATAAGCTTACATTATGCAAGTGCAATAAAAAAACTCTACAGAATTGTTGTTTGAAAAACAAGTTCACTTCTATTCTGTGCATAGCAGATTTTCAGTCTGCAGAAGATATACGAATCACGTTTGTCTCCTGGAACAATCCATTCAAAAAAAGCAAAGCAAAACAAAAAAGATATCCAGATCTGCTCCTGGAATCTTCCTTCGCACAAATAAACCTATTAAGCAATGGAAATTCTTGCATAATGAAAAACTCACATGACAGGCATTGCCCTGTTGTGGAATCATCCCTTCTTTTCCACCCTACTAAAACTAACATTTTCTTGGGGGCTGTATGTCAAAGTCATTTTTCTTCTGTTTATGCTGTGTGTTCTTCCTGGCATAGATTCTTCTGTGCTTAGAGCATGGACTAATGACTCAAAACTTGAGTCTCACTTTTAGCATTCATAGGACTTCTGATGCTGTCTCACATTGTCAAGAAATAACGAAGGTGCTAGTGCAAAGCATGTTTCAAAAATGTTTATTTACAGTATGATAACATAAAGTGATTCGTCTCCTTTTGTATTTTTATTTACTAAGGTCTTGACGAAAGTTATCCCTGTACTACTGGAACTTTTCATTGTCCTAAAGTAGTTATTAGCGACTGACATAAAAAGTTTCAATCTTTCTTAGGCAGCTTTTAATTAAATTCAATAAATAAAAGCATCTTTAACATAAGAGACGTTCACAAATAGTAATCACAGTTGCATGGGTGCATAAATGTTATTACCAGTAAACACTCAGGATTTTTGCTTTTTTAACAAGAACAGTTCCAATAAGTTAAGCATTTGAGACATACAGCAAATGTCAGTTTCTCTGAGTCACTACAAGTATGTACTTTTGTTATGATGATGAACATCTTACTCTCCACCAATATATGGACCTACACACAAGTATCTTTATACAGAATTTACTGGGATTCAAGAAGACATTAGCTTGGGTACGACTTAGAAAAAATGCAAGTATTCAGGAAACACTTGTTCGTCGTTAAGTTATTATGCTTGTTTTACATGGCACAACTCAATAATGAACCACTACAAAATCCTGATCACATCTATTTACCGTATCCATATACACTCATAAAATTATATTTCAATTTGATCTAATGAAAACATTTCACATTATTATGCTTTTTTAAAATGGTGTCAAGATGAAAACTACCAATTTGTAATGTCAAATCTAGTCCCAAGGTCACAGTGCTTTTTCCAAGTTTTTTTTCTGAACCATTTTCTGGGGGGCTCCAGTAGGTTTTTTTTACTTTGAACTCCACAAAAAGAAATATTTCAAACTTGCTGTACTAACATTTTAAGGGTGTAATCCCCAGCAGCCTTCAGAGCAGAGCCAGTCATGTTAGAAGCATTAAATATTAAATAAGTGTTAGTGACATAAAAGGAATTGCATGCACAGGGAAAACCACAGTTCCAGGTAATATCAAGAATTAAGGTACGATGATGGTGAGCTGCTGGATGACAGTAATGCCTTGGCAACTTTGGAAATAACTTGAGACTTAAATTTTTTTTGAGAATACACTATGGAAGCAAATCAAAGATTAAAGCTCTGTGGGTTTCTCACCCACAACTTCAGGCATTCCATGGGTCAAAAGAAAAACACATTCTTGATATGGAAGATACTCTTTCTGCATCCAATCTTCCTCAAATCGAAGTGCACTCAGATGGGCTGAGGCAGAGTTACAGGCAAAGACTGTGAGCAGCCAGTATCTTCCCAAAAGCCCAAAATGGACTAATGAGTTGCTATAGTGCATCACATTTGCAAAACTCACTGTGTAAGTTGTGATGTTAAAAAGAAACAAACCCTCCTGCTCCCTTAGAAAAAGGTCGTGGTGATCGGCATAGGACAACTAAGCCAAGAAGGTTTACAGTAGAAGGAGAAAACATAATAAGCTGGGAAGAGAAGCAGTTGTCATAATCACATCCAGCTGAGGGGAGTTTATTGACAGAACAGCGGAGTGAATCAAAAGTTTGTTCGTTTACAGATTATAAAAAGAGAACAAGTGTATATCAGAAAGCCACATAAAAATTAAACAAGAAATACACTGTATTTGTTTCTACTGGGAATTAATGGAACCATCTCTGAATGAGGCAGTATTAATTTCACTTCATGGTGTCTTTAATTAAAAGAAACAATAGCTCTCCACAGGCAGAGCTGTCGCTTAGAGCCGATGTGTGATGGAAAGGGATTTGACAGTTACCTAGTGAGGTTCTTACTGAGGAGCAGGGCAAGCTGAGCAGCTGTAATAGCTCCTTACCATCCTTTTAAAAACTGATTTGACTGTGGAAACATCTGAGAAAACCTGCGCTGGGGGCTTGTTTCTCCGTGCTGCCAGTCTTAAGAAGTAACAGTGACAGACTGTTGACAGTAATACTTAATAAACTCCTTGCCGGGGTCTTGCAGCCCGAAACGTAGAAAGTGATATAGAGAACCGCCAGCAATAAGAGAGAATTCTATTTTCTAGCCGCTGCCATTTAGAGAGCACACTCCTGCTCGCGGAGCTTGAGCCAGCCTCATCCTTCACGTTGCACTCGCCCGCCAGGGAGCAGGCGGCAGGGTCGTAACGCTGCGCGCGATGCCCACCGGGCAGGTAGGGCTGTCTGCGTTGAAATTACCCGTTCATTTCTCAGCGCGCAGCTTTTGAAGTATCAGAGAAGCTAACAGATTCGGACAGCACTGTCGGGTATTCCAAACTGTGCTCTGCCACCGCTGCCCTCCTGCCTCTTTGTCCCCAAAGACAGCGCGGCCGCAGCCACCGCGCGTTACGCGGCTCTCCCAGAGGCTCTCAGGCGTAAGCGAGCTTAATCAGGAGGAGTGTGAAATCACAGCAAAGCCAATGCTTCCTGTTCTGCAGATGGTGAGCTGCCAGAAAGGATCAGCCCAGGCTTTAATTGCAAGGCTGATGAGAAAGGCAGGCAAGATGGGAAGGTACGTGCTATGGAGTGGGCAGACCATTGCATAACAGCGAGGCTGTTGCACACGTGGTCCCGTATGAATCAACACGCGCTAAAAAAATGGCACCATCCATGTCTTTTCACACTCCTGAAAGAGAGAGAGAAAGCGCCTCAGCTGTTCTCCCTCCATGCTGGATGCTGAAGGTTCAGTTCGCTGAGAAAACCTCTAACAGCTGGAGGGGGTCACTCGGCTGAAGTCACAACAGCGATCTGGTTTGTGACCGTTAGGATGGGCAGCGCAGGATGAGTCCACCGAACGATCTGGTTTGTTCCCGTTAGGATGGGCAGAGCAGGATGAGTGCAGGGAACGACACCAGCAGCAGCCAGCACCCTCTGCAGTGGCTGTCTCTTGCCCCTGTGCAATCTGCTGTGTGCACACAGGGCCAAACCGCCGTACTGCACGAGTAATAACCTCACCGATAGAAGGCAAACCTATCTGAGCCTGATCAAGAATCTCCTAAGATCATCATTTCAAACTTAAAAGCAGCCTCCTTTCTTAACTTGCTCTGGGAGTTAGCCAGGTGTACCTCTACGTGTACACTCACACACACATGCTTGTGTATATTTAATACTCATGCACTAGACATGCACATACATATCCTTATAAAGGAGCATCGGGGAGGGGGGTGGGGGTGGGGGTGGGGGTGGTGCATGTGTGTGTGTCTTTAGGAATAGATTTTGCCTTAATGCAAGGAAATGTCCTGCATCACACTAAGAAAATTTCAAAGAAGCAACTGTGACTTGTAGAGCCGTGTACGTCTAATCATTGCCTGAGTTTCCAACAAGAGCCACTAGTGACAAAGTTGTGCCTATATGTATAACTCCCTGGAGCAAGGAGGTATCCCTGAGTCTCTCTGTTTCTTTAATGATGTAAAAATTAGACAAATATGGTACCAACTGCCTGTCACTGAAACGGGCAGAAAAAAAGTCACTAATGACCAGAATAGTTGAGTGAAGTATAAAATCTATACTTGACTGAAGAAGTGTCCAAAAATGGCTTCATGACCTTGAAGTTTATCTTGTAAAAACCAACTTCACAACACAATTGCCAGGAAATAAAAGTTCTTTATTTATTTCATCGTTTAGTTCATTGTTTAATGAAAGGATGCTGACATGTGAAACAAAATGTTTGTGGAAGTGGCTGCAGACACCAGGCGTCTAGTTGGTTCTATGGGGTTTCTGTATGAGTTTATATTTCTATATGGGTTATATTACATAGGTTTTCTATTTCTATAATGCAGAAGGAAGAGTATCATGCACAGCTATTTATAAATGTCACTAAATTAAGTGATTGTTTTTATATCCTAGCTTCAGAAGAAAACACACCAAAAAAATCCATAAAATAAGTCACCTAGATTATGCAAATATTCTATACCAGAACACATTACTTTAAAAACAGCAGAGGAAGTGAAATACTTGAAATCTGTGCAACATAAAGGAGATTATCTCCAAATAGAATAAATTTCATACATCTCCAAAAAGAATTTTTCTCTCTCTAAGAAGACAGACTGGAAGCTTATAATATCTAAATAGACTACATACATATTTATTTAAGGATTTTGGCCTACTCATATTAGAGCTGGGAAATCTTAACCAATACTTCTTTTTAAAAACACGATCCTCTGTTATAATTGTTGCTTCTTTCAGTTCATAAAGAGAAGAGGATCACTGTTGACTGAGAATTCAGCAACATACTCTTTAAATCTTTAGACGCGACTTTCTCTGTAAACCTGAGTCCCAGTAGCTGAATAATGTCTTGGACCAAGTAAATTGAAATGTAATAGAAATACTAGAATATATCTTTTTCTCTATTGCTTTTTAGGAACTTGACTATAGGACAGGTCGTCATCATCATCACCATGATTAAAGAGGCACCTGAGAGTCAGAATTCTTTTTTTTTCCCAGTGTTCATTCTGTGCTTTGAGGTAAACCATGCAATCTCACTGCCATAGACTGCAATATTTTTAATACCTGAAGAGTGCCTCAAAGCCTATTTGATATTAGAAAAATATTTTTTGAGATCCTCGGAACAAAAGTACTCCTTTAATATTTCAATAGAAAGCAGAACACCGTCTCTGCTGCTAAAGATGTGGAATGCATTTCAAAATTTGCATTGTATTGGACAACACTTGTAACTCTGTGGGGGAAAATAAGGGGTTCATGGTGTAGCTGGAAGCTAGAACCCGTTTGGACTTTATATTTGCAAGTTCTGACCACAATTCTGTCACAGAACAAAAGTAAAGCTTAGAAAATAACTACTCATATGTTTCCAGTTGTACGCATTACTCAAACTTAATTTTATTTTCCTCCTGGAATGCACAGATGGACAAACAGATAATTAGCTGGCCAGACTTCATTATGAAAGTCTATATAATCCACTTTGTAAAATTCTTATACCTTAGCTCCTTTTCATGCTTGTTGAAGAGGAGAGTGTTCTGCACTAGTATTTATGTCTCAGATATATTTTATGATTGCCTGTTTGATTAAACCTTTTTTGTGAATACTAGCTAGCACGGATTTTTAACAGAGAATAAAAATAAAGTTTGAAAGGAAACTGCAAAAATGAAAGCTGAAAAAATAATTGAAAACCTAGAAAAAATAGAAAACCAAAAAAAAATCTATTAGCTGTTTCTGAAACAGGTGAAAATATAGAGGTTTCATCGAAAAGTTCTAACTGTATCCAGACACATCTATAATGGGCTGCTGCTTTTCTTTTTTGCAACTGATGCAAACAAAAAATTCGCGAGGACAGTAAGCCTCACTGAGCAAGACGGTGTCATACGTCACACACTGCACGCTAGATCGTGAACAGAACCTGCTTCCCAAATGGAACGCAAACACCAATAATCAAAAGACGTACATTTGTACAGGTTTGTAAGACTTGACACACTGAGTCTGGTGGCGGTTGGCTAAAGCTCTCGGCAGACAGGTAGGGTCTGCAGAGAAGAGGTCTCGAAACACAGAATGAAGATTTTTCTGCTACATTGCGGTTAATTCCCAGGGAAAAGAGACTGCAGCCATGCAAAATAGCAACAGCAACTGGGACGTGTTTGTGACTGCAGTTGAAGTGCAGGCTGTAAAAGCAGTCATTCAAAATGATTCAGTCCAAATTCATCCATACTTTCCCCTAAATTTAGGAATAACCCTTTATTAGATGAAGTAGAAAAGGAGCGATAGAATGACAATGACAGCACTGAAAGGAAAAGCTGTCAGTCAGTCTGCATCGATCAAAAGGACAGCTCAATCAGAGATTTAGCAGATGACACTATGATTTTTTTTGTCCTCATTTTCCCCCTCAATTCTTTTCCACTGTGTATCATTGCAAATAACTATGATTCATAATTAGCTTTTGATTACATTAGCAGAAAGGATAATTAAAATAACGGGATGCATACATATAGTTTTTCAAATCATGCTGTGACATTCTCTGGCTATGCAGAAATTTTTATTTGGCTTCTCAGTATCAGTCAGTGTTTGTTGATTGCCATAATTCTGACTGTGAAGAAATCTGTTTTTTTTGAGAGAAAGTCAGATTTAACTTGAGCTATGTATGCACATGTCTGCCACGGTCTTATTCTGATGGGCCCCCGTCTAAACCTACCGTGAGTTACAACGTGCACTGTTCTCCGAGATGTAGAAAATGTGGAGTTACCAAACAATATACCTGCAGGCAGGTGAGCAACCAGCCATTCCACACCAGTTCCACCTGATCTAACCTGCGCGAGTCACCGCTGACACGGTGATTAAACAATAACAGCACGAAGGTGGAGCAAAGCTTGGTGTACGTAGCGCTAGAGAAAAGCCTGGTGGAAAACCACCGCTGTCCACCCCAACTGCCATCCCCTCTCCTTCTTGTCCTCCTCTTTAACATGGTGTCTGGCCAACGCACAGGGCACTTTTAAGAAGTTGTGGTGTCCCCTTCAGGACACCTTGCCGGCGGGGTGGGGTGTCCACAGTCGCTGAGCAGGGCAGGCAGAGCTGGGGGCTGGCAGCAAGGTCTCCCCCCAGCACCACCGGTGGTGAACAAGCTCCAGCCAGGTTGTCCAGGCAGCAGCAGCAGGAGAAAGGGCCAGAGACTGGGCTAGAAACAAGGCTACAATGTAGACCTAAGGGCTACCCAGGTGTGGACACCAGCACTACTAGAGCATCGTTGGGCAAGGCACTGAGAGCCCCATGCTGAGGTGGGCCATGGGAAGGTCGGTCAGGACCATCCACCAGCCTCTAGCTTGAGGAAGCCTCGCTCCTGCTGCTCCCCCACCCTGTTCATAGGGGGCCTATGACCTAACCTTAAACATGCCTGTTCTGGTTGTTCCCTTGGGTCATAGTTTTGCTCTAAAAACAGGAACAAAATGCAGGAGCTATGGAAGGTAATAAAGCAAATGTTCTGACTCAAAGATGGATTTTCTAGAAATGCATGGTATTGTCACCTAGCTCTGGCTTCTGCTAGGTGTCACTGTGAAAGGAACATGTCGCCTGCATTAGCATTGGGTAAGCAGATTAAAGAAAAGTAAAAATAAAAATGATAGACTCTCAGAGGAACTTACAGCACAGAAAAACGATACTGTCCCCTGCCACCGCTGCAGCCTACTTGACCTCCCTGAATATCATACTTCAATAGGCAGTGCAACATATTTAAGGAGACCTGACCGTCTAACTTAAGTTCCTAGAGACACAACATAAAAGATGGAAGCTCCAGAAAAAGAAGCGTAAATGTGAAGCAGATTTCTGAATTTCCTATGTCCAGTCACGAATGTGCGTGAAGGAGCGATGGAGACTGCGCTTCTTCCGAACTGTGGAGCATAAGCTTAGAACGTGATGCCACGGCAGCCCCCACTACAGCCCAGCCTGCAAACCAGGTCCTGTGGAGACACTGCTGGGACACCTTCCAGTCCCTTTGCACATCCACAGTTTAAACGGTCCAGATTAGGAATGGGAGTAATGATATGACGATCTCTCTCCTTCTGGCCCAGTACAAATCCATATTCTCCAGGATAAAACTGGCCTTGCTCCCAGTTATCTCCATGCAGAGCGTTACTCATATTTGCATCTGATAATAGTCCCAAGAATGCATCTCCAGAATCTATACCGGTGAACAGGAACTGGGCTGTAGGGACAAGTATCACTGGAAGACTAACATAAAACTTTATTTAAAAAAAATATATATTTTATTTTAAGTGAACTAGTTTGTTCCCCTGCAAAACTGCTTTACTGACAAATAAGGACTTGCTTGTCACTGAACTACTTATTTGCCACTTAACAATAAATAAGGCTTAGCTCACACAAGTGTTAGGCGGACTTATGTGTATTTATCAAGGGGAAAAGAGACTTCCTAGGATGGATAAACGTACTTTTAGCATTAGAACACTTTAGGACCACTGAGAATGACTATGTGTGCCATGCATACAATGCATTGCATAAGTGGATCAACCTAAGAACAGATCTTTATTTTCGCAGTAGGCATCAGCCCACTGAATTACTGGCACTGATGTTATTTATCATATATGTGATCATTCTAAAAACAATCAGTACAATTGATAAGCTTTTCCAATGTTACAAGTGTGACATGTATGGTGGCGTTTAGGTGATATTAAGATGGTGTTTAAAGGTAAAATAAATAAAATAAAAAGCACCACTTCTGATTCAGGAAAGATTTGGTCTCCAACGTTCCTGCATTCAGCAAGTTCTACATCACTGGAAACTCGGGTGAAGTATTGTTTTATATATATATTTATGTCTGTGTGTGTGTCTGTGTGTGTATATATGTATCTCCTGCCTTACTCATACACCTAAAATTTGGCTAGATGGCTTTTCAGTCCAATTCAGTGCAGTCATTCAGATTATTTTGCTTTTTCTCTGAGTGTCACTAGCATGTATGGGTACAAGTATCTAGTCTATATATTATCTTTAAATTGAATATTCCTGGGTTGTGCATGTTATTTAGCCATGTCTAACGGACCGCTTACACCACTGTAAGCCCACTGATGTCAGTGACCTATACTTGTAAGAAAGTGGGAAGAGAGTGAGAACAAAAGGATGCTATTGGAAGAATTTTTATTTTTTTTTTTCATCATAGTATGCCTCCTCTGAGTACTTATATGATCCTTTCACTTCCCTCCACATGCTTAGTAATAAATAGCTCACAGCATCATAGAGTTGTGCTGGATAAATGCTGCAAGTTATGAGGCAAATTTACTGCCTCATAAACTCACAGCCAAGTAAAGCTGTCATTTGCAAGAACAATTAAGTCATCATTCTGTTCCATGGAGGGTATAGGGTGTTCCTGAAACCTGTAAATCCACAGAAAAGGGAAGCTGGTCATATGTTCAGAAAGAAAACAAACATTTTATTAATATTGAGTTCGCTTGCAAGCTTCAAGCCTGGCTGTATTTTCTTTGTTTCCCAGGATTTGCAGCCTAGCCACTACTCTGCGCCGCGCACAGAATAAAAGGCAGAAGGAATACGAGAGCACCCTGTGATGTCCCGTTCGCGTCGTCTGTCTCTGGTAGAGTATGCTGGTGAGGTCATACGAGCGAGATGTTGCTACAAAGAGGAGAAAAAAAAGGATCAAAATATAAAAGACTGTTACCTCTGAGCCATGCAAAAATCTGACACCGGGGGCTGTTGTAAAAATGGCTAGTCTGGCCTGAAGATTGTCCGAACGGATAGAGGAGGATACTATAAAATGTTTCTGTTGCTTAACCTGTTTTCTCTGCTCCCTGATGTAAACCCACAGCAGAGTCTTTAGTCTTCGGGAAACCAGGAGATAAAACTTCCCGAGGCACGCTTCCTGAGACACTGCGATAATTCACCGATTTTTTTGTGAATACCATAGGTGCAAGCCACGTGGAAGCGTCACCTCCTGATTCTGCCATTTCCAAGAAAGGAAACATCCACAAGCAGCACATACATGCTGCATCACGGCCAGCTCATCACTTCCCCGGGAATCTGAGTCCTGTATGACCACACAGGGCTCCACGGACACGTGCGTGTGTCCCTCACGCGCAAACCGTGGGCGCATGCACCGCAGCTGCCTTGCTATGCGTTGGGTGAAAGAAATAAATTTCGAAAAGATTAAAGAATAAGGCTGGATGGGGTCACTGAGCAGGAAAAAGCCTAGCTGGGAATTTCAGTGATGCCGGTTCAATCATTTTAACTCGGAACATGAACCCCAGCCTAAAGCCCCTTGTCATCCTCACTGTCACAAAGCTGACCCACATTTCACTTCTAATTAGAAGGGGGCTAAGTGGGCTTCCAAGTGAGAAAAAACAGACTGCAGCTGCAGAAACGGCTCGTAGCGGAGTGCTCTGCTTTTAACAACAGGAATGCAACTTTTTTGAGCCACTTGATTTGTGCACATTGAGTTGAGTCATAGCTCAAGCTGAGCTCCTGAGGGCAGGGTGGATGAAGCCCTCGTTGCCTTCCGTGTCCCTGCAGAGATGCATCAGGGTGGTGTGAAGTTACACCATCTCTGCAGCTGCTGGAAGCCAGTCTACCCAGTATCCTCCTCACGGCTAGTGTTGCCAGCTCTGCTAGTCCTGGCAATGGAACCAGAGGTAGCAACGCTGGAAAAATTCAGGGAGAAAAAGCTGGTGTGGCTAAGCCTCTTGAAACCATAGCTCCTGTCTGAGGAGAAGTATTATAAAGCCCCAAACATACATACCACAAACGTAAAACTAGCGTGGAAAATTCCTATCTAAAATTCTATAGAACGTGACAAAAGATTCATGTTATGAACCAGATATCAGAATATACAGTATGCTTTAAACTCTCATTACTGTCGGGGGAGCCATATAAATGTACTAAAAGCCAGAATAGGCACCTTTAAATTATTAATTGTAGTTGCCTAATAATAACTTGGTGAATAAGAAGAAAAATGGTAAAAATGTACTATTAAAAACATATTAAACCAATAAACCATGTCAAGTGCACTGTACCTCACCAAGCACTTTTCTGTATAATTTATGTTTTTGTACAAGTATCTTTAAGTAAAAATTACACTTTTTGCCCAATTTAGTATTTATGATATTAATTTCCAGCAAATTTATATGTTTTGCTGAATGCTCATTTCTGAGCACCACATTGACTCTCCTAGTGGCAGCGGCGCGGTCCCAGATGTTAGCTCTACCCGCTCTTGACATTCCTGAGTTTTCAGAGCTAAAAGCTCGTAGGTCTGAAAATGAGCTGAGCCACGGAAAACTCTTGTTACACAGGGGACAAACCCTGGTAGCAATGGGACGCTGCAGCTTTTTTAATCCCCGTGGACACAGAATGCACAGAGCATGTCGGTATCTTGAGTGACCGTGGTTTAAAAGATTGCCTGCAACTGTGCGGTACTAAATGACTTTTAACCCGGTCTCAGGCTGTGAAGCAAATTCCTAAGAGAAACAGGTGCAAACTCTGCTATTTGTTCATGTGTTTGAAAACACCTTTTTTTCCAGTGTCCTATTATAAGGTTGTAACTCGCCGGTCTGTTATAAAATAGAAGTACTTCAGGTCTTTTTCTGTTCTTACTAAAAGCTGCTCTACGCAATGCTGCTACAATGTTGTGCAAACACAAAAACAGATAGAGAAATCGGCTTTAAGCGTAACCTACAGAACATGGCACTGTAGTCCACAGCAGTAAAGATTACTGGCTGGCTTTTAAAACATTTTTTGAGAATTTTACTTCCATGCAGCTCACTAAATCCCCACTAATTATCATGCAGTTAAAAAGTGAACAAATTGTTAATGTTATTACATTCTGGGCTTTGCTCTGCGAGAAATGACACCATATATCTCGCTATGCCTTTAGAATTCGTCTAACTGGAAAAGAAATCCTTTAAACTTATCTAGCAAATAGTCTCCACCACTAAGATATTTTCTCTTCTAATATAGAGATATGGGGTTTTTACATTCCTTCTCTTATTAAAACTTGCTCTTTAATTTTTCACGGTTATTCTAAATGCTCTATTCAAATAAGGCAAGCCCCTTTCTTAGATGTCTGTCCTCTGTGTTTTCTAGATTTCAGATTCTATAGAAAGTAAAGAACTTCTAAAAAAACAATTTCTGAGGGGGTGCCACTGTTTGATTTCAGATAAAGCAAAAACCCAGCATATTCTCTTTGCCTCGTGTTGATCAATTATCCTTTCACCAATGAATAAATGTATGATGAGGTATGTTAATTGTGGGAAATAATGCTTCAAAAAAGAGATATCCAGATGGTACTATGGCACTTTGAATACTCCTAATGGAACCGCATGATGTCTTTACCATTATTATGAGGGTATTTCATCCCCTTGTTTCTGCAAAAAACACTTTTCCCCCTCCATAACATTGTAACAATAAAGCATGTCTGTGAGTCCAATAATTGCTAATTAGTAAATTGGTGAAAGGAAATTGCACTACATTTTGCCAGACCTAACATTTGTGATCAAATGAAACATTCTAAGAAAAATGCAATTTAAAAAAATCATAGTGCTTCATATGTTCAATATAATATACTCTGATTCAAATACAATAAGTGCCCGTAATAACGCAGCTGCTCTGTAGAGTTAGTATGCTGGGTTAATTACATAGTTCGAGCAACCAAAAAACAACACCTCTGAGGCTTGGAGTGTATCTTCTGTATCGGAGGAGAACACTCGAACAATAAATACATTTACCCAGCCCTTTATCTAGCTGCCAGGCCGAGCAGGAACGCAGTTCCTTGCCCCTGGCTGCCAAAGGTTTCCCCAGCAGTGATGCCTCAATGTCCATGAGGGATGGTCCAGGTCTTCCCAGGTGTGCCAACTCCAGCAAGAGTCCCTGAAGGTGCCACCTTCGGTGGGGTCACCCATGGATGGACCTGTGGTGTCCTGCTGTGCTGTGCTGGGTGCCACCACACCTCCTCACCACGCTTACTGCACTGGGGCAAAAAAAATGGTGTGGTATTTTTTTTCTTCAAGGATGTAGCACTTCAACAAGAAGGGGATAAGAAATATATTCTGCCAAGGTTTGCTTCCAGTGAGAAGTTGTTCCTCAGAAGATTTTTATGGCCAGTCAGGAGACAGCTGTCAACAAGGATGATGGATATAAGGAATATGGGAGGAAGAACGTAATGAAAGGAGGAAGATGATATATTGAATTTTAAGAAAAACAGAAAGAAATCAGTGTCCAGATGAAATTCTGAAAATCTGGCCTCAGCACAGATCTTTTATATTCTCAGAAACTGAGGAGACAGAACTGGGAACTACCAGTTCATTGCACGATAAAATTTTTAAAGTTTTAAAATATGTTTCACATTGTAAACCCAAGTGAATAAAAAAGCATTTGCAGTTTACATATTCATAGCTTTCAGTAGTATAATTTTCAAGTTATATGTACCCTATAGTTAGATTTAGATCACATGCTGCTTTACTTGCAGGAGGAAATCTTTCTTTATTACCTTTTTTTTTCTTTATAACAGTGTTGCTCAGCCTTTTCAGCTATGCCGGCTAAACTCATTAACACACGATTAAAGAAGGATGATTAAAAGTACAAAAGTAAAATTAGATCACAATTTTCTATCATCTTAATCCAAAAAATATTGTTTAATATAGTTTTTTCAATTTATTTAAAGTGCACCTTCAACTGATCAGTTTTACTGTTCTTAGCTTCTGGTACATATGTGTAATAATACATTGTATATATGGCATACACAATGTATCATTTTACAGTTATTATACTTTATAGTTATTTTACTTGTATATATAAATCAGAGTAAAATCCTTCCACAAATGACTACAATGAAGCTGGCAAGACTTGCATTCACCCCATAATACCCGTCAAGGATGTATGTTATTAGTATTGCCAGTACTGGCATTTTACTTCTCAGACTTTTGGTTTTCCTTTTATTAAATTTATTGGTTGTGTGCGTATTGTACAGGTCTAGCAAGTTATCTATCTCATGCAGCTTAATGATTCCAACCACAAATACAGATAAAGATATATGATAGATCTGGATGGGTGAGTGAATGAGCCACAAGCAATACAAATCAAGATCAAGATTTCTTTTACATTCAAGACGATCACAGTATCAGGAGGAAAAGGACATAAACTACTTAGATGATATATTTCACTTGTCAAAACCAAAACCAGTAAATTCCTCAAGCCACATACGTAGTGTTTGGGGAATATGTAACTACTGTGGATGCGTTGCTGCTCTTGAACCAAGCTATGGCACAAATCATTGGAGGGGGAGGGGGAGAAGTGTAATGTTTGTTTGGGTATGTTTCTGTGATGTCACCAGACCAAAGGATGATTTTGATACTGAAATGTTTGGCTAGGACATTGGGTCGCAATTTTCATTGAATCACAAACCCGATGTAACTCGTATAAAGCCTCAGACATTGGCACAGAGCTGGAGATGACTAAACATCCTGCAGCTTGATGTTGATAGAGAATCCAGCAAAGACACAGAGCGTAAAGTGACCACTAGGCCACCTGCCCTTTCTGACCAGGTTCAGGATTCATCTGCCAGTTTACCACCCAGGATCACAGCCCTGGGAATAGACCCTTGGCTGTGCCAGCTGCACGGTGCCCTACACATCACGCATCTTCTCCGCAGATGCCAGGTATAGGACACGGCTACACACACATCTGGCCCACTGAAATGTCGTACTTGGATTTTACCAGCCCAGCATCCAACCTCTCCTGCTCACACAACCCCCCCCCCCCCAGCCATGCTGACGTGAATGACCGTGATCCATTCTCAGGTGCCTGAAGGTGCATTTGCAGGCGCAGGTCCTCTAGTTAACATGCTGAATTCAATTAACACATCTTCTAGGAACATCACAACAAGATCAGAAAACCAGCACACCGCAGCAACAAGTGGATACAGAGAGTGTCTCTTGGCTGGACCTCGTGCATCTGAAAGGTAAATTGCTGGCTGTTGCACAGGCGGTGAATTAAGCTGCTTGTAATTGCACTCCCTGTCTGCCTTTCCCTATTTCCCCTCTTTCTAGAGTTGGGGCCAGATAGTCAATGAATTAAACTGCAAAACACACTATTCCCTGACCCCGAGGTTAGAACCATCACAAGCACTGACTGGAAATGGCTGCAGATAGTACTTGTCGTGCCCTTACTTTCCATTGGAAATCGAGTAATGGCACAGGCAGCGAGTGGAAGCCCTTGCTAAGGTCACGGATTTATACCGGCTGAATCAATTTCTTACAACAGCATTGCAGAAGCTGCGGAGGAGGTTTTTGCCTAAGACTTTGTTGGTTTTAACATATTTTGTACATGTTTGTTGTCTCCTTTTTTTTAAAAGAAAACAACTTAAAGGATGCTGGACAGCAATTTCTGTCATTGGAAAACTGCAAGTCAAGGGCCCTTTTGGGGGATTCCACTGACCAATACATAAAATTCAATAATTCAAACCCTCAGTGAAAGTAGAAGTAGCTGCTTCAGTTCTAAAAGAACAGAGACCAAGCTCACGATTGCAAAAAGCAGTATCAGCAAAATAATGTAATTTCGAAGGAAAAGACCTTCCAAGCAAGTAAGCATCCTCACTCGATATCAGAAGGCTATTAATTTTTGTCCAGGCCACCACAACATTTCCAGATATGCAAATGGGCAGCCCCTTCAGGTGAAGGGACAGCTTTCTCCTGTTTGCAAACATGTTCTCATTCCACTGTAATTTGCAGGAGAGCCAAGAGCCTGATTCATGTGGGTTCCAGTCAGCTTTAATCTGTCTCTGGCTTGTACTGTTCAAATATTTGGATGAATAAAATTCATGACCTGAATCTACTATCAGTTAAATTAGAATATACATATGGATACAGGAAAGTAAGAGGGAAGAACACAGAGGATAGCAATATATGTGTAAATATTACCACCGTGATCAAAAAATATACTTGTTAACACGAATAATCTTTCAGAAATTCAGCCTTTCTATATATACTAGCATAATGTCTTTTCTATGGTAGAGTTTGAACTAATCGTCACTTTTCTGGGATATCAGGATGAAATGATTGCTGGGAAGAGTAATCACCAAGGTGAAGTTAAAAATGTCATAAAATAAAAGCAAAAATTATGTATGTTTTAACAAAAATTACCCATGTCAACAGTGGTTTTTGAAAACTCAGGGAAAACACATTTTGTTACCATTTTATGTGCAAACTACAGTGACTAACTGCAAACTGTTCCATGAGAAAGGCTTCACTGTTTTTTTTCAAAAGCTTTTGTTGTTTTTTTTCTCTCCTCTTGTTCAGGGTTCTTCTCCAAGTGAAAGGCTCCAAGGAAAGGACCTTTCCTATTAAGGATCACACTTAAGAACACATTTAACTTCCACTGAAGTTAATGGGATTTAAGCATGTGTTAAAGTGTTTTTCTGAACTACAGCCAAGATTTGAAAGCAAAGCTGTGAGGTTCCTGTTTTTCAATAACTGCATGTGTTCAAGCCTCAATTTCACAGTCATATTATCTTAATTTCCCCAGAAAAGCTGAATTTCAGTATTCCTCTGGTGACTGAGTACCTGGATGGGCAGAATTTCTGAGTAGGTTTTTGAAGATATTTAGGAATTTAAGAACAGAAACCAGTAGCCAGCAATGTTTCCACTGGCTGTGAAATAAGAACCGAGACACTCATCTGCATATTTAAGTGCCCAAATAGTTTTGAAAATCTGCCTAGTGGCGCCTTAGGTCTTAGGGCAAGCACTTTAAATCCTGATATAATCAAAAAGAAACAATGAAAGCTTTGTCCCCAAAACTGCACAAGAATCTTTGCCTTTGGGGGAGGGATTGTGACTTTCTCAGCTTTTCTTCTCTATCCTCTCACCAGTTTTGCTTCTGATGTCCCTCCTGGTTCCTGGAAAGGTCTTCTGGTGGGAAGCACAGGTAGACCTTCCCCAGGCTACTTGTCAAGGGATTCCTGTCATGCACTCTGGTGTCTTACAGTTCTTCTCTTACTGATAAACTTATTCTTACATACTTCCCAGTGGCTGGAGGAAAGGGATGGGGGCAGAATCCTGAAATCTTGGCCTTAGACACTCCTTCATACCAAGCCAAGTCATTTGTCTTGATTCTCTGTACCCTTTCTGCAAAAGAGATTACAGATTGGTTAAACCCTTGGCAGAATTAAATCCACATACTTCAGTGGTGATATGCAATGGGTGTAGGTGGAAACATTCAACGTTGCACACCACCCCATGAAAGTAACATGAACACATATGCTTTTCCTTATATTATTTTTTTCTTGACCCTAATACAGATTCCATGACCCCCTGTTTGTTACCTATCATAAAAAAGCACTGCAGCAATTTTCACAGAAATCGGTCAAGATTTGTTTTATTAAAATTCCTAGTAAATGCTTTCATGATTATATTTGTAGAAGGATTTATCTCCCTATTAACTCCTAGAGCAGGGCTGGAAAGCTTCAGTTTGAAGGAAACAGCCAGGCTTAAAAGACATAAGAACAGTGCCTCAACAATTAATTTAATGTTAGGATGGGACTTATCTGCTTCTGTGAGGACTCCAATAATGTCTTCCCTAACTGTGTCAGTTGCCCGAGATGCTTCTAAAACTGATGGTGATCTAGTCACTGCAATTAGCAAGGTCCTCGGTATAATGCATCTCATCCTGAAACATGTCTAAAATAAGGTAGATCAGCTCCAACATCACATTGTCCGTGGGCATCACTTTGTCTCAAGGATGCACATTTCTCTTTGGAAGGACTGGCAGCCCCAGATTTTATTTCACCTTTGAAGGCTGCTGCTTCTGTTTTAGACTTGAAGATGTACTTGTTTTCCTGGAAGTTAGTCTACTTTTTCTAACACTTTTAGTTTGTTTAATGAAAGATATTGCCTAAACCTGCAAACCTGCCTTTGCACATGCTCTTTGACTGCTGTGCCTACAGCAATGCTACCAATATTTCCCTCTTCAACTGATTATAAAGCAACCTGAAGGTGATTAAGTTAGCTAAAAAAAATATGGATGTTAACAGATGAATGAGCTAAACCTCATCTTTGTGTCCCTACAATTTTCCCTGAATCTAAAGTAGAAAATATCACATAAAATAGAGTTCTGGCTACAGGTGCCATGGTCCTGCCCCTTCACAGAGGTCTTGCACATTTCTTGCGTCCCTCTGTGACTTCATGCTGTCCCCCAGTGCCCACCTGTGCCACCCGGAGGTTTGCTTCCCTTTTCAAAGAGGCACTCAAAGCAGACTGCGGAGCAGCCTCCTTACTTGTCCACTTCCACACAGCCAGGGTGTTCCATGCTCCATTCTCAGCCACGCACTGGCAATGGAAACAGGTCAAGCGAGACATTTCAGAAAAACCTAAGCATTTCAAAGAATGATTTTTAATAGAATTTTACTGGAAATTTTATTAAGGAATACAGCAAGTAAAAGAAAATCGTGTAACAAAGGTCTCGTGAGGGGATTAAGTGTAGCTGAATTCTATAAACAATAGGAAAATAAGAATATTAATGACATTTTCATAACTTCTAAAGTGTTCAGTAGCACTAGCTGATGGAAAGACTACCAGGAAAGACTAACAATTACTAAAGTTTTAGATGTTCAGGAGCAAAGGAACAGGAGCCTTGAGTATGCAACTCAGCACAAACATGACTTCACAGTCAGAGGGACATTGCAGGAGGTCAAGGCCCTTTTTGGTATATGTAATTACTAAAATAAAGATATTTGTATGGCAACTGCAAGTACTTAATTTGTCATCCTGTCTTTGGGAAGTGAAACATGACTTTTAGCCTGATATTTTAGCCTGGGGGTACCAAAAGCAGGCTGACCTTGCTCTGCAGGTCATTCTAGCTGTGAAGGTGAGAAGTTTGCTGCTTGCACAGACCCTTGCCTGTGACTGTTTCTTTTGGTTTCCCCTTTTTGGGGAAGACGAATCAAGAGCTTTTGAGTCTAATCTAGATTAGAAACCTTAAATTTACCACACCTAAAATTCTCAAAGCCTTAACTTCCCAGGCATCTCCAGGTTTGTTAGTTGGCCTGTTAGAGCCATGCTGTGACCAGCGCTGCCAGCTAGCTTCCTGGTTCAGTCTGACATGGGGGTATCAGGCTGGTCACAGCCCCAGACAGATTTCCTCAGGTGCAGGGAAGAGGGTAAGAGAGGAGAGAGGGGGATAAGGGGTAGCATGCTGCCCCAGAAAGCCCTCTGAGCCCTCAGCGTAGGGCGGTAGCAGAGGTGTGTAAAGCCGAGCTCCATCGCTCCGTAGGAGAGTTGATGGCCAGTCATACCAGCACCCAAGAACGGTGGTCTCCTGAAGACCGTGTGGCTGGCAATATCGGGTGAGACCCGGTACGGAGGGCACACCGAGAGGCTCAGAAGGCCTGCAAGCAGGCGGGGGGGCTCAGCTGCAGGGTGCATGCCGGAGGACGCGTGGTACAAGTCATCTTCAGAACAAGCATCATAGACGCTTTTGGTACGCTCTGTGCATCAGACTGCAGTTGCTGTATTTTGTTTGGCAGTTTCCTGCCTTCCCCGCATTGTTCCATATTCTCTATCCTTGCATTGGTTCAAAGACAGAGATTTTGCAAGAGTTTCAGCTGTTTGGTTGGATTTTTTAGTTACAATATTCTGCTTCTATTTCTGTTGGCGTCCTAGCCAGATTTACCTACTTCCCTGCACTGCCTACAGCCAAGATCTGCTTTCTGTCATTTGAGGACTTACCCAGATAACTAACACATTTTTATTCCATTTACTTTTTACTCACATTGACCTTGTGAATTATTCCAAATTTCAGAAAATATTGGGGAAATTTGGGAATGCAGGACTAGCCCACAACTGTAACATTCCCTTTTCTAATTGGAACTAATGGTTTAGTTTGCTTGCTTCTTTTTATGTTCTATATTTTATTCTCTTCATGTGAAGATATATTGAACAGTGTTCCAGAGCAGAAACTTATCAGTATGAAACGAGCTATGATGTAGCAAAATAAAACAGAATGGGAATCCCATTAAATTAAACTAAATGTTTTTTGCATGTATAGCAGAAACATTGAAAAAACACCATGAAAGTTGTTTCAAGATCTAGTTGCATTTTCATTTCACCAAATGGAACACAGCATGATAAACAGAGGAACAAACTATGATTTTAAAGCATACTATTTTTATATAGATAGATTTATATGTATATACACACTTACAATACAATAGAATATCTATAATACACACATTAAGCTAGAAACTATGTTCGTTGACAATAATGGGACGGCTTTACATTTGCAAGACAATGCAACAACCTCTCTTTCAAAAATGAAGCACAAGTATTGTGTTACCATGCATAATTTTAAATTCCCATTTACCTCCCACAAATGTATTTTTGTCCTTTTCCCGTTTATTCTTAAATCATGACAAAATTGAAGGTTTCTTTGAGACTACTACACTCTTAGCAGCAGTATTGTTTTGGATGCTTCTCTCAAAGATACTAAACAAATTTATATTCTTTATTTAAAAGATGTAATTCATTGAGTGTGGCATCTTGTCACGAAGACGATGCAGCACGTTGCATATTTGGTATCTAAAATGGCAGATCACATTGTGGCAAATGAGGGCCTGAAAGAATTAGCCTATTTATAAAAGCATGTGAAGATTTGTAAAGGTATTTCTAAAATACTGCGAGGTCTGATTTTAAAGTCTAAAAGTCGATATGGTAAAAGGATAGAAATTAGCAGCCTTGAACTCGGGTGCAACTTTTGATGTTTATTTTCTATATGCGTCATTAGACAAAGGGGTTTTTTTTCTATTTCATTGTAAAATTTTATTTGTAGTGTAAAATGAATCAGCCACCGATGAGGTTCACTCAGGCAAATTCTGTGTTCACACAGGCACCCTGGTGAACGCGCTTAGGATCTAGCACGTCTCAGAACAGCCAGAGGAGCATATGTAGGCAATATTATTATACCAGACCGATACGTGACTGCCTCAGCACCTTATCTGTGAGCCTACTGTCAAGTTTCTTTAAACCATCAGAGGAGATGAGTGTCTCAGCGTTTTGAATGAACTGTTTAGAGAGAGATACAAGTGGCCAGCATCCCAGCTGGTCATCCACCTGGAGCAAGCTTTAAGTAATGCAATGCCTGGAGTAAGTCAGAGTATCGACTACTGAGCCAAGACATCCTGATAATCAACTCTCCTTCCTCTGCTATGTTATTTTCCATCAGTGAAGCTCCCACACGATCTCACATATGCTAATAAATTCATCAGTCTTGATTGAAAGAGAGTTCATGTGCTACCAGCTCTTTCTGAAGAGTGCAGCTGGTCTTCCTGCGTTCGTGTGGGCCTCAAGCAAGCCTGCTCTTGCTATTTCTGCTAAATATTTATATAGCAACGTAAATTTACAGGGAACGTTACCAACAGATCAAACATGTTCTTTGCCACAAAAAACTTAAAACAATATGTATATATTTATTCCCATTGGAAAAATTATTATTAAACAATTGCTAGAAACGGTACAATATGTAAACAGCTTATTTCCTAGTGACAAATTGGTTATCAAAAGAATCATCAACTAACAAAAGAACTGATACAATAGTTGTTTAGGGATACAAGACTGCTGCTTAGACCCTGTAGGCTGCCATGTTCTAGGTCAAGCTACTAATTTGAACGGAAATAGCACCTTTATTTCACCAAAGTGCAAGAGATTTCAATAATTAGAAATTTGCTCAGAAACACCAACGTAGTTTTCAAATGAGTTCTTGTGGCTGAAGAAAACTGCACAGGTTCTTGCTTTCCTCTCTAGCCCCAGGAACTCATCATATTGAAAGTTACTTGCCTGAATTATTCAGGTGTCTGCCTTTAAAATAAGTCAACAGAAGTGCAAGACAAAAACACAAGAGTTCCTTTAACGTAAGTTGCTTTTTTTCAATCATTTTTTTAATCTTTTTTTCTCATCCCTTCTCAAAAGCTCAAAGTAAATATAGTTCCATGCAAAATTCATGTTTGTAGAAATGGATGGAAACAATGGAGCTATGATGCTTTCTGATGCCTATTACTCTGGTTTCAAACGCAGTTACTCTCAGAAATATTACACTTGGATGCAAACATATAATACTACATTTCCTATTCTTCAGTGTGCCCCAACCCTATTCCCCGTCTAAACAAAATCAGAAAAGTGAGTCAGGACTACTGTTTGCAACATGAAGAGATGAGGAACAAACACAACCTCCTCTCTTCCCACCCCCACCATACAGCTACTGATGAATGTGTGCATGAATATGCAGGAAAAGTGTCCTGCTGTTATCAGCCTACCAAAGCTGATTTACCCCGCACACAAAGGCAGACCTAGGAAATGAATTATGAATAATCAAAAAATGCATTTGTTACCTTTGATCTCCCCTGGGAAACTCTCATTTCTCATTGTCTCCAGTAACTGCTGAAAACAGAAGTTTGGTTGGTTTTTTCCCCCCACATAAACAATTTGTGTTCTCATTCTCTTTTCCATGAACTGAACAATAACAACAAAAAAATGATTCCCTAAAAATGATCCAGCAAAGTTCTGCCCCCGGACCGGGAAGCTCGTTATGCCACCACCAGTTAGTGGGCTTCTGGCACAGGCTTAATTTATAAAGAGCAATTTGATCCCTAGTGCGGGTGGCAGCCAGCCCGATTTATTAGGCTGAGACTAAGGGCTTAGATCGATCCTTTAAGTTTCCTCAGAAGAAACTTAGTAGTTTGCACCTTTTTTTCTTTGATAATTTTTGCACCTCTTCCTAAAAGGATTTACGGCCCATTTTTCTCCACAGGAATTCAGATTTCCTTGAATTTTTTGTCTCTGGTGGAAGATACGGTGATCGGATGTAAAAAGCAAAGGTGAAGAAGCAGAGGACACCTGAAGAACACCAGCGTTGGAGGGCAGCCATGGCCTGCCTGCCCCCGCGCTGCCAGCGCTGCCTTGCAAATTCCGCCGTGAGTGTGCAGAAATTTAATCTTTCCCCAACAGAATTTATTAGGATTATAAACCATTTATCTGTTTTATGTATTAGAAATTCTTATGCAATATGCAAAAAGAAGAAGGAAAAGAAAAAAAAAAAAAAAGCTGAAACAGGAGGAAGAAATTTATGTGTGGTTCAGAGGATTTTAATACCGACTAACTTAGGATGTGGATAGCTTGAAGTGATACAAAAACTGGGAAACAAAGCCACTCAATATTTCAAAACTGTCCGTAAGTATCCAGGGAGCTGGAGGGTTATCAGAATTCAGCTATGAGGGTGAAATACAATTATATAAATAACGGTGAAGGAGGGGTAGCCATGAAAACATAAAGCCTTTGGATTTTCTATATATTTCTGATGCACTGAATTTCACCTAGAATTAAAGATTTATACACTAAGTCATGCAGCAGCAGTAAAATAGTTACGTAAAAGTAATTTCCATCTTCATGACAAAGGTTTTCTTGAAGTGTGCGTGCTCATCGGAGTGTTCGTTTGGGCACGACACATACCGATATAGCCAGCCATTCCACTTCTTCCCCCAGATGTCCCACTGACTGTTGTTAGGTGGTTTGCTTGGTTTGTTTAGGGAAAGAAAGCAACTAAGAATAGAAGCCAATGCAGAAATTCTTCAAAACTCCTTGGTAAAAATGAGCGATGCTGGTTTTTAAAACACAAATCATGTATGGAAATTGCCAGGGCCCTGAGGACACTGCCAGCCCTTGCCAGTCCCAGGGCTCCCTAACACTAATAAAAAGGAAGTATTATCTATTTAGTGGAGCTATACATTTAAATGTGCTTTTAAATGTTACTAATAAAAAAAGATTTGCATGTTCTTCAATTTTTCCTTGAAGTAGCTGTGAGCTTCTCAACTGCACTCCAGGAATTTAAGAAGAAAAAATAATCTTATCCTATAAAGGAATCACTTTGGTTAAACTGATTACATAAAGATTTTTTTGTATAAGTTGATTGCTTGCTGATCTGCAGTGTACATATGTGAAGTCTCTAAAGATGGTAATGTACTGAAAGTGTTATTTCTTAGCGTGGATACAGTAGGAAGGTAAGAATCCACAGTTTAAGTTATAGCAAAAAAAAAAAAATTAAAATTCATCAAAACCAAGAGAGTTCATTCATATGCTATATATGTTAAAGTGGAAAAAAATCCTCAGATATTAAAAATACCTGTGTTTAATGCATGACCAGATGCAGGTGTAGTCTTAATAAGGCTTCTTTTTCTCAGAAACAGTTTGACATCCCTTCTCTAATTATTTCTAATTTATGTGTAGAGATGGAAAAAACATTCACCTCAACTGATCTACTTGGCAAGAAGATAAGGCTTCAACTGATACTCATATTCATTCTTATGAATGATCAGTATGAAAATATATCAGCCTACAGAAACCTTCTGAACTGCTGTTTCAAGTGCTCTGTTTTTGCGGCGCACACTGTTGATGGTATGTGATGGGTCAGCTCTGGAGATGTGGCCGAGCTGCCACCATGGCAAAAGCACACAGAGGATGCTCTCAGTCTCTCCTGAATAAGCTTATCTTCCTTCATTAGCTGTACAGAGAGCCCAGGTTCTCAATTCAAGGAGAAAAGTTTTATGTTCAAAATAAATCAGAGCTAAAATTTCTGACAGTGCATTTTTTTCTGGAAATAAATACCCAGCACTTTCCTTGGGTAAAATTAATCTTTATGCCTAGGCATAACACTCAGCCTATACAATGTGTACCTTTCACCTCCTCCCTGTTTCACAGTCTTAAATAAGGCTTAAATATTGCATAACTCTGCTTTTTAACTCTCTGAATGGTGAAGAATTTCATGTTACATGAACATCCTGATGAAAACATGCCCTGAAAAACATTAAGACAATGAAAGAGAATACAAAGAAAACCGACATTTCATATTTCACAGAAACTCCAAAGTGTTCAGTATTTACTTTCATTTGCACTGAAACAAAGCTGAATGGTTTTAATGTTTTCATAAAAGATATCTATGTTAAAATGTCATATTCACAATAACAACATCAAGTTTTAAAGTTCCTTCTCAGCTGGGTCACAGACTTTACAATCAAACAAGACATTTTCACCTAAAAGCTTTCTAGAATTCAACAGATTTCCACAATTTTTCAAATCAATAATTAGCATTTTTCCAGTGTACTTTATCAGAAAATTTTCAGTCAACTTCATGTGCAAATATTAGCGAAGTACATTGTCAAGGCATGCTCAAACAAATGCTAGAGAACATTTGTTTTCATTATTCTCTTACATCTGCTCAAGAGATATATTGATTACAACCGGTTCAATGTCAAGGTCCTAAAAATAGAAAGCAGTATTTAATAAGAAGGAGAAGGGACATAATTTATATCCTGGATTACCCCACAACTCTCAGTTGCACAGCAGGTGGGTGAAAGGAGCAGGAGGAGACAGGAGAGTATGATCACCTTTCTCTATGAGTATAGTCCGTGGCTTTCCAAGTTTGCATGGCCTGAAATGCTAGAAAAATATGATATAGTCTGGATGCAAATTAATGTTTCAAAATGCAGAAAGTACCTGCAGCTATTCCATTATAAGGTGTGGCTTGACCCCAAGTACTGAATTTAGCCTCCCATCCATCACCGACTAATTATGTTTCCAGAAACAAAAAAGGATAATAATTCAACGTAATGTGCTAAGAAGTGACCATAAAACTGCCATTAACCTATGCGTCACACTAAGTAATTGTCCTAAAGTCCTGCCACTAATCCTGGCTTTAAAGTTTTGCTCACCTATTTTGACAAAACATGCCAAAGGAAAATATTTGGTCTTCCTACAAACGAACATTTGTACTCATGCTGCCATCAACACGTGATACGAAGGTTACTATGTAACACGGCCATTGATCCAACTGAGTAAATGCGGTGAAGTGCCTGCGTTTATGCAACAGAAATTCCTTGTCACAGCTTCACTCACACTCCTGGGGGACTCACACTAGGTCGTGTAATTTATGCCATAAGGAATATTTATGAGACTGATTTACTCCATTACCGGTGCTGTACTATTAAATTCTTATAAGCCTTAATGATGGCAATGTATTGAGAATGATCTTATGAGGCAAATGAAAGAACCAGGCAATCAAACCCAGGGCCAAAAAACTGTTCAAGAGAACACGTCATGTCACCACTGACCACCGCAAAGCGATGGAGATGCCCATGAAATAGCTCAGGGACCTTTGGATCATGCTCTTCAGCATCCTGTCGGTGTGTCCTGTTTTAGCAGAGGTTCCATACCTGAACTCCAAAGAGCTCTCCAGTAGAAGTTACTTACGTTAACTACTCAACTTCCAACACGCCTTTCCTGAGCTATAGGAAGACACAGTAAAGAGAGGACAGAAGAAATTCACGGCTCTTCTGGGAAGGATGTTGAGACTCCCTGACCACAGTCCTGACAGATGCGCACAGGCCTTTTATTCCCTAAGATCATAATTTCCGTTCCTATTTGTAAGGACTCTCCTTTTAAAGGTAACATTTATTATTTCTCTGTGCTTCTAAAAAAAAAAATAAAAAATTCCCATTCTCTCCTGGCAATGACTGAAGGAGTTGGCAGGGGTTTCCCTGTGAGCGCACGTAGGACCAAGACATAATCCTGTCTTTGACAATGTACTAATGAGTGATACATTCTTTCAAATGCAAAGAAGGGAGAAGGGATGTATTAATAATCTTTAAGCTCTGTTACTGCAAACAGTAGCTGCCTGTTCCTAATTATGTAAGTAAAAAAAAAACATGCCACATCAGAAAAGTGGTTTTTTCCCAACCCCCTAAGTCAGTTGTTTGCTATGAGCAGTGCAGGGTGAACACTGCAGGCAGTATTTGCAACTATGAATATATATTTTTAAAACGTCACTCTTGACTTCAGTTTTATTGATGTTCACAACCCCTTTCACTTGCTTCACAGCAACACTCGAATCAATGAGTTTGATTGTGAAAATATTCATGTGACCAACATGAGTAATAAAAATCCCACAGGCTTGAAAAAAATGGCAAGTAATGGACATACTACGATGTTTGCAGATACCTGATCTGATAAATAAAATCAGGAATATATCCTGTTCAAGTCCACATCTGCTTGCGGGCACTTTATAAATTTAAATGGGCTATACTCGTTTACTGAACAGGTCGCTAGATGTCCACATACAGGCTGCGGTACAGCCACACAAGAAGGAGAGACCAGTGAAAACAATGTCATACATCACTCAGTGGAGAATCTGCTGCTAATTAAGAGCCATTGGAACATTTATGGAGAAAAAAAAAAACAACCCAGCAAGGCTCATTAGCTCAGACATAGTGCTATGCTAACAGCTGGCACACAGCTGGCTGACTTTTGCATGAGCAGAACAGATGCACGTCTATCTATAAAATGGTGCAGCAACATAAGAACTATACAGGAAGGAAAAAAAAACACCCTTGAAGGAAGAAGACGACCTACACACATGTCCAGTTTTGGATGGCAAAGCTGTTTCTGAGTTCCCAGCTGGAACAGATTCATGGTCCTTTTAATTTGGCAGGTTGTCTCACAACAGTCAGGTTGAGATGCTTCAGAGGAAGACAGAAAAATGCCATACTAGAGCTACGGCAGGTAACCATCCCAAGAAAACTGCTAAGGACACTATTGTAGCTTGAAGCTTATCAAAGCTCGGAAATGTGTGGACAGTGGCCATTCCCAACATTTGTAATTTTTTCATCAGTATATGAATATTCAAATCTTTCCAGAATTTTGCTTAGTCTTTGGCCTCAGCAGCAACCTGTACAAATGCATTCTGTAGTTCAATTATATACTGTGTGAAAAGGAATTTTCCCACACAGATTCGAATCAGCTTTTCAGTTTCACAGAAAATCTTTCTCATGGTATACGTCAAGAAAGAGTAACTTCCAAGCTACTCTCTCTCAGGCTGCTCTGTAGGTTCGAGGTTTGTTGGTGCAGGTGGTTTTTTGCTCATGTGTGTGTTTTTAAGTGTTTGCTCATATGACTCTTCTTCAGAAAGGAAACTTTGGTCTTTTCAGGTTTTGATGAGCAATCGTTCAATGTTCCAGCTTTGTCATTGATTCTCTTCTGTTCCTGAACCTGTCCTGAAATTTAACAATATTCTTTCTGAGGCAGGTTGACAAACACTTCAGCAAACCTCTTAGAGGAGGTCATATAGTATTACCATATTGGTATTGTGTTATTTTCCAGTATTGCTCTCCACTAAATCCTCTATCCATCCCCAAAAAATGACTATCTTTTCTGAACAGTGGATGGAGAAGGTACCTTCAGCTGTATGTTCGTAACTGTTTTCAGGTTTGTCACCTAAGTTGAAAATTAACCATTCAACAATAAGGGAGAAAACTGTTAACACAGCTCCAGGTTACACTCAGTTGATGTGCTCAGTGCAGTTGCACCCTATATTACATCTATATCTGAATTTTCAAAATTAAAAAAACCCAACAGATTCGTGTATATTTGAAAGAATGAAAAGTTCAGATGTTACTCAGAAGTACCTATCGCATCTACAGGGTCACTTGTAGACTGAGATGAATGTTCAGTGAAGCATATTGTATAAAAGTTGCCATATAAACCAACTAATTAAAATCCTAAAATACCCCAAGTCTATATAAAATAGTAAAAACCTCAAAATTAAAGCTGGAAAACAACAGGAGGAGGACAACTTGGGGCGGGGGGGAGACATTCTTAATAAAAGGTGAACATTACTAATGATTCAGTTAACAGGAGACAAAAAGTAAGCTTCTTGAAGAACTGTTACTCGTGTAACAGGACAGTTCAAGGACGATTACAAGAGAGCTTCCAAAACAAGGCTTTTTTCAAAGCGTACCAGGGAACTTAACAAGATCACCACAAAATTTTTGATCTTCTTCAATACAACTATATGAGGAAAAATAGGCATTTGGGGCAAAATGGGTTTTATTCCTCATATCAAAGCGATTATCACTTTGTGGAGACTTGAAGCTTGCTTTCTCCATCCAACAACAAATCTGTCATAAACCAAGAGAACCACATAACCAGGTGGGATTTTACATTCCCTTTCTTCATTCTGCACCATGTCACAGTGAAGTCCATTTACTTCCATGGGGTTTGGATCAAGCTCTTCCTAGGCCCTTTTCATCTTGGGCTCCCATCCCAAAATCCAGCCTCATATGGTCCAAACAGGTGCTCTCTGATTTCTGCATCCCGAATACCAAGTGCCTTTCTTCCCAGTCTGAAATGTTACAAAGCCAGGCAGCCCAGTTCTGGGAGTGGCATTTCTTTTTATGCCCCACAGAATTAGGATGCCAAAGGTTTTATACCCCACAGAGAGTAATTCACTCCATAAAGGAATGAATCATTACCCTGGCTTCTCGATACTTTTCATAAAATTTATGTTTGTTTTTGACAAACGTGTTTTATGGACAACTGTAAAATGTCTATGGGTAACAGCTACAGAGCTTGCAACAGCAAAGAATTAAGTCACTGCTACCCCTGGAGTGCTAATGAGGTAAAAATGTGCTGAATGTTCATACTTTCGTTGAAATACACATATTATGCTTGCTACAGGTGCACAATGCTAATTTGCTTTTTGGGCAAACTGTGCTCAATTTGCATAATTTTCACATCCTGAAACCTGCAAACATCAGGAAAATCTGTGTGTTTCTCTGCCTGTAGCATTACAGCACTGAATACCTAAGAATCAATACAAGCTCTCAGAACCAGGAGGGAAGCCCTACTGGAGTCTTGCGTTAGCTAAATTACAGGATCAAAGCCTTGAGGTGTACCAGCCCAGGTCTTCTGTGTGTAACCAACATAACCATGGTAATTTCACCATCTGCAGGATCAGAACTACTTTTTCTGGCCCAGCAATACTTTGAAATTGTCAGTTACTAATGATCCATCCACTTGGAAGACGTTGCTATAAGCTTACCTGATAAATACAGAACTTGTGCTAAACAATATCACGTAGGCAGGTTGTGGAGTCATTTTTAGCTTCCAGTCTGCTTCAGCAACAATTGAACTCGATCCGGCCTATACACCCTTAAAATAAAAGCATGATAAATTCTGTCGTTTGTCAACTTAAATGTTTCTATGTATGTTGAAATAACTTGAAATGAACATAATCAGTAGATGAAGACACTTTTCCAATGGCCACTCCAGCCAAAGGAATTTGTTGCTGAAAGGATGTCTTAGAAGTGCAACGTAAAATAATACGGAGAAAATATGAATACACATCACTGCAATGGCACATCGCATCCATGGCAAAGCCAGTAGCAAACAGCTACAAATTAGTACTCACAGTTCAATCTGGATCTTAAAAACCTTCTTCAGGTTATTGTGGGTTGTTCAGTTTGGGGTTATCTGGCTACAGAACGATACGATTTTGTCTTACAATGCATCCAGCAAAACCAGAGTTTACCAAATACGTGAGAGAGATCTTGAGTTTGTGGTTAAAAATATGCAGTATTTTGACCTTTTCTCCTGCCACTATCTAAGTCTCTGTGAGATCTCTGTTTTTCCTACTGCTTTGGTAACTATGGTATTTTTGCACAAATGTACAGCTAAATCAAAAGCAGTAGTCAGCAAAGGCCACGGTCACAAAATGGCTGGAAAGAATCTCAGAGAAAGAGAGCGCAAAAGTAAAAACTCTGTCTATTGAATACGTCAGAGGAAGGCAAGCAGAGGAACCAGCAACAGGAAAATCAGGATATGGAACAAAGATTACATGGAGCAAACACTAATTTGGCAATGTGAAAAACACAAATGCTATTTCCATCCGGACATGGGAGAAGCCTGTTTCTTAGAAAGAGACACAAACTCGCCAGATGCTACAGAAAAGTTTGAATATTCACATTGCATAGAAGGAGCAGCATCCTGGGCTGAGGGAAAAGCCTGTCCTGGATTCTGGTATTTTTTGGTGTTTGCAGGTGGCACTGTAGAGAACTACGGAGCTAGAGACAAAGCGTTTGGGTGCTGTGAAGAATTTGTTCATGGCAAATGCATTAACGTTTTCAACACTGTGCCTGGAAGGTCGGACCAGAAACATCGATAGTATTGTGTAAGAACAGCAATATATAGCATTGCCTGTCTGAATCTTAAAGTAAGTTTGGTGCTAAACGTAAGGGAAATAATATGATTATAAAATATTTTGTTATCCTTTCCCATTCAACAGGACCGCAAGAACAACATCCATTTATAGCCGTGGAAAATTTACCCTTTCCAGTCAAATTTGCCCTGGAAGCACCACAGGATCAGCCACAGAAAATCCTGCTGCGCCACAGACCATGTGTGTCAGTCAGGCACAGGCCAAGGTCCTGCCACCAGCCACAGACAATTCTCCCGACGACTCCAGCCTGCCCTCACAGTATTTCTGACCCTGGCATGACCATAAGGCAGTTTGGTCGATGCAAATGTTTCTGGTGTTGGCCAGGGTTTGCTTCTGTCTCCACCACACACCCTGAGCAGTCAACTGGCTGTCATCTTTGTTCCTTAGGGCCAGTGTGAACTGATAAGATGCCCAAGTATTTACAATTTGACCTACACCTCATCACTTCTTTTTTAATCCCAGGCAAAAATCTTCCATCATCAAGCAATTTTGATTTGTTTCTTGTACCTAGTTGCCTTTTAATTGTTTTTGTGTGGTTTTCACTCATCACACTTCCTTGGCCCTATTTTTTCATTTCCAACAACTCTTGCTTTTTTAACTTTGGTTGGTTGCTCTTTTCTTACCACTCGGTGTACAGTTCTCTTCATCCCTGACCTGTCTCCTTTGCGGTCTTCCAAACTCCTTCATTCGGGCCCTTCTCTCATTCCTACTTGCCCCCTCTAGTACTGCCTTCTGCGCTGATGCTGGCACGTAACTAGGAAGATGTAACGATAACACTAAGGACTCTTCAAGACAGACTGTGGGGACTATAGAGAAATAAACTGAATCAACTAGTAATTAATACTGCAATTTCTGGAAAGGGTAACTCTCACTTCTCTCAAGAAAAGGTTTTTTGAGCCAGGCAGCCCAACAATAAAACTGCCCTGAAGAGTAAAAATACTAGCCATGTGGCACCCTGCAGTGTTCTCTCTCCAACAGGTGCATCATTTGTGGCTTAAACACTGATGATCTCACCTAGCTACCTGCAGCTCCGTACCACAGCTATCCCTCTGCTTTGATGCCTTAGGAATTCTCACCAACATTAACAATTATAGCAATTTTTGAATCAGAGTATATCTTCTGATTACTAGGAAATTATACCCTTATGAAAAGTAATATATTTTTAGTATACTTGGCACACTTTTAGCACAGCTAAGTATCTGTAGAATACTTGAATTATAGCAAGTATACTCATTTTTCATAAGTGTAGAGTGACACATTATAAAACAAATTATTATAATCAGAGATTTTCTTGAAGCTATCAAAGGGCTTGATTCAAAATGGGACAAGTTCCTCATAGTACCCTCAGCCTGCATTAGCGGTTAGTGGGAGCTGAGGGCACTCAGCACCTTCGAGGGAAGTTCCCGTGTAAGACCCAATCCTGCAGCTGTGCAAGATGCAATTTCTTTGATTGCTTCTGCTAATTTGCATACTACAGATATGGTTCGGGCACACTGACAGATTACGCTAAAACATCCTGTTGTTCTGCCAGCCTTACGGACTTGCTATAAGGCTGAGTTTCAATTTGCGAGGTCTTTGGAAAAGACCCTGGTTTTACCCAGAGCCACACACTACAGAGACTATTCAGAAGCTCTGCTGACACATACGGGTCCTGAAAGCACCGGTACATCTGGGCAGCTCTGTGACCCTAGCAAAGAGGATGAGGAAGGTGATGACTGGTGCTGAGGAATGGTTTTCATGGAAATTTATACAAATGACACACAAATGCTATTCATATAAATTCCATTTAAATTACATCAGATTCATAGGAGTAGGAATTTAGTGAGTTTTTTAAAGGAGTTGTGAGAAATTATATGAGCAACGTTTATAAAAGACTGTTAAATATAAAGAGTTTTGAAAGAAATAGTCAGCAAAAAAAAAAAAGAGGTTTAAAATAATCTACCCTGTGGACTGCAACAAAATATTACCCCCACATCTGCTTACAGTGGGATTTCTTACACATTTCTTTCAAACAAGTGATCCCACAGGCGGTTATGGGATGACAAGTTCCTTTGGTGACTGTTGTCCACTCAATGGCAACACACAACAGTTTGTTGTTCTCTTCAACTCTCCTTACCTAAAGGATTGCCTATACTTTGCTGCTTAAAAATTGGTTTAAGACATTAAAAAGCAAACATTTAAACTGAAGAAGGCTTAGCTATTCTAGATTGATCTAGTTCCTTATATTTTTGCAATCAAAGGCATTTAGTTGCATAGTATTTATGTGTATTCTTAAACTCAAACCTCTAAGGATGGCCTTGAAGTGTATGTGCTGCATGCATAAATATTTGGTATATGTTAAGTCATGTTATCACATAAAATTTCACAGAATATAATCGTTTTTTTGAGATCTGAACATAGGGGCTTCTTTTGAAATTGGAACATTTTTTAATATTAGAGTGACTCTTCCAATTTAAAAAAAAAAATTCACAGCATTGATGTTCATATAAATCCTACCAAACCCTTCTATAAAGAAAATTCTACAACCACCTTCTTATTAACAGCATTAATGCCAAACCAAATGCACTTTGGAAGCATAAATTCAGTTGATTTAACAGTTCTCTGTTTTACCACGCTTTGCCCAGCTGACTGATACAGGCTGCCAAACCCAGACATATATATTGAGAAGGACATTTTGCACCACTTTGATTTCTTCATGGAGCTTTGGTGAGAAAACCATTGCTATTTGTTTCATATCATAATCCATTCTGCAACCCACTGAAGATTTCATCAACAGGGCTAGCTGACAAATGAGTTTCTGTACAGCTCAGAAGAGCTAATACGGGGTCTTTCGTTATAGATTTCTCCTGGCGATGCATACTGCTGTGCCCATCAGTCAAGCCTTGTGCACAACAGGAGTTGGAACTGGTATGTGTGAAAGTGCACTGTATCTTCAGCTCTGAGAGCCATCAGACTATAGGGTTTTGTCACTAACGATATCTTTTTAAATGCACTTTATGGATTTTTGAGGTCTTGCTAGCTCCTGTATTCTTCACATTACATTTTCCTCTATGATGATTATGTTGTACATATTACAGAGTACAATTACCTTCACACTCACCAACTTTTCCTCCCATTTAATGAAAAAAACCCACAGGCTGGATAAGCAACTCCTGGTAAGTAATAAAACTTTTAATTCAATGTCTCAGACATGTTTCATATATTTAGAAAGCAACTATGTTTATGCTTTGAACTATTAACAGTTGAGTTTTTCTTAGTGCTTTAAGCAATTCCCTGCAATGAAGTTACCAAGCCCTCCCCCCCCCCAAAATAAATAAATATTGTGTCTACATTAATCTCTGAAGCTTCAATTAATCTCTGAATTTTAATCTTGGGGATCAAATAGGGTTCTTCAGCAAGATGTTACTTATTACTGTTAAATTCTTTTGAACATGTTTCATGTTAAGTTTCCAATATCATAGTAAATACAAGGAAGCACTTCTTTCCAAGGAAAAACGTGTAAGCCTTGAAATGGTTCATGGTCAGCTGAGATTTTGAACTTACAGAGTTCACAAATACCTTCTGATCCTCAGGCATACTTACACATTTTCTGATTGTGTTTGTTTTCTTTGGACAAAACTACTTTTGGAGCCCAAAAGCAACCTATATGAGTCTCCAGGCTTCTCTTCGTGACTAGAATATTATGTCACTAAACACAGCTGTTACCTTCTGAAACGGCAGAAGACTTGGAAATATCATTAAATGCCAGTACTGAGTATAAGGTCAATAAATATTTTAAATCCTCATAAGTATGTTCTTTTATTATTTCTCCATTCAGAACTGGTGTTAAACAAGTTTTTCACACCTTAATCCTCCAAAGTTAGGTATATGGCAGTTCCAAAAATGCATTATCTGGAGAAACTATCAAATCCAATCCACACATAGTTAGTTGCCTCTCTCAGTTCTCTTTTCTGGATGCAAACATATCTCACCCAACTACCCCCCGTACTGTACTTGAGTATTTGCTGCAATTCATTTTGTTGAACTATACAGTTTTGTTGCTCTCTTTTACTTCGTGATCTTCAAGAACTCCAAAGTTTTCTTCAATTATTTTGAACCAAGCAAGTGAGGACTTATGTAATGTGCTTTCTTCCAAGACAGGTATCTTTAAAATTCTTCTTTAGATTTATTTGTATTTTCTTCACCCACGGCTGAGATTGCTCAGTAATACGGCAATTAACAGGCAGAAATTTCACCTTTCTTCCTCCCTATCTCTGTAAACGTCCCTGGATGTACCCAGACCCAGACAATGGCACGCTGCTCCATCCGTGCTGCTGCACATCTGTGTCCCCTGCCTGTTCTTCACTCGGGGGGCCAAGCTCAAAAGGGATCACTGAGTTGTTCAAGAAAACGTTACTGGCTGTCCTTTAAAAACCCCTGTATGCAAACATGTGAAGGGTCAACTTCCTAGTGGGTCTGAAGCTCTTCTCAAAGTTTCAGTTTGGTACAGAAGGATTAGCATGATAGCCCCAAAGAAGGGAAAGATGCCAGGCATATGTGGAGTGATGGTAACAGATAAGTGATAATAACAGGTAAGTGATGAGAACAGAGCTCTGACATACCCCAAAGATCTAGTCACCCCATTACCAAACACTACTTTGGACCACTTCTGCAAAGAAACAGGTTTTCTCTCTTTCAAACCTCTAAAAAAATTCCTGCTGTCTCTGTCCCAGAAATAACTTTCTCCCTTCACGTATCTTTCTTATGTCTGCCCAGTTCACCAGCACTCTCTTGGAAAGCGCCTCCAGTTTGATTTTAATTGGGGGGTGGGGTGGGGGTGTTGGGTGTTGTCTCAGCAGAATCATTCTTGTTTCTTCTGCACCTCCTTGCCTGATTGCTTCCTTTTTTATTAGCTCTGACAGCCACGCCAACTGCATGTGCGTGCCTCAGAGACAGCTCCAGCATTCACTTCAGCTTGCCAACAAATCTCTTATTTAAACTTACAACTGTGGGACAATTTCACATGTGTACTTTTTAATGACTCAAAGGCACTTTGTTCTGACAAGAGATATCCCTCCAAAAGGTCTCAGGCTTGCAAGTTGGATAATGTACTGCATTTCCTCTGACAGAAAATATGATTGGTTTGTTTCCAAGAATATCATTGCTGCTTTTATCTCTTTACTTTTCAAAACCTATAAATATTTTGGTATAACACAGAACGTTAATTTATGCAGAAGAAAGTCAGGTTGCTGTAAGGCCATGTGCTGCTTACAAGATATTCCATACATTTGTCAAGCTGAACAACCTACAAAGAGAGATGGTTTGGAAGTCATGCCTCTTCTTTTTTTTTTTTTTTTCTTCCTTTTTTTTTTTCTTTTTTTTCTTTTTTTTTTTTTTTGTGTGCGTGCTGCTTAATTTTTTTTGTGTGTGTGTGTGTGTGTGCTGCTTCAGAATGAATCAACTATGACACCATATGCTGCAACAATTGCCGAGAATGACAAAAGTAATATGTTCTTCTAAAACTCAATGAAAAAAAAAAACCAACCCACTGTTAAATTAAGGAAATTGTATTCTCCCTAAATCTCCCTCTATTTTCCTGGCTCACTGAATGCCTCATTGCTTTATTGCTACGCAGGCTCTTCTCAACGCTGCTATCACTGTGGCAGGCTTCTTACTACGTACAGATTTAGAGGAACACGAACATCCTCTGGCTACGGCTGGAGTAACTGAGCTGTCCCCCAGTGTGAAGGTGGAAGAATCCTCCCGCTGTGCCAGCACCTCCGCTGTGCCAGCATTCCCAGGCAGGACTGGGCTTTGGCTTCGACACTCCCCATCACAGTGTAAGAAGCTTTACCATGTGTTCATCATGAGCATAATAAAAACGAGGCCACAGTGCGCCAATACTATTTTTTAGATTATACACATACACACACGCGCACACACACTAAATATTAAGTTATATCAGGTTACAATTCTGCTGCTTTAAAACTGTGTCTCATTTATCATACTGCAGCCTACAATTTATGTGCTTTTCATAGCAGAAGAGATACTTGCCCCTTGCTCTGCTTGCACAGGTCTAGTTACTAGAATTGTCGAGAGAAATTCTCACTGTATTTGACGGTAACTGGACAGGGATATCATCTGGCTGAACAAAAGGGATGTCTGGTTCTGCTGTGAGTACTGAGGATAGGTTGCATATCTCGCAATTCACATTACTTAACATGTTGCTTGGTTACCTCATCAAACTTGTCATCGGTGAGGAAGCCTGTTTCATCATTTAAAAAAAATAAAAATAAAAATAAATAACGCTAACTCCTCTGGGACTGTGGTGGCAGAATGCTGGGGCTTTTTTTTTAACTTTTTTTTTTTACATTATTTCTGAAGTTTCAGTTCAAAGCTAAGTTGCTACATTCACACCCTGGACAACAAGAAGTATGGTTGCACAGAGCATGCTAGAAGGATTCTGGGATGCCCAACACTGGCGTGCTCTTGTGACTCTTAGCGTGACAAACATCACTCTGGCTTTCCAAAAGTTGCCAGAACCTTGGCTAAGGCGCCGTGCAAATCCCTTAGGATCAAGTCATCACCTTCCTGTCGGCGACTGAGCACAACGTTGGAAGGCCACCAGCCACCCAGCACCCGCGGGTTTGGCAGCGCAGGCACTCTCCGCGATGGGTCTGGAGGAGCCTTTCACTTCTCGAAGAGTTTGCGACCATTTGGAGGCAACACCCAGGCGGCAGGTGGAGTGCGACACCCGCAGGGGGGGTGGGGGTGGGTGTCGGGGGGTCCCGGCGCTGCTCTCGGGGCTCAGGGGCTCCTCCAGGGTCGCGCCCCGCTCGCGTCCGTACCTCCATCTTCCCAGTGTGCGGAACCCAGCGAGGTGAGGGGTGCGGGGGCCGGGAGACCGACCGCATCAACAATAGCAGCAACAGCAATTAAAAAAGTGAAGCAAGGCAGGAGGGGTTTTAGGGGGGCGCTGGCAGCGGTGCTGCGACCCCCCGCGGGGTTCC
>JAVJGJ010000032.1:31331374-31379405 GCA_035590215.1 Microhierax caerulescens | reverse complement strand
CGGCCGCCCCGTCGGGCCGCGCGGGGCGGAGCTGTCCAGGGTGCTGAGGCCGGAGCGGCTCGGCGCGGTGCCGCAAGCGAGCGGCGCCCCTGCCTGCAGCCACCGCCGGCCCCAGAACGGTGCTAATTAGCGAGCGGGGCTGCCGGCGGCTGCGGGCACCGCGTTTTGCAGAGGAACTGCCTGAAATCCCTCGGCTGGTAGCGGTATTGCGAGCGGTGGCTGCTGCTGGGGGGGCCAGGGAGGGTGGGAAATATGGGGCTTCTGCACTGCCCGGTGCTGGTTGGGCATGGTTGGCCTCTGCCCACCGAGTTTGGGGGTTCTCCTTGCCTGCCTTTCACCGCTCTTGCCCACCTCGCCTGTGACAAATAATAAAAATAAACGTGTTGACATTTAGAGGGATGAAATTAAATATAAAGAGAGAGTAGGAGGTGACTTAGCAGCTCTGAACGTGTCAGGTGCAGGCAGCTGAGGTGTGTGCCTGTGTTAAAGCAGGTTTCACCCTGGCAGGCTCGTCTCTGCCCCCTCTCTGCACGCACAAACACACACACCAGCCCAGCAAAGGGCTCTGCCAAAGCTCTGGACACGATATTCTGCCTGCCGAAGTGCTGCCAGCTAAGAAATGGGAGGAAGGTGAAGGGGAAGCAGTGGGTGAGGGAGGTGTCGGAGATCCTCTCCTCCATCAGGAGAGAGCTGCTAATACACACCTTCCAGAAAAGATGTAGCAGCTTGGGGGAGAAAAACAGAGAGGGGAGCCTCTCTGCTGAAATGCTTTGAATGCAGAGACCTCTTCAGAGGAAGAGAGTGAACTGTGACATATATTTTTAAAATGAGGAGTTGTCCTCTTAAATAAGGGCAGCTGAGTAAACATACATAAAATAATACTGCAACACATTTCGGAGGACTAACACCTGGGATTAGCTGATCTGCACTGTGAATAATGTCAGCGTCAGAGCTGGCTTGAGTTGGATTTTCCCTGCCTTAACAGAGAATATCAGCAGCAAAAGAAACCAGGTGACAGAGAAAAATGCGGTTTGAAATTTTCAAAAAGCCTTCTAAGAAACCATCGCAATTCTTCCTCACCCCATGAAAATAAACCAGTAGGTGTGCCATTTACAGTGAAGTCTGCCAGTTCTTGCTGGGAGCTCCGTCCACTTTATATGTTTTTGAGCTGTATTAGAAAGAACTAGAACTGGGCTTGGTAGCATCGTCTGCATGAATAGGACCCTATAGCTTCACAGGTGCCAGCTATTTCCATAAACAAAACAAATTGCAGAATAAATAGCCCCTTTTCTTTTTAACATCGTCCTTGTAATAATAAAACATGCTGCTAAAATATTAGAAAGTTTTGGAAAGGTAAGTAGTTTACGTATAGATTATAGCATAGAAATGTAATCTAGTATAAGCATATAACATTAAGATTTAGGTATAGCGCTGCAAGTTGTTATGATTTCTCAGTAACTCCAAAATTACAGCAGCAGTTCATTTTTCTCATGTTGAACAGCAGCTGAAATGAAAAATTAATCACAAATGTCTGCTATTTATCAACTTTATGATTTAACGTGTTATTAGTCGTCATTTCATACTATCCTGTTTCAATTCCTTGCAGATTAGAAACAAAAACAATAGAGGAAAATCACCCCCCTGGATCTTAGCCTTGGCCTTTCGCAAGCAAACAGAAGAGGAGCTGTCAGGCTTTGCATGTCAAGTAGCCACTCGGCTGTTTGACAGCTTCTGGGTTTCAACCCCACTGGGATCGAGGCAGCTCAGGAAACCACGAGTGATGAGTCCTGTCGTCTGCTGACGCTGCTCTAGCACCATGGCAGACACTCCGTGATATGACAAGAGGATCCATCCTAGGGAGGCAGCGCTGGGATCAGTAATTGGCTTCCTGGGAAACTACAGCTGGCGGAGAGGATGTAACAAGAGGTGCGCACGCGCCGGGATATTGCTACAGTCTTGCCGAGCTGGTGGACCCACTTGGAGGAGGGTTTTGCCACTGATCTTGGTTTTTCTCCCAGTTTGGTAATGTTGGCTTTGGGGAAAATTTCTGCTGACTCATCTGCCCCTGGACACCTTTTGCAAATCCCGGCTGACCAGTGAAGAGACCCGACGGCGCCTTCCCTGCACCGCAGGTCCCCTCCGGTGGCCCCTGACCGCATCCCCCGCCCAACCCCATCCCACAGAGCGCCCACAGCCCCCCGCCCCGGGGAGTCCCCCGCAGTGACCCCCGCACCCGGGGCGGGGGTGAGCGTGCCTGGACCTCCCAGCCTAGCCAGTGCCCAGCAAGATTTTACCCTGTCTGCCACCGGGGCCCTAGTGCTGCCCCCCGCCAGCCCTGCCGCCCCGCTCGCCCGCCCCAGGCCGCGCAGGATGGGGGCGGTGCTGGTGCGGCGCGGGGGCTGCCTGCTGCTCTGGCTGGCCCTGCTGTTGGGCTGCTGGGCTGAGCTGGGCAGCGGGCTGGAGTTCCCAGGGGCGGAGGGCCAGTGGACCCGCTTCCCCAAGTGGAACGCCTGCTGTGAGAGCGAGATGAGCTTCAACATGAAGACGCGCAGCTCCAGCGGGCTGGTGCTCTACTTCGATGATGAGGGCTTCTGCGACTTCCTGGAGCTCATCCTCACCCAGGGTGGGCGGCTGCAGCTCAGCTTCTCCATCTTCTGCGCCGAGCCCGCCACCCTGCTCTCCGACATGGCGGTCAATGACAACCTCTGGCACGCCGTGGTCATCCGCCGCCACTTCAAGAACACAACGTTGATCATTGACCGGGCCGAGGCCAAGTGGGTGGAGGTGAAGTCCAAGCGGCGGGACATGACTGTCTTCAGTGGGCTCTTCTTAGGGGGCCTCCCGCCAGAGCTGCGGTCAGCGACGCTAAAGCTGACACTCTCCTCCGTCAAGGACCGGGAGCCCTTCAAGGGCTGGATAACGGACGTCCGAGTCAACTACACGCAGGCGTCACCGGTGGAGAGCCAGGAGGTGCGGCTGGATGATGAGCAGAGCCGCCTGTGTGCCAGGGAGGACGTCTGCCTCAACGGGGGCATCTGCTCCGTGCTCAACGACCAGGCCGTCTGTGACTGCTCCCAAACGGGCTTCCGCGGGAAGGACTGCAGCGAAGGTAAGGTGCCATTTCAGCTCGCCCCATGGCCCCCCTCCCCATTGCTCTGTGGAGGGGACGGGTAGGAGGCCAGGCCTGCATGGAGTTTCATCTGTATGAGTGGATGTCCCTCCCTCCCCTCTCTCCCCGCCGCATCCCTGGCTCCCCTGTTCCCCACCTTGCCCTCCCTGTCCTCCACGTGTCTCTGTGGCCGACCATGGTGCCATCACTCTTCTGTTCTCTGCGAGGCTGGGTGAGAGGAGGAAGAGGAGGAGGGCTCTGTTTGGGTGTCTTCCAGAGGCAGGGTGCGATTTGGGGTTGTCCTGGGTCCCGCCTGCCATCCGGGTGGGAGGGGGTGGTCGACATCACACTCGGCTGGAGTTGACAGAGTGGACACAGGCACACTTGTCACAAGCAGCTGGTGGCAATTAATTCCGGGAGTGGGGAAAGCGCCACTGGGGAGAATTTTACTGGATTAAGTGCAAAGGATGACCTGGGTTTATTTTTGAGGGGTAGGGGAGACCCAGAGTCCTTATTTTTGTGGGGTAGGGGAGACCCAGAGTCCACTTTGTATTTGATACTTGCCTCTGCTATGTTGTTGAAATGAAATAAAATCAGTGATTTATTTGTGAATTCCTTAAATTGTTACTGGGGAGGAGTGGGATTAAACATGTTTTTACACGGATGTGAACGATACTGCTTTGCAATGTGTTTAGCGATTCACCATGCCAGTCAGACAGGAAGAATGTAAAGGGGCAAGGGGGGAGTATGGACTCCGAGACCACGAAATTACTGAACAGTTTTAGCCAGGAAGAGGGAGCTTAGAAAAACAGCAGTTTCCTGAATCCCATCTACAAATAAATCACTGGGTAAAATAAGATTCATATTTAGTGCCCATTGTTTTTGGCGAATGGAAGGAGTGTGAACATTTACTTTGCAGATGCATGTAGGAGTCTTTTCTTTTTTTTTTTTAATTATTATTATTTTCCTAGTAAATGTACCATTGCTTGCAGCTCCTTAAGCAGAGAAATTGCATATGTTGTGTACCTAGAACAGGACGTAGAGGTGTATGAGTGAAATAAGAGCAACTGTTATCAAAGAAAAATATAATCTTCATGTCAAATTGGAAAGCAAAGACCTAGGTTTAAAATATGAAAGGTAAATATAAATAAGATATTATCAAGGCCAAATGAAGATCTTCACTGAGTGGCTGCATGACATTTATGGCTGAATAATTTGCCTTTAGCATTTCTATCAGATTTCACTCATTATGAGAAAGAAAACATCATTTGTGACTGTGCTTTATTATGTAACACCTTCTGTCCTTAGTGTCAATACTCAAAACGCTACAGTCATTCTGCATCCTGTTTACTTTATCAGCTGTTTATCTCTCATCTGCCATTCGTAAAAAAATTCAAACCCTGTTAACATTTTAAAATATTTTTTTCATAAGTAAAGAGCAAATGATAGTGTCAGAAAATAAGGCCTTTATACTTTCAGCAGCACCTAGTCCCAGAAACTGTAAAATGAAAAATATTTTATGTTAAGAAGGTCATATCAATGGGTTTAATATTTGGATGCAAGTTTTTAATATGTGGTCCTACATAACATATAGGTGTATGTAAAATATGGAGTTGTCTAAGCATCTTTGAGTTAGGCCCTGTTGTAAACCAAGAGAAAATTATAAGATGCAGCAGCTTGGTTAAAGCAACAATGGTAATTTATATAGTATTACACATTTATATTCCCTTTACATTAAAACATAGTTTATTTGATGTTCTTTTGAACATGTAATATTTATATGGAAAAGTTCATATAATTGCATGTAATATCAGTCAGAGAAAATAATAAATTCAATGGCTATTTTTAAGGAACATTTTAATGTTGAGATTGAATGTTATTGAAATACATATATATGTTTATATATATTTAAAATGTATAAAGCTTATAAGAATATGACAATATTTAGAACCCCCAAAATTTAGGGTAAAATGCTGGCTTCATTTAAATACTGGTGGGTTTACAGTTGACCTCAGCGGGATCAAGATTCCCCTCATGTGTCTGCTGACCGCTGAGAAGCCTTATAGAATAATTTCAAGAGTTATAATTTTAGAGTACTCTCTCAACGAAGGATTGTAAAGTATTCAGGTTCTGATTTCATTTGAAACAGGGGCCAACTTTTCCACTGACAGCCACATACGTGGAACTAGTCCTACAGTTTATATCTGTTGATTGAGAAAAGATAGCAACTGAAATTCCCATCAGTCAGGTTTTGATGAAGGCATTAGTAGCTACTCATATTTGCTAAGAAAGATGTTCAACTGTTTTATTAATTATTTAATATGCAAAGAAACAGAAAAAGCAGAAGGACAAGTAAAACCATTGTGTCTGCCAAGAAGGAAACCCTGGCTGTTGTTTTGTTCTTTGTAGCCAACAGAGAAATTATACTGTTGAATTCTGACCTTTTGTTCCTGGGATGTGTAAATTTCCCACAAACCTTAGTAAGAGATTGCCATTGCTGAAGGGTGGAGAATCATCTCAGACTGCAATGATCTGGAGGCGTCTTTTGAGTTTTCACTCTTTCTCTAGTTTTTTGACTGAAAATGGTTTAGATGGGAAAAAAGCCCAACTTTCCATTTTTACTTGAAATTGTAACCGCATGTCCGGTTGCATTTACAATGCTACCTTTTCTTTAAAAGTAAAAGATCGTCATTAAATTCTATTTTTCTTGGATTATTTTTATAATTTTTTGTTGTTGTTTGCTTGGATTTAGTGTGCTTCAGCATCTCTGCAATCTGGTGAGATGACAGTGTGTCCTACAATATAATGAGGACTTTAGGAATCAATAGCAACAACAACAAAGAAAACCTTTCCAAAATTTTCTATACTGACTTGCACATTTGAGAGATTAGAAATAATTGATTTAGAGTCAAAGTTTCATGCCTGAGGATGCAATTTTTAAGAGAATTTAAGTTACTTTCAGAAAAAAAAATCTGATGGGATTTTTTTTTTCCTTTTCAGATTTTCATCTTTGAAAATCTCATTAATTTTTCCTGAAGTAAAATTTTCTTATAAGAATGACGTTTAGCCAAGCTTATTTGTTTTGGAAAATTCCTAGTAATACATTATTCCCAGCAAGTTTAACTGTTCTTCTACCCGTCTAAATCTGGAGTAGCTTCATTTGTGTTATCTGAACTACACCAGCGTAAGGAGAGCGTAAGCTAGGAGAGAATCACATCTATTGCTTTCCGCCGCGCCCTCTGCTCGAGTAAGACTCAAACTCTCGTCAGTGGGAGCTTTGGCATGAGTCACGGGAAAAGGACCGGAGTTTTGCTTGAGTGTCGAGGGTGTGCAGTCCACAGCATTGATAACTGTGATCTGCAGCAGTTCTGTTGTCGACGAGTCCGTGTGCTTAGGAGTAAAGAGAGGACAAGAGCCTTCTAAAAGAGAAAATAAAACCTCTGTTTAGTGCTGAAGGAAGGCTATGTTATTGGGAAGGGAATATATGCAAGGGAATATTATTTCACATAATAATAGTGACTCAGCAGAAGGTAAATACACAAAATTACGATACATTTTGTTAGAAATAAGACTAGCATTAAAATAAAGCCTGATTGCCATATCAGTTTTCTGATGAATTTTTTGACATACATCACTATCTTCTCTTCAATGAAAATTATATTATTCCCTGAAATGACTCAAATTGGTATGGCTTGATTCTATGACAGGGAAAGCTGTTAATTAAAAAGATTGATCTTTAAAATCAGATTTTCAGTGAATTAAGTCAGGGTCCTAGAAGGTAGGGAGAATACATGATTCATATCAGTGAGCCTCCATATTCCTCTTTTCATTTTGCTCCTTACGTTCAAACTTCAGCATACCCTCACCCCCCACCTCCCGTTGTAAATATTAAATTAATCAAATAGTGAGCCTCTGGCTTTAGACAAAAAAATGTGTATAAATTTCCTTTCATCCTCATTTATATAAAAATAACCTTGTCAAGTGTCCTGTCTGAGAAAACAGGTGGATACATTTGAAGCAGAAAATAAACCCCACATAGCACACTTTGATCTGGGAGAATTTTTTTCACTGACCCTAGCTTCTTGTCACTCCATGCTCTTCGGCTTTTCTATATCTGAAACTTCTAAAAAAAACTGCATACAGGATAATTTATCTTTTTAAAATATAGCTTGCCTACTTGCCTCAATATTAGTATGTTATAGAGACGATTACTCTATGAATTCAAAGTATTGCTGTTTAGAACATATTTTATTTTAACTGTTCCACCGAGTTTCTGTTTTGTGAGAAAAATGAGGGCTGTTCATGAAGCTGTTCATTGTAAGAGATATTCTTCCTTGTCAGTTATTCAGAAGTTGATGCCAGCTATGGTTTGAACTGTGAAAGTGATTTTTTAAGGAAGCGAATTCCAGATGTCTCAGGCTAGCCAGCATTTAGATTTGTTTGTTTGGGTTCTGAATATATTACATCAATCTTTGTTGTGTGCATTTGCTTCTCCATGTTAACTTTTTTAAAAAAGTCATCCAATATTTATATCTTTTTTTTTTTTTTCATATTTTAATTCATTTAATTCTCTTATGCCTTGAATAAAACATATAAACATATTTTGGCATTAATTATCTCTTGCAAGATATATGTTTGAGTTCAAAGAGATGCTGTTGAACTCATTGCCTATAGTCAATCTCAACAGAGTAGCCACCATGGTCTTTACCCTTCTGGAACAGTTAGCTAACTATATGTAGGGCTAGTAAATACTGTGAGCAAAACTTTCATTTCGATTTGCACTTCAGAATCTTTATCTACAACAGGCATCTCTAGTGCGTGATCTGTGTTTCTTCTGCATGCTGAATTTCTTGCCAGTGCCAATGGCCACTGGGGTGATGTTGATTTAGGAGAAGGGCTAGAAATCCACTGGAAATTATGTTAAGGTTCCGTTGCGTTTAGCGATGATTGGATTATTTTAACAGTAAATGTTATATTTTTAAACAGTGACTTTGTTTTCAGGGTAGATTCTTGAGGACAGATTGTAAAATAATCCCAAAGTCTTTCAAAAGTGTTAAATCTGTGCCCCTTGCATTTAGTCGCAAGAAAACAGAATCCTTATGTCAGTTTAAAGCAGAATTTTGCATCATTTTCCTAATGCAATTTGATATATTATTTTGTTTGCCAGGATTCAGCATTATAGGATATTGATTTCAATATCTGCCTCATGTAAAATCACAGCAATTTAAATACTGTGTCACTGGTAATTAGGAATTGGCAGTCTGTTTTATGTTATCTTCTAAGAAGACTACTTGTTGAGTATTGCTAATCCTTTCAAAATGCTGGTATTGAAAAACTTCCAAAAGATCACTTACGCATATAGCATACATCTTAGTACCCCAGATCAATAATATTTTATATACTGAGGTTATTGCTTCCCTTTGTGCCTAGCAGACATGCAGGGTCCACGTTAACTTTAAGTCTATATTGCAAACTACGGAATGCTAACGCGCTAGAAAAAATTACATCTAGCAGCATAGGACCTTGCGTCAGATTGGTCGTATTAATTCAGTATTTCAAAATTATATAATGAAATTGTCTATATTTTAATGTTATTGCACTTCAAGACTTCCAGGCATTTTGGTCCAAATGCAGTCGATCTTTTGTCTCAGCTGCAGGTTGGCTCCCTAGGAGTCTTAACAGTAGATACTAGCCAAGCAGTTGTGGGAAAACATCTGAATTACAGAACATACAATTTTATCCCATCATCATTACCCAGCTGATGGATAGGAATGGGAAAACAGGATGGCGAGTAAAACCATGTGTAGTACCTGATAGAAAGAGCTTTATGTAGAGGCTTAACGATAACATATGCAGCTTTGAGGTTTTATGCTTCTTTTAATAAACATATCAAAACTGGTTGGAAATTTAAAACAAAAAGTTTCATCCATCTCTCTTGTTGAAATTAATGTGATGTTTTCTCTCCTTTCAGAAAACATGAAGCCATAGCAGCTTCTGAAAAAATACTTTGTCTAGTTTATTGTGCTGTAGTGGAACATTGTATAATTTCATAAACACATGATTTTACAGAATACTGGAGGGCATTCTGAGCTGTTGCATACCATGTTGTACCTAAGCAGTAAATTGTAAACACTGAACTATACTTCTTTCAGGGAATGATTTGGTGGAATGTACCAAACATACCTCTAACTGTGTTGTTATATAGAGAATTGACTAGCAAAGACAGCGTACGTAAATACCTCAATGCCTTTATTTAGTTCTATGCTGACCAAGGATCATATTTTAATCTTTTACAAAATAATTTAGCTCTTTCCCACAAAGATATGCATTTTTTCCAATGACACTTTCTCCTTCTGTACTGTGGTGATGGTATCTGAGAGTACCACAAGCACTTCACCAGCCTGGATTATATTGTCATATACGCAGAACTCAATCATTCAGCTCAGGTTCTCTTCTGCCAAACTAAAAAGTAGTTGTATGTGGTGGGTTCAAGCTACTGTCTAGCTGTTCTCCCAAATCTTGGTCTACTCAGTAGAGTCAATGAGTGCTTCAGTGCACAAAATACCTGTAACTAATGAACAAAGTATGAAAAAAGATGATTTTGAAATGCCATTGCTTTTTCAGTGACTCCAGCCAGTTCACTCCACTTCTCCATGTGTAAAGTTAAACTAATGACAGTCCATTTTTGGATTTTTGGTAGGATTTTCTTCCTGGCCATCAGGTACTTGAAAGATCAGAATTTCTATTAGGGATCTAGTAGGGGAAGTCAAGACTTGAAGCTCCTTGTACTGTAGTGCAACCTCTTTAGTCTACAGAACTGATACTTACCACCTGGCCTTGAAGTTGCCACCGTTCCCACTGCCTATCTATCCACAATGAAGTGTTCAGAATAATATGTTTTTTCTTGTGCACAACTGGTCTGCCATTATATGCTTTCCATAAGTGTGACCGGGTATTGGAAATGATGTAGCTTGTCAACTGCCAGCCACTTTTCCCTTGACAATTCAGCTCTTCTGATGGTCATAACAGTTCTCATCCTTTGCAATGTTATAACACTTGTACAAAAGTCATCCTTGCTTCTGTAAAAGTATCTAAGAGTTAACATCTGAGGCTAGTGGCGAACTCTGGCTCCCAGTCAATGATTGTATAATTTTTGAAAAGTTTCATTCTCTTTCCTTTTCAATGAGAAATTTGGGGGTGAAAGCAGGAGGTGGCCTCAGTCGTGCCTTGTTTGAGCTTGTAAAGAAATGAGACAGGTATGCTGGCAGCAATTTCTAAGAAAAGGATTGTATGATAGGTTTTTAGATTTCTTTAATTCTATGGAGTTGTTTATGAACCTGGAACTATTTAGCTAGGTCCTAATAGATAGCAAACCTAGCATCCTATAGATAGCTGAAAAAAATGGCTTCTGTTTTCATTTTCCATTGGAATCAGCTCGGAGTCCCATTGACTCAAGTTTAGAATTAGGGCAAACCTAATAACCTGCTGATTCTGAACTTACTATTCAAGTGGGAATATGAAAACAGAGCAGATCTAGGGCAAATTAAATAACCTGCTGATTCTGACTGTAGCATTCATCTGGGAATATCTATAGAGAAAATACTTTTCATAAATTTGGATATTTATTACCATCATCATCATCATTATAATTATTCATTGACTTAATACATGCTTATGAACCATGTTGTAAGAGTAAAGTTCTATGACTGATTTTGGTTTACATTTAAGGGACTCTGTAATTTGTGGAAAAACCTGTTTTACTAAAAAAGCAGATTCTAGTGTTCACTAGAATCACTTCTGTGGTTGCTGCCACTACAAACCGTGGAACAGTGTATTTTGCCTTTGTAAGTGTTATGTACCAGCAGTGCTGTGTAGGTGTGCAAGTTGCAGGTGGCTTTTAGTCTGTGGCACAGTGCATGAGGTCTTGCCATGAAAAGGTTTGACTTTTTGGTGATTTTATCTAGAGAAAGGGCTTTGTGTTGTTTAAAGGCAGAGAAAGTAAACTGATTGTTCCCACAGTGATGTCTTCTTTGTGATTAAGAGGCGTGTGCAGCCATTACGGAGGTCACCCACATTACACTGTGCAATTGGAGATGTATGTCACAGTTCCAAAGTTGCAGAATTACATCTTAATTTTTGATACAGAATGACCTTCATGTTGATCTTCTTTCCCTTCAATGCTTTTTGGCTTTAACAAAAGATTTAGAAAATGACACTTTTGTCAAAGGAGGTATTTCCATTAAGAAAAGACTCCTTGAAAAATCTTACATGTATATATTATAAAACATATGTACTTTCTTTTTAAGAAGTGTATAGAAAATCACAGAATTAGTGAGTAGACATGGGGTGAAGATCTGTATCTCAATATTGTAATTTTCTTTAGAAGCTTATCCTGACTATTCTTTGTTCCTAAAGGTGACAACAGAAATGGTCACACACACGTATCAGCATTTGTATAATGGGTGTCTAGGGGGCAACCATGATGAATAGCATTAGGATGAATTATGGTCTTGTGATGCAAAGAAAATATTCATTTTTAATAAAAATGTGAGAATTGGGCCCTAATGCTAGTAAAAAAATACTGTGCTCTACAGCCCGCTTAGGAAAGACATTATCTTTCCTGCTCTGATCATACAGGAGCGATAAAAGTGATCTAAATAAGTTTGGCTTCTGCTGATTGTTATGCAGCAACAGGCTTGCGTTTTACATTCGTAAAACCATTTTTGCCTTTTACATTTATAAAATCTGGGAGGCCCAGGGACAAGAGGCGGAGAGGCTAGTGAGACCCTGCGTCTTCTTCCCAGACTGCACACACTGCTATGTCTAAGCACAATGAGTTTCAGGTGAGTATCTGTAATGAGGTTGACAGATGCCTCACCTGACATCATCCCCCAGGAATGGTGTGGAATTTCTTTAGGAAGTTTCCAGGGATATTAGTGCTGACCGAGAGATTGCTAGTTTTGATTTTTTTAAGTTTGCCTTTCTTCCCAATTTTCCTCATCAGAGGAGAGAGAGATGGGTGAAAATGGAAGTTTTAAGCCAATAGATGTATGTCACTTAAATTTTGAGACATCATGGGGTGATATAAGAAGGGTTTGTAAATAGATTTTCTAAGAACTGATTAATGCCCTCCTGCTACATCCTTCTCAGATGAACATTGCTGAACTTCCCAGGGCCTGATTCTCAGTGAAGATTGTTTTGTGTGATACTTACTGCAGGAAAGTAATTTCTGTAATATTATGCCACTGCAAAGAACATGGTGAGTTTTTTTAGAAGATACAGATTTTTCAGAAATAAATTGTGGACTGTCATTCAACATTCTACAAAAGATTTGTCTGGTTTGGTTAAACATTTACTGAAGATTTCTGAATACAGGTTTCATATTCTTACGCAGAACATCCTGACTTAAGCGTTATGAGGAAAACAGCAGCATTTTCCCACTAGTTCACCACAAAGAAAATATGATTTAAATATATTTCCTTGTTGACCCGAAACTCTGTTAGCCTTCCATGAACACTACATCAGCTGTGGTAGTTTCCAGGAATTTCTGGGTGTTTGTCAGTGTTCTTGGTCCAAAGTTTGGAGGAGCAGCTAGGACGAAAGTTAATCACCCAGCCATGAATGCGTGCTTTTTCCTCTGAACAGCCAAGTCTGGCATTACAGTAAGTTGTGCACTTGATCAGTACAGCAGGTTTTATTTTTGTTTTCCACATTAAAGATTTTGAAACTCAAAATTGAAACAAATCATACATTAGGTTTGAAGTTATGAGAAACATATTTTCACGCTTTCTTATTCAGGTTTTAGCAACACAGAAAGTTCCAATGACAGAAATAAGTTAATGTAATAGAATTTTGGACCTGTTATACTTATGAATCCACCGACAGCCATACTTTTAACGTTTGAAAAATTGTTACCATTCAGAGCTTTTCTCTATTCTCTTGTCTTTGGCTGGATTCCATTGTTTTAAGTATTATTGGAGTCTTTAAATGAATAGGATCTTTCTTGCACATTATAACTACCAAATCATTAGAGTTTGTAAGGGGACTGATTAAACAAATCTCTGCTCTTCAGTCACATATTACCAGTTGTGATACTTGAGTCATACTGGTGGATTTTGTAAATCTGAAACCATGGAAGAATGCACAGTAATGCAAGTGAATAAAATTTCCTTCCCGTATCTCCCTTATTAAAAAAACAGAAACGTATCTATTGTAAGTGGAGAAATAGCAGTCTGAGTTGATGGCATCATAGGAATTCAGAAACAAAGCTGCCTTCAATGAGTTGTGGCTTTTGTCTTTCCTGTTGCTTGTGTTTAAGCATGGAACTTGTCTCTCCATTTTATTCACATTTAAAAAAAAAACAAATCCAAAAGCAGTTAGTGATGCTGTATTATTGTGGCAGAGGTGTAGCTAACTCAAAAAGCTAACTCTGAGAACTTACTGATACTTAGTTATTTTGATGTTGTACTTTAGTATGGGCTTACTACACTCTGGATAACCTAAATGTATAACATGAAGTGAGTACAGGTTTTGATGTTACTCAGCTTTGCCCTTCCTTAGCTTCATCAGAAATTTGAAAAATAGTACATAGTTGTGTCCTGGAAACTTGGTCCTTGCCTACTCTGAGCTCAGTGACTTAAGCTTTCAATCATTAGACAATGAAGAAAGAAGTACTAAGGAAATGAATTAACTAATGGAATTGGAAGGAAAAAAAATCTTTAGAAATCATACATATTATTTTCTGACAATATTTCTAAAAAATTTTGCTTTTGTACATTTGTCTCACTCAGCAGAATCTCTGTCAATTGATGGAGTAAAATAATTTGTCCTGGTACTCTTTCATGTCTGTGTAAATCAGGATTGATGCCTCTTGAAGCTGATACATTAAGCCATTGTAAAATAGGAGTAAGATCAGAATCAGGTCCTCTGGTTAGAAAAAAAAAATAATCTTTTAAGTGTATTAATATTAAACACCCCAAAACATCAAGAAACAAACAAGCTTAATCTTGCCAGTACTATATAATATTACTTTGCAATCTTTGTGGAAGTTTCCTTTGTCATTCAGATGCATAGAAGCATTTTGGCAGCACAAAGATGACTGGTGAGAAGCTTGGCTTGCTTGATTCCCACACCTATACAGCAACCATAATTACTTATTGTGCTCTTTATTTTTTGTATATTTGTTTACAGGTTTAATAAGAACTGTCAAGGTCATTTGCCCTTACAAAATTCTGAATTAATGGCTATTTTTTTTTTTTTCATATTTTAGCCCCACTTCCCACCCCCATTGCTGACGTGGCCTATCCTGTATTAAAATACTTGCTGTTTGAAAATAGACTGTCATGTATTTTTTTTCTTCTGCACGTTAGAATCGATCATCACGCTCCTTTTGTTGTTCTTAGATACCCACTTAGTGCACAGCTTTTTAAAACCTAGCTAGTATGGCCAGTTTGCTGCTTCTCTAGTCTACCTAAGCCATCGGTGTCAGTCCAACATGTGTGAACATACTGCGCCCAAAATCTGTGCTCTGAGAATATTATTAGGTTCATAAAATAAAACATGCGCTTACAAGTTATGAGCTGTCAGGACAAAAGATCCAGTACAATTTTAATTTCATCTGTTTCTGGGTATCCGTTATGAAATAGTCTGTAATCACAAGATCATGTACAGCTTTTTCCTTGAGCTTTCTGCCTCATTCAGTGTGTAGCCTGGATAATAAATTCTTCAGTGTTTTGTTTTCTCCTCGCTGTTCAGTTTGTATCCCTGAGCTTTATTTATTGTCCGTGTTCGAAGCAGCTCTGGAGAGAAATTACTAATTTTTCCCTGGGCTTTTCTAAGGTTTTCATAACTACAGTGTGTGAGCTGCTATGCAAATATTCAAAATTGCACCGCAGCGCTCATGTAAGATGACAGATGCTGCGATTGCCCCAGTCGGAGAGGAGGACTGAGGCAAGAGAGACTGCAGGTAAAAACGTTCGCTAATACTGGGTGCACAAGTTTTTCTGAGTGCTTGACATATAGCACTGCATCCTCTAAGCACCTATAGCTGCAAGACACAGCTGGCACCGACCAGATTACAGCTTGGAGTGATCAGCGCTGCATATTCCGGGGTACCTAGCAAGGCACGCTCCCTGAAGATGCCAATTCCCTGAGCAGCGTAAGGAATGACCACCCAGAAAGCACCGGGCTTTAAAAACCTGACCAAACCCACGTGGCATTTTTAGGAGGGGGGAGGACAGAACATATTTCTTCAAGGCAGCGTTCACCTCTCCTTGGTACGCGGTGCAGCCCACGCCGCTGGAGAAGGGCTCTGGCATTGCAGGGGCAGGCGTACTGCTCGTTGGCACAACCGCTTCCTTCATTACTCAGTCGTTACTTACGGCTAAGAATAGACCTTTGCTGTGTACAGAACAAGTAAAGGAGGCTCTGGAGACAATTGCATTAAACTGTGTAATTAAAGGCTGGATCATAACGTATATGAATAAAGTGGATGAATCTGTTATGTAAGAAGCCTTATGTCTCATAGCTGCTATTTTTGACTTTGCAACCCAAAGAACGATCTTTTAAGGTAGTATAACAGCCAGCGTGGATAATTTTTTTAATAGGTTTTTAAAGCTCTACTCACGGCTCAGACATCCCAGCCCCGGCCATTGTGTTTGCTGCACTTTAATGAGGAAGCTGGGAAGCTGTTGATGGATGGACAATTTCCCTCATCCACACCTGGGCAGCCAGACCTAGCACAGGCGAGAGTTTCCAAGGACAGGGAAGACCTGCTGAGGCTGAAGTTAAAATATGCAGCCACAGTCCAAAACAATCTTTGAGGAGTTTTGGGATAAAACCCAAGACATCTGCGCTAACGCTGTACAAACATATTTTGGGAAAGTTTGTAACTTGAACAGATTCTGGTGAGTTTTCAAAGGATTGGCAAAAAGGCTTAACCCTGAAAGTCAAGTTCCTCCTGCCCAAATGTTTTTTAATGTCTCTGCTTTAAAATAAGACTAAAATCAAAGGGAATCAGAATGGAAATGAAACTTGCTTAGAGTTCCCTTGGGGAGATACTACTGCTAACATAAATGTCAGGTTTTCCATTGAGATTTTTTTCTTTTTGCAATTAAATCAAATATATATATATATTTATTTTCAAGACTGAAAAAAAGACTTACTATACTGGCTCACTCCCTATTTTCTTTAATTACTATAATCAATCTTCCTCTGTAGTAAGTGTGTTTTTTAAAGAAAGAAAAAAAGACTTACACAGATTTTTTTTAGTACATTTCAGAACCATTTTTCCAAGGAACTAATCGAATTTTTAAAATAAAATATAAACAGTGCATTTGCACATCTGCTTGTTCAATGTTGCCATTAAAAAACTTTGCCTTGAAATATTTCCTAAACTGTTCCTGTAGAAGCTTTTTATGAGGAAGGATATAGTCATAATACAATATTCCGTACATAAGAGCCAGAAATGTCAATCTTTGCCTTGACCAGCCAATATTTTTAAGGTAATTCTGTCTTTATAAAAGCCACATCTATTAATGTCCCAGGAACTTTGAACATGCCTCTATTTTTTTTCTCATTAAGGTATTGTTACTTTTTCTACTTACAGAACTAGCTGCTCTTTATTTTTTTGTGTATTAAAAATCTATAAAGATTAAAAATATTTATTTTCCCCTTTCCTTTCCAGGTTTTGTATTATATCCACTATGTTATACTATGTACTGGTTTGACTATAAAGCATACAAATATAAAACTATTAGGACAGGACGTGAAGACAGTAAAGTCACAGCTGAATTTCCAGTAAATTTCTTTATGATCACTTAATATAAACATGGTCCCACTATATTTGGTTGGATTAGTTGTATAGAATACAATTGTATTCTATCTTTATTTTTCTGTACTATGTAGAATGTTAGGATAATTTTATCCCTCTGATCCCCACATAAATGAATGTATATAGAAATACGCTGCAGATAACCATACTTCTTGTAATAACAGAATATGACTATTTACAAACATATGATTATCCTATATGTTACCTCATGGTATTTAATCACCTAATGGTATTTTCAGGAATATGAAGCATTATTACTCCCACTGATTTAAATAGGACTGTGTGTTAGAATGAACAGAAAAGTTTCTAAAAGAAAAAAAGTTCAATAGTAAAAAAATAAATAAAATTAAAAGTCTTGGTTTAAGCATATTCAGATATAAGCTAAACTGCAGAATCTTAGACAACCAATTAAAGAATTTATATTTAAATGTTTAAAGACTATTCATGTTTTTACATATTATGTGTTGTGTCTAGTATGCAGTCTTACTAGGTTCATCTTTAGCAATGCTTTTTTATGAATAACAATGAGTTTAAATTCAGATGTCTGCATGCAAATGAATTTCGTATGTGGCTTTTGCACCCTCTTTGTAGAATTTCCTGTAAAAGAATCACAGTGCTACTTCTTTAGGAAAGCTTAAATTCTGCAAGAAAATAGTACCAGTCAGAAATCCAAGTCCTGTGTAACATCCCTAAAGGCTGTTTTTTGCTAAGCAGCGAAGGGAGTATAATTTAATGCGCTCTGATTTTACTGTCATTTAAAATATGTCCCTAGTTCAGCAATACTCCTCTGCAAACTTTTTTTCCCTCTCTTGAAACACAGAAGATAGTATGCAAAGAGTGAAGCAAAAGTTTACTAGTCTAATGGGACCACAGGACATCATCAAAAATAAATGTATTGATGCTTTGATCATCATTTGATCTGCTACCTACACTTACCAGACTTCTTAAAATATCAGCCTTGAGAGTAGTTACAACATTCATGCATTTCATAAACTGACTAAAACCTCTTCTGAATTTAATAAAATTCTGGAAAACAGCTTGTCCTAAATGTAATTTTATAAAGCCCCCAAATAGGGGAAAAAAAAAATAATAATTTTTTTTTAAGGCAATACTTCTCTTATTATGCAAAGGCATATTTATTTTACAATTGTTAGTGTGCCATCTGTGGGTTATATATCAGTAAGATTAAAAATATGTAGTCTTCAGTATTTTTAAAATTGGTGCTATTATGATTTTATGTCAGGAATTGCCACTCACTTCTAAAAGAGCAAATGAAGTCACTGCTCCAAGAGAAAGAGATCTGCCCCCATCGCACGGGGAACGTGTGCTGCAGCTTGCTCCTGCTACTGTGCTTTGGGTAAAGAGAAATAATTTTTTGGGGAGGTCTTCGTTAAATCCAGATCTTTGGGGCAGAGCAGTTCCTCGGGCAGTTATGCCAGTTGACCCAAGGGGGCAAATCGAAAGGAGTTTACTGATAGCGAACATGCAGTAGCCTAAGGGTACAAGAGAAATGGGCATGTGACTCTTGCTTACATCTCTTTGAATATTTGTTTATGTAGCGGTGATTTGTTCCTGCAAGCATTATTGATTATCAACATTCAGGCCAGAAAAATTGTTTAAGGAATTTATTGGGAATATTAGGAAAACTTTCAGTCATTTGGAACATATTTTCTCTGTTTTAAAGCAGTCTGTTTTCAAAGATAAATAAGGTAAAAATTATTTCTGAATAAGCCTAGTAGCTGCACTGTACTTTGTCAATAAAAATCCTGAAGTTTTTCAGCTGAGCTTGGGAACTGGACCTCCTTTTTCTGTGAGTCAGTAGCATCACTTTCAAATCAAATCTTGGAAAAACTCTTGGTACTGAAATTTTCATAGCTGTTAAAAATATTTTTCAGAGTTTATTTCCTTTTAGCTGCATTTCAAAACAGGCTCCTGAATTTATTTATTTTCAGTATTTCAGGTAAATTTCAATATGACTTGGTGTTTTCTCTGACTTTACGCAAAATATAGCCTGGAAAACTATAAGAGTTTTACCATAAGAGACTGGTAAAAATTGTTGAAACAAACTTTTGGCAACCAAATAAATTATATTGGAAGGAGAATGTAATAAAAATATGGGAAATGTTATGAGATACCATGCTCGGCCAAGTTTCAAAAATGTTTTGGTTGCTGAGTGTGGTGTGCACTGACCACCTGTCTCTGAGGGGTTCGTAACAGGCTCCCCAGGAGTTTCACCCGACACTTCTTACTGCAGGATGTTCTTACTGTAGTTTTTGCTTGGTAAAAACTGGACAATACTTAATATATGGCCAGCTGCAAGTTCTCCTCTGAAATGCTGGGTTCCTTCAGAAAATAATTTTAATTGTGATAGTGACCTTTGGTTCTTGGGTTTTCAGTTGGACTTTGCTTTTTGCAGAATTTACTATAGTTAAGAAAAGCTTATTATGAATCCACTCTTTTTTATCATTGGGTCCAGATACTATTTCTTCTTAAAAACTAGATCTTTCATAAATGATTGCATCAGATGAATGGTAGATATCTGGAAGCAAAACAATGGAAAAAAAGGAGAGATGAAGGAATAAGAAGTAATTAAGTACTGGAAATGGGATTTGGAATTGCTATTTTATTTTCACGATTCTATTACAAGTTCTTTATGTATCTGAAGTATTTAATCTCCCTCACAGTTTTTCATCCATAAAATAAGGTTAATAATATTCACTGTCTTCTTACCATCCTGTTTTGTTTAGTTATGTCTGCAATTTCAGAGCATATTCTGCTAAATTCCTACCATACCTACTACACAGGAGAAGTCGGTCTTACTTACGGTTTCAGACATTACATATTATATACAATATTGAGCTGCAGTTGAGATACAAACACTGGAGCAAAAGTAATGAATAAATGTTTGTAATTTAGGATATTCCAGATTGCTTTAAGAGCAACAAAGTTCCTGATGTACTCATATATAGTTTTTATAAATATATGTTCTTCCTTGGAATAACCTGTTTGGACCTGCTTTGTGGTTTATTTCTCATAACATAACATGGCAACCAGATCTGTTGACAAGATTAATATATCCTTGACTCAATCAATGTTTATTTGTAAAGGTATTCTTAACAAATGTACTATCCAAATATTTATAATTTTATCTCCTTTGCAAGCAAAAGCAAAGATACTTTTTGGAAAGAAAAAACTACTAAAATACATGTAAGATTGTATTTTATTGGGATAAATGTCAGCTGATAAAAAGAATTTTCTTAGGCATACTGCACTCTAATAGTAGTTGCTGATGCTATTGTATGAGGGATTTTAGAGCTTTCCAGCAGAAATTGTTTACAAAATGTCATAGAATGTAAAGCTTTGTACTTGCAAAAAGGTGTAAGGGAGGGAAAAGTAATTTTCATTAATACCTGGTTACGTAAAGGCTATTCTGAACAATGCAGACTGATTAGCTAGTAAAGAGGAGAAAAGCAGTTTCCTAAATTTCTAGCCTTTTGGTTCTTCTGCTGCTAGGAATTAGCCTACGAGCATAAGATGAACTTGTTCATCTACATTTGAATTGAAATGAAGATCTGATTTTCAGCAATGTAACAGTGAAATGATTCTCCTCGGGCAACCTTTGAAAGCAAGGGAATATTCTTACTGATTTCAGAGATTTTTGGAACAAGGAGTTTGGTTCTAGCTCAGACTTCTTGAGCTGTCACCTTCATGGAAGTTATTGTTGTTCATGGAAAATGTATCCAAATATGTTGCTTTTGCTAACTATTTATAAAAAAAAAGTTCATGTAGAGCTAATTCTAATCTGATCTTTCTATGATGAAATAATGTTATGAAGGCCTAAATTATATATAGCTTAAACGACTGTAACTATAATGTTTTATGTATGAAGGTCTCATGAGGGTATCTTTAGATAGTAGACTAACAAGTAATTCACTTTTTTTTTTAATAATAGATCCATGTATTGTATATAAAAGGATGGATAGACTGGGAAATGTCCAAATGATCATTTAAAAATAGACAACTTGAACTGAGCACACAGTCCAGCTACACTTTGTTTACCGTGTGGATAAAATGACCAAACAGAGTGTTATGACATCCGTGTCACAGAAGTTGATAACCTACTGTAGAATGCAAAATCTACAGGAAAAAGAACCCGTTAAATAAATCTATGTGAAAGGGAATCGCAGACTGCATTCCAGCTCCTGGGTTGTTACATGCCACCACACGCTAGATGGTCGTGCCCAGCCGCTGTTACGCTAGCTAGCCTGCATGGGTACATCTGCATAATACGTTCAGCTCAACTGTACAGCTAAGCAAGGCTAATAAATCGGATCACAAGAAAAGAGTAGATTAGATAGAAGCTCTGTCCAACAACACAAAAAAAAAAAAATCCCAGAATGACCAATCCACGTTGCTGACTCAATGTTCTCGATCTCCGCTCAGTTTTAAGTAGAATGACTAGGGGGTTTTGAGAGAGCGAAGCACTTTGGCTAAATGAAATGTCTGTGCAAGTCTATGGTAGCAGAAGGGAGCATGGAGAATGCGGACCTTTAAATCTGTGAGCAAATGTATTGAACATGTAAACTCCTAATTACAGGAAGAAGGAGTTAAATATTAGCTGTCAGAAAAACAAATGTTTAATCATTAATGGAAAATATAAAAAGAGCAATAGTAAATGGGCCAGTTATTCTAAAATGTTGAACAGAACACTGGAGTTTAAAAAAACTATATTATTGAGTAGAACAATGCTAAAATGTTTATTTTATCTTCAAAATCTTTTTATTCTGACATTTTAATTTTGCTAAGTAATGAGGAAATATAGAGTCTGTAGCTTTGAAGACCATAATAATACTCTAACCCCTCCTCTAAAACAAATAAATATTTCTTATTATTTACACATGTACTCAAACACATTTTTAAATGGAAATAGCCATAAACATAACAAGATTTTATGAGCTTTCTTAGGTGCAGAGTAAATGGAGGCAGATATTTTTTTCCAAAGCACAGACTGTACTTACTTCTCATGATGTCTATAGGAATTTGCTGACAAACTTTCTTTTGTGCTTTTGGTTACCACACCAACTCCGAGAATGAATCTGACACCCTACATAGGTACTGCCTAATATTGCTAAACTATAGCAGAATATATTAAAAAATGAGACACCATCTCTTCTTGCCAGACTATATGTTGTGTGCATCGCACTCGCTTCGTCTTTCCTTTTCATAGCTGCCTGTGCAGCCATGATGGGGTCACTGGAGGTAGCATACATATTTCATGAAATAGTTTATGTTGTATCTGATACACCATTCCTGCACAACAAATAAATTACTCTTATTTTGAAACATCTGCTAATCTCTCTCAAAGTGCTATATTTCAGAAATCCAAATATTGTAATTTTTTTATTCCCTAAGAAGATTTGTATGTGACAAAAGTCTGTTGCTACCCTTGTAAGTACTTCAAAGTACAACAAGATCAGGTATTTTCAATAATGGTCTTTGGCAAAAGACTACAGGTTCAATTTCCTTAGAATAGTATAAAACATATGCTTCCATTGGGGGAATCACATGAAAATAATTTTTTGTCTCTATTTAATCTATTTTGCAAGGTACACTGTAGTGCAATTCTATTTCAGCAAATGTTAAAACAGGTTTTTTTTTTTTCTTTGGGGATAAAAAAAAAAAGAACTTGCATTTTTATTCCACTGAAATTGCTTGCTTACAAGAAAACGTCTGGAGTTTGGGGGAATACATCAAGTTATTTCTGTGCCCTAGTCAGAGAACAGTTTTTAGCAGACACTATTCATCCACGGAAATTTGGGGATATTTAAGTAAAACGTAGCAGTGAGGAAGGATATGTTTGTTTTTTACTTCCTTTTGCCTCCTTTAAAAGCCCTCAGAATATATGTAGATTTCAAGCTGTCAAAAAGAGAACAGAATGGTCATTAGGTTTGGGACTTTGAATTCTAATCAAGAGATTTTGTAAATTTCTTTAAGAGTAATACCAAATTGGTGAGTGATGTTTAAATCACACATGTCAGCAATGAAATGCGTAAATCACTGATTAGTTTATCTTGGCACAAACTCTGTGTCCTCTGCTCAGTTCCACTGGGTAATAAATTACATGATACAATTTCATTCAGGGACCAACCTGAGATAGAATAAACTCCTAAAGGTTTTATACTTAGCCATTAATTAATAATAATGTGCTAACCTTCAGATATGTCTGCCCTATATTTCTTATATTTGGGGACTGAATCTGACTTTTTAAATTCAGCCATCTTCAAATGTCAGTGGATGTGAGTATCATACCCAATTTCTGCCTGGAACTACTTTCTCTCATAAAAATACTAACAGGTTTGGTTTTATTTGCTCTAATCCCTATGCAAAGATGCTAAAGAGGCTTAGGTTATCCCTGGGAGAAATATCATTTTATTGTATTTTTAGAAATTTTATTATATAAAAATCTTTCATGACTTACCTGACTTAAACAGCATGACTGTCAAAACTTTCTAAGTGTGCTCAGGAAGAGATTTTTTTTTTTTTTTTTTTTTTCTAAGTCCTTTTGAATGGTCGCATTCTCTCAGTGCCTGAAGTAAGCCTGATGGACTTCTAGCTCATGGTATATACTGTATTTGCAGTGCATTCAAAATGTAAGATTTAAGGGGTTAGCGGGTTCTTTACTAAATACATTTTTAGTATAAAATTTTCATTGCAATTAAATCCAGGAGAAATTTGCTATTCACATGATTTGTTTGTGGAATTGGTGGTATGGTTTCACCTGTTCTGATGCATGAGAGCTCTCTTTTTAGCCAAATAATGACAAAAAACAATTTGTCATTGGGTTTGCCCCTCGTTCTCAAATGCTTGAAAGCTGTTCTTTGCATTTGTATTATTCCTTCTGGTACATGCATGTGAAAGAAAAAGAGATCAAATAGAAGTTACCTAGTTTGCTGAGGGAATGTAGACGCATATTTTATGTTCTCCAGTATCCCACTCAGATCTAGAGATCAGATCTAAGTTTTTTTCAGTTTGTTTTCACAAAGACCTTGTTGATTTGGCTCCTCCTTGAAGGAACATTATTTTCCTGCACTTCTCCTTTTGACAAGCCAAAAAATTTTTGTTTGAATGAAGAAATTCTACAAGACGCCATTACATTATTAACAATACTTTTTTAATACCCTAGCAGATGCATACCTTGCTGTGGCAGTTTCATTACAATTGTCTGCAAAAAAACATACTTCTCAAGCCAAGGATTTATGTTCCCTTTAAAGAGATAGAATGTTTTCAAAAGTAAAATTTTAAATGAAAGAATTACAAATCACACATAATAAAGAACATTCAAAGGAGAATTCTTAAAGAATATATGTGAAATTGAAACAAGAAATTTACTTTGTGGAGCATTTCTCAAAGATCATGATCTGTTTGTGCTATGAAAAGGTAAAAACTGGTACAAGCAATTATATGAAATAAATGAAGTATTATCTGCTTCTTGTTATGGAGATACACCAGACTTCTGAGTGACAAAGTGAGGGAAGCATTTTAAGGTTATTGATTAAAGGTCAATATAGAAGCCAAAGAAAATGAAGGAAATCTACCACTCAGGTGTGCCCTTCAAGGCAGCAGAATAGGATTCATTCTTCTGTAAGAGATGAGATTGCTGGAAATGCAGCACAAAAGCTCTCCAAGGGGTAAGACCTTGAAACTGGCCATTTGAATGAGTAGCCATTCCTGAGGAAATTACCAAACAAACTAACCATGTGGCCAGTCTGGAGCATGTGAAAAAAAAATAGTAGTAAAGCAGCAGTATGCAGTATTGTTTTACTCAGAACAGGTGCTTTCACATTATATTTATGTAGTGACCAAGAACTAGTGACTGACAGAGATGCTAAGGTCAGAATTTGATAACAGCACTGAATTTATTTTATCTTGGAAAGGCTGGGCTATAGGGTAAGACTTTCTTAAAGGATACCCTGAAACTTAATCTCTGAATAGGCAAAGATTGTTCTGCTTTATGGTTGTTTGGCTCTCTATCAAATAAAAAAGGGCTTCCCCCTGCTTAATTTACAGTTCTCTCTTCTATTACCTGTATTCTCATTCTTCTTGTTGGTGCTCTTTTTGCTTAGTCTTGCATTCTCTCTTTTTTTTGAATTTAGGAATTAAATAAAGCACCAAAAAAAAAAGAAAAAAAAAAGACAAAAAAAAAAAAAGACAAGTCCAATAACTTCCCATGTTCTCAAGCCTTGTTTTTCCAAACAGGATGGTTCAGACTTCTGAATCTGTGGATCAGAGCAACCAAACCGATCCTTCTATCAGGATGTAAGTCTATCATAATAGAAGGCATTTGCCCTCATTTCAATCTTAACTTCTACAAAGTTTGACCTCTGCACCATGTGAAGTGTGGACCTATGTAAAGCATTGATTATCTAATCTAATTGGAACAACTGCATTTTGAAAGACAGTATTTTGTATACATGTATTGCAATACCAGTATGTCTAAACAGTTCCAATTTTTGTTAATCTAATGATCCTGCTTGGATTTTATCTGCCACAAGTTTCATGTTCTAGGAAGACAGCTGATGAATTGTTCCCAGTTTCATTACAGCATCACTGAGGGCCTTCAGGTCAATGCAAACATTTGTTGAAATGTCTTGCTAACTTCACTACTGGACTATGACTATATGCTTCCTAGTTGATTCTGTTCACAATTGTGTGCCAAAAAATACCATGGAATCTTCTGTTTAGCACTTCTACAGTCTGCTGTCGATATCTCTGTGACTGTCAGCTACACTCATTTCACTACAGAGCGTTCCATCCTCCTCCTTTTTATTTCACGTGCTATTCCAATTTAAGAAGATGTACCTGTTACTATCTATTATCCTTTTTTTTTTTCTTTTTTTTTTAATGAATAATACTCATCTTCTGTTGATCATGTTTCCCAGAAATGACAGGATGTCTGAGATTCTCATGCAGTTTCCTTTCAGCATTCCCCAGTTATCACATCGTCTGATTTGCATTGCTGATTCTTTTTTGATGTTGAACCACATTCCACTGAAATTTCCTCCCTCGGATATTTCATTCTTACACTAAGTCAGAATTACTCATATTCCTTGTTGAATGATACGTAACACAGTGATAAAGATAAGGAAATGTACATAGCAACCATAATTGGGTTTAGATGACCTGTATTACTGCAGATGGCCTCTACAGTTTTGAAGGGTTTATAGGAAACTTTTTCTCCCTTTACATTCTCCTTGAGCGCCCTGCCTCTCCCCTTACTGCTATGTCTTCCCATTTCTGTTCCTTACAAGCAGTTCTTTTTCCATCTCTCCATTCCTGCGTGGTGGTTCTTTCCAGTTTTCAGTGATGTGGGCCTCTTCAGTTCAGCCTTCCCAGTTTTCCCCCAGCCCATGTTTTCTATAAAGGCCTGACTAAGGGGATTACTATTATTCATGGGGCTTACTCTTCTTTATTCAGTTTATTCTTTGCCTATTTTTCTCCTTCAGACCACTGTCTGGCCTTTGGCCTCTCCCTGTAATGATTTCTTTCTCACCTACACTGAAACCTTTAAAGTTCTGTGTGAAGAAGTAAACTCTTTTCTACTTAAGGAGGATTTTTATTTAACTTCTTTTTATTACTGTCTCCTAAGGTGGGATGCAGATAGCTTAAATGTGGTGGTGTGTTGTAATGCTGCCTAATGTAACACAGAATACACTTCATTAAATATATATGACACAGTTTCTTATAAATGTATCTAGAATGTGACGCAAATCGAACAGCACAGCACCAGGACCTCCTGCTGAAAACTTTTAATTCAGTTCATAAAAGAAATCCATATGCAGTATTACAGAGCTCTCACATCTTGTAAGTCAGATGGAAAACAAAACTGAATGCAAGTTATTTTGGAGACGTTTAAATGAAATTGCCTACAGAGGCTATTTCGGGTGCCCACGTTTGGATTCCATACGGAAGAGGCATGTGTGTGTTTTCTAATGCACTCTGTAATGCAGCTGCTGTTTCTTGTCCTTTGAAGTGAGGTTCAAACGTGCAGGAGGAGAAGCCTCACCAGCTTTGCAGTGGATAGAAAATGCTCCAGGACAGACAGCTGCCTGGGACTTCCATGAAATACAATTGCCTGCAAAGATCAGCAGATAAAGTGAATGCAATTTCATTCTAACTGATTCTGAAGGCCATCCACATTTGGACCTCTGGTCAGAAAGCTAACTTTGTTTTTTTATCTTGCCACTCTATCACTTCAGTCATGGACTGAAAAAAAGCTAGGGCTCGATTTGGGGTGAGTTTTTCCATCTTTAGAACCAGAATAGCTGAGAAAGTAAAACAAAATTAGTCCAAAAATCAAGGGCAAAAGTAAGGAAGTAATCAATTTTCCTTAGTAGCAACACATTACACATCACCCAAAAGAAAATAAAAGCAATGAGAAAAGGTCTAACGATGTAGCTTATAAATTGCAGATTGCCTGTTCGTGAGACATAAAAATCGATTATACTCTGTAAAGAATATAATGGTATCACTGAAGGTTTGGAAACATTGTCTGTCATTAGAATTCACAGGGGGATATATTAGCTTTTCCCTCTGTAAAGATTTTATGTTCCTCATTTGACAATGTGGAGACCAGGTAGCCTAGCTCAGCTGGGAAGTAATTCCGCCAGGAGGCTTAAGCTGGAGGAAGCTGAGGAGCAGCTTGTGGCAGAACTTCCATTAGCTGTAACAGCGCTTTACCTGACGTTGCCCATGGAAGCAGAGAATTTTCTTTTGTTCTAACTTCTCTCATTGCCAAAGAAAGAATGAAGGCAGTGATCTATCCCCTAGCACAGAAAGCATAATAAAAACACGGGGTAAACTCTGTTTCTAACCTCAGGTAATTACGAAGGAAGATAGTCAAGGTCCTTCAGCATCAGCTAATGAAGAAAGGAAGCATGGCAGAGCGTTGCATGCCCGAGCTCAGGAGAGAAGGAGCACATTTTTCCTTTTAACATTTTATCTTCTTTACTTTAACCTTTAATTACATCAGTGACTCTATATATGAGAGGGGAATTAGAGCCTATTCTAAACTGTGAATTCTAAAACCTGTTTCTCTATAGGGATAAATAATTTATACAGTCTTGCAATCCAGAAATTTAATGAGCCCTTATGCATGTAAACAAAGTTGTAGCTCTTAGCTGCTGCAGAGCTCTTCAGTAAAAGTGTCTGGGATGAAAAAAAAAGACAGAAGTTTAGTACAGCTTCTGGGATTTTACTTGGATTTAAAAAATGGTAATCCTGCAGTAATTGTCTTTAGAGTAATTAAATTGCTGTTCGACCAGTATGATGATCTGGAGCCACCAAATAAGTGCTTAGACCATGATCATCTAATGCTATTTCCTGTATAACACAGGCCAAACAATTTGATCCAGTAATTTCTTAAGGAAAGTAAATTTGAAGAGAAATAGCTAACATGTAAGTCCATGAGTTTAAAAGTGAATTGTTTATTTGATTTTTTTCATAACTTAGAGTCTCTCTTAAAAACTGAAGCAGGAATCAGCCTTCAAGAAAATGAGGTGTGTAGAATACAGAAAACAATGTGTCTCTTTACCATTCACATCTTTGACACCATCTCTAGATGATCCCTAATATACTAATAGAAAATCCACTTTGAAAAGCTCTTAAGTTTTCTTTTGTTTTGAAGTACAAACTTATTGCTATACACCTACTGATTAACATGGCTAAGCTGAACTGATTTTTTTAAAGTGATTCATCATTAGAAAATTATTAAGAATTTTAATGAAATACGCCCACAGAAACATGTCAGTTGCAAGAAAGATTTCATCAGAGATAATCCTTATCTTTGTTTAGAAAGAGAGAGTTGTATCCCTGCAAAACCAATAGTTTAATGGCTAGGGCATTTACCCCCAGTGCCCTCTTTTTTTAATACGTTATATATATAAAAAAAATTCTCTTTAGAATAAATTATATCTACATTAGCAAGAGCATCTCATATCGACACATACAAACATAAATATATAGAAAGATGAAAGGGACCCATTTTTCTTCTGGGTGAAAGTAAGCTGTACAAGTCTTCGCATTTTTTTGCTTGAAGTTGTATTAGCTCCAGTTGCAGAACATTGGAGAGAAGGTCTTTTAAACCTTTTTATTTCACACATTCTTCTGGCATTGTCATTTGCAAGCTATTTGCACTTCGTCGTGGTGTTTCTGAGGAGGTCTTTTTCTGGAGCTAGACATATTATCAAGGTGCTTGAAGTGACCTGTCTCTCCCAAAGATTTTTTGATTGGCAGGCAACAACAGATAGGATAGTTTGTCTACAAGCTGCAAAGCCCTAGCTCCATTTCTTGTAGTCCTTACAGATTAATTCATAGTAATACTTTTATTCCCTATTTCCCTGTAGTCATAAAACAAACAAAAAGAAAAAAAAAAGAAAAAACAACAGAAAGCATCAAAGAGTTGGGAGCTTCCTGTATAAGTTTATTTGAAAATAATTTACATATGTTTTAGCCTGATGCAATAAGAATGTTTAAGCTAGTGTCTTTATAAATTAACGTCAGGAAATTTCAGTGATCTCTTGTGTTGATAGAAAAACTCCATGAGTGATACTGTGTAGGTTCTGTTAACTATTGAATAATGATTTCCCTTAGCATTTGTGATTTGCACTGGAAGGCAGAATTAGAATGAAACACACATAAATGTGTGTCACATTTTCATATGTAATGACTAACATTTCAAAATCAGTTGACCCTAAACAGATCTTTATGACTATAATTTTCTGATTTGTATGACATATGTTACCCAAATCATGGGCACTTAATTTAAATGGGCATTTTTAATTGAAATGTATGAATGCTTCTGGCAAGGTAGAAAGGTAACCTTTTCTTCATGCATCTATCAGACAACAAAAAAAAGAAACTTGATTTCCCTTCTTCAGAACATGTGGACTGATATTAAGCTATCACATGGCTGTCTGTTTTTCAGCTGACTTAAATGAATGATGTAGTGCCCAAATGGCTTGGGCCTTGACACTCTCTGGGAGTCTGCAGGTATTAAACAAGAACCTTACCGACCATTTCACGTGTAAGCCTGGAGCTCTAAGTTATATTAACTAGCAATGACATAACTGTTAGTATACCTTTACATTCATTAATTTTTCTGCCCACTCTGGCACGGCTTCTTACTCATCGGCAAAGGAGAATGGGGTTTTCTCCTGCTTTTAAAAGCATTATGTATGCAGATTTTCATTTTGAATTTATGTAGTATAGCTAAAGAGATGCTCAGAGATATCTACAGTATCTGAATGAGTCTGTAGTTAGGAAAAGCTGACAACTTGTTATGTTAGAAAAAATTTGGCATATTTATGCCATTTTTTAAGATTATTTTTTATAAATACATTGGCTCAGACTCTAACAATTTGTCTCTCATAATATTTTCTAACTGAAGGACTTGAGATAAAAATATCCCTAAAAAGGGATATCACACACACAATCCTTTTTTCTTGAAATTAGTACAAACCTGTTTCTGTCATAGAAGAACGTTTAATGAGCTAAACCTTGTTTAGACAAATAGCTGAAAGATGCCAAACTAGTATAAAGAAAGAGTATAGTGAATGACTGCTGCTATTGTTATGCTACAGAAATATTAATCCATGGACTCGATATCAGCATGTCTTGAATGAAAATACCACTTAAGAGAAAAACAATGTATTAAGGCTCTACTAAAAGATTTGATATTAAATTGTATTCATTGATTGAGAAGCATGAGCAACATAACAGTAAATATGTGAAATCTCTGTATTCTAATGATAATGGTTAGCTTTAGCTGTCTGTCTAGACCTGCTAAATGCTGCTAAGTGAATTACTGAATACAATGATGAGAAGTGATTCAAGTGTTCTGTTCCCAGTATTAATTTTCTGGATGCCAGCAGAACTTGTATAACCAATAAAAGAAGTGCATATGCTCGCACCTATCAGTACTAAATTATAACTCTGACAGCCCAGGAGTGTTAGGAGTAGAGGGACAAGTGTCTACCTTGTCTTAACAAAGAGGAAGGCAGACAAAATGGCATTTCTTTTTAATGCGTCTGCTAATTTCAATGCCTCCTTTTTATTACTGATGATATCCTTTGAAAACTGAACAAAATAATGAATTAGTTATGTAGAGATTAGGGATGTCATTCTCATGGAGAACTATTTTATGGGAAAATATATTCAATGCCAGACATCTGGAAGGCAAAAAGATGTTCACTTATTAAAGTTATTTTTGTCAGTGATATTAAATGACAACCAAAGAAAAGAAAAGAATAGCTCCACTATCACACAAAAAATCCATATCCTTCTTCATTTTGAGCATAAGCATGTTTGTATTTATCTTATTTCAATGTAGTTTCATATTGTATGTGGGAAAAAAAGGCATAATAATGCAAATGTGGCTGAAAATAAAAGTGGGAGAAGGACGGAATGAATTTAAGAACACAACAGAAATATGCAAGAAAGTAATACCAGGAAAGGGGAAAAAAAGGAGTTTCATATTCCTAGAGAGTATGGAAGAGTTCTGAGATGATGAAAGAAAAGGTATAGACTTGTGCGCAACAGAAGCTACAAAGAAGAATATAACGGAAGAGTACTAAAATGAAAGCATGTAAAATAGGGAAAGTAATAAATAACATTACAAATAATAGACAAGATTTTCACCTGGATAAATAGATCCAGTCCATTAATTTTAGTTTCAGCTATACTTACTGACAGCCTTGTCTACATTAGCAATTTCCCTGTGGTAATTAAAATAAATCATTGACTTGAAGAAGATATAGCTGAGCTTTTTACATCTCTGCAGTATTTAGGATGGCCCTGGCTTAGTGTTATATGTCTTCCCACAATGTGCACTGACATTATCCTTAAATTAAAGTAGTCCCACAAGCACAGATTTCCCGAGGAAGCAGCATGCTTAGCGACACTGGTATCTGTGGCAGTATCTACCATGTACAAGTCTATATGTGGAAGATCTTTCCCCTTTCACAGTTTTTTATGTCACTGCAATCACGCTGCCTACCACCAGCTCCAGCCCTCATTCACAAGCTGAATTTGGACCCTGTAAAGACACACAGGAGACCTGTCTGGTCTGCAAAGACACCACTGCACATACTGTCGTTTCAGGATCAGGAGGCCAGCTGTGGGGAAGGCAACAGCTCGGTGACAGGCACAGCAGCTGCTGCACTGTCACAAACTGAAGTTCCCAGGCACCAACTGGCAAAATGATATTACATCCTGAACATGGGTTAACCTGGGTGCGATGCTTTCCAATGTGAAGCCTTTCAAGCCCTGAGCCAGAAAAATGTGCATCATCTCTGCTGTGACAGCAGTGGTGTTTTGGGGGTGTAAGCGCGCCCTGTCTGCCTGCAGAGCAGAGGTGTAACGTCGAGGTGTAATTTGGCCAGTTCTGCACCAGACTATGACTGACTGGATCTGCTGGGTATTGTGGAGCCTCTCTGGGAGCATGGGAGAGATGCCTTTTCATGCAGGCAGCAACCAGAGGGCTGGATGCTGCAGCTGCTATGGCATCCTGGGGGTCTCCAGCATCGCAGAGGCTGGCAGCAGATGTACCCCCAGCTGTGGGCTGTCTGGACAGTATTTAAGAAGACAAAAGAATTTAAGGTCTTTATACAAAGATAAAGTGTTTTACTTTAAGATGGGAATATTCTCAGTCATTTTTCTGTCAGTCCTTTTTGTCTTCCGTCAGGGGTGGTCACTGATTCCTTTCCCCTTGGCTATGGCTTTGGCTCTCCTCCTCCTCCTCCTCCCCCATCTGCCCCTCAGCAGCTGTGCCCTCTCTCATCCCCCAAAGCCTCTGTTCTCAGCTTTACCATCTCATCTGTCCCACTTCAGCTGTTTTCCCATGTTCCCATGACCGTTTTGGCTCCTGGTGCCTCTCCCCCTGCCCTCAGCAGCTGTCTCACTGCACCGCGGAGCCTCCAGGCCCCTGCTGAACGCTCTGTCCTTCCTCCCCAGGCCTCTGCCCTCCACCCTGGCTTGAAGCCAGGAGCCTTTCTCCTCTGCCTCTCCTCCAGAGCCAGCCTCTGCCTTCTGCTCCTTCCCTGGCCTCTGCTCTTCCTCAGAGCTGGTGCCTTCCCCCAGCCTCCCTCCAACTTTGGCTTTGGACCCTCTCCCTGTCTGGTCTCTGCAGGCCGCCCTCGTCCCCCCTTCCCAAGATCCTGGCCTGCACCCTGTGCCTGACCCCCCAGCCCTCAGTGGCTGTTCCCGGGGAGCCAGCCCTTGCTGCTCAGGGAGCCATTCCCCCTCGCCCGGGCCACAGCAGCTGTTGCTGGCTCCCTCAGGCCAGGCCTCAGAGCAGGGCCTTCCCCCCATGGCGGCCCTGCTCCCCGCCAGGCCCAGGCCCCATTCCCTCAGCTGTCTCCCCTCACACCAGGCTTCTGCTGCTGGCTTCAGGCCCCGCTCCCTGCTTTTTCTCTCTCCCCCATGGCAGCCAGCACAGGTGCTGCGAGCCAGGACGCTGGGGCCGAGAAACATTGTGGCAGTGGGTTGACTGAATTCTTCATGTCCTCCTTCATGACTGCGACAGGACGTCACAGCAGTGACAACTGTGTTGTTAGGGTGGCCTCCAGAAATGATTGTAAGCAGGGGGACAACGGGGCCCACTGCAGAAATGCTGTTAAAGGGGGGGCCCAGCGTGACCTGTAGGAAAATCTGTTATGTGCAGTTGCTCGCCTGGCCCTCAGTATTAAGAAGAGCAGAGGTGCTGTGCCCATGTGGTGAAAAGAGCAGCCAGAACAGCTGTGGAGTAAGCCATGGTTCGCTGCAATTGCTCCTCAGCAGGCAGGACCTTCTTGTGGCAGATAAATGGCAAACTGGCATCCATGAATCGCTGTCCCAGTTTTGGGTAGAGGGGAGGTCTGCAGCAGCTGCCTGGGCCCTTTAGATGCCAGCGCTGGCACAGGCTGCGGCGTGCAGCGAGTGGAACGGGCTCTGTGTGCGCAGGTCTGAGTGCTGCAGTGGCTTTAATTTTCTGCCTCATGCTAAGCAAAGTGCTCATTACTGATCAGGGGATTGGACTATGAGAGTTGCCATGCAGAAGAGACTTCCAACAAGAAGATGGCATCTAAAGATAGCAACGGTCTCCTTTTCTGACCCACTTATTTACTTAGTGAGCCATGTCATGTTACTGTACCACAACAGGCTGTGAAAAAGGATTGGCGTGACCAGGATGCTGTTTGGGGTACAGGACTGGTGCCTCAGTGTTCAGGGATGTCCTCCTGCCAAGTCATCAGAGATGACCCCTGATGATGGCAGCAGCTTTGCACAGCTGCGGCCCTTCTCCCTCTGCTGCTCCAGACACAGCCTGGCATGGCGGAACCAGAACTTCACCCTGGCTGGCAGTTCAATGAGGTCCTCACTTCCAAAAGTGGTATCAAAACCCTAGTAAGAGGTCCTGGACTGGTCTTGTAGTTAATGTCTAGGACCTTCAGGAGCTCCTCCTTCATTTTTTTAAACTTGAAGAAATACTGCTGCATTTTCCTCTCGTGCCTAGCAGCAGCAAGTCACCAGGACTCCTCTTGGTACTGCCTCAGAGTAGTCCCTCTGCTAATAAAGCCCCAACCTCTTCCGTCCACATCCAGATAAGTATAGGTGATTTACTTCGGAGCCACAGTTTGGACTGCCTTAGAAACGTTGCTGGGAAGAGAGATACCTATTCTGAGGTTAAAGAAAAAAAGAAAATCAAGATAGAAGAGGACTAGGACTGGACCCAGGCCAGGACCAGGTGTAAATGGCAAAGGGAAGGTGAATAAGGTTGAGGCACCTTGAAGGCAAGGAAGAGTTCAGGTATTTGCTGTGGGTAAGTTTGGAAGTGTAAACAGCAGTGTCAAGGTAGTTTCAGTAACTGTCTTTTTAAAGAACATTACCTGAAGGGGTTTTCCAACTTTGCTGGGCAATTTTGTGGGGCATAAGTATTAGGTTCCCTCTGCACATAGGTTCAGCTTCCCACTTTTCAGTGATGTGGGACGTGAATTAGGGAGAAGCTTCTGCTTCAGCTTCATCTGGAAAGAAAACAGTTTCTCACACCAAGATGCATTCAAGACATAAAGCAGCACATGATAGATGGTTACGAGTGGGGGGACTCCCTGCAAATACTCAAACTGGTTCTGATTTAAAATGCTAATTTAGGTATATGCGGTGTGTGATTTAATTCAGTGAAAGATTTGATCCTTTCTCTAAAAGGAATGGAAGTAGTTGAAATCTATGTTAGAGCATTGAACATAGTTTTTTTCTATACCTAGCCGGGGGGGAGCTGTGGGTGGGTGGGGCAGTATTGTGCTTTGTGGTTTTTTTTCTTTCTGTGTGCATCTGCCTTTCATTAATTACTTCATAGCTATGAGATATACCCTGTAGGTGAGAAATAAACCCCTTGCACTCATATGCAGACCCATGTTTGTCACTCTGAAAAGCCATATCCTTCAGAGAATGATTCTGTTGCAATGCAGTGAGTGACTGGCTGGGGTTAAAAACCTTATGCACAATTCCTGCTAGTTGGTCATTAATCTCCAGGAAAAGCCCCATGTCTTAGTTGCTATTGTATAATTAGTACCCTCTTCCATCTAACTAGTGTTAAGCTGAAACAGTAATGTGCCAAGTCACCATCATTCTCTCTAAATGAAGACCTAGAAGTACTGCTCTAAACAGTGTGTGACAGTGAAATTACTATTTTTTTAAAATACTCCTTTGGAAAATACTAAGACCAGCACCATCAGTGTTATATTACCAATTCTGAAAACCAACAGAGCTGCCACAGATCACTGCAGCATAAGTGGCTAAACAAAGTAGTCCCCAAAATTGGAAATGTAAAGATGAGCAAAGTCCGTCAGGCTTCTTATATAATGTATGTTCTAAAGGAGCCTAAAATACCAGTCAGTAACTATCTCTTGATTTAGAGAATATGGAGCTGAAAGTAAGAGAAGGAAGACTTTATTTTAATGTAACTGTGAACCTCAGAACAGCCAAATGTAACTAAGCTTCAAGAAATTGATGTATTTTCCTTAGTATCTATGGGCTAGACATTTGATATTGGATTAAATGATAGCTCAGTATTGATGGTAAATTGATTTATGTTTACCTGTGGTATTTAGTATCTCTGTTTGCAAGAGATTTCGGCCCTGAGGAACATATAGCTATATTCTGTAAAAAACAAAACTCAGATGTAGAAACATTGAAATATTTGCTAACAACAAATTGTGTGTATCAGTAACTTTCAAGAATCATATTCTAGTACATCTAAAATATCATGCAAAATAAAATATAAATTAAAAATAAGGGAAAACCAAATTCAAGTGAAGACAAATAGTTGTTTTAAACTACGTTTGTTTTCACAGAAATTTTTCTTTGGGTGAAACTGCACTTTCTGAGAAAAAACACTTCTCAACATTTTTTTCCCCAAAATATTTTGCATTCAGCTAGTGAGATCCTGGCCTTCAGTGTGATTGTGAAAATATTCTAGACAACTGATAGACTTAGCTGCCAAGCTGAATAATCGACAAGAAATAATAATGAAATTGTACACATAAAATTCAGTGGATGTGTTTTTTTCTCTCTGACACAACTATAATTGGCAAAACAAAATTAATGCAATAGAGATGAGCATCTGTTTTGCTGTAAGACAGTCCTTTTCCTGGTTTTCCAGGATTTATGCTGGCCCAGATGACTGTAGGATCCAGCCCAAAGAATTACTTGGTGTGTGTGATTTTGTGTAGTGCTAAATGTCTAGTTGAAGACTGCTGTTCAAGAAAGGATTAATCTGAATTTCTTTCTTTTCCTGCTTTTTGCCTGTGTTATATAGTTAAAGTGATAGAGATTTAAAAAAAAAATAATAAGACAAATCTTCTCAACTGCCTCTCATTCTGAGAAGAGCTTGAAAAATTTGGATGAATCAGCAAACAATATTTAAATAGTTTCTCATTTTATTCAACTGGAATATCACATGGCATACTTAATGCACCATCAGTTAGTGGATGTTCATAAATGTTCGTGTCCAAAATAGAGAGGTCAGAAGCTCTACTGCCCTCAGTGCACTGTCAGAAACTTTTTTTTAGTTATTTCATTTTCTACTTGTTAAGTCCTCTAGACAGAGGCATCTAAATCTTTAGCACTCAGGAATAATTCAAACGTACTTTGCCTGTACTTTCATGCTTTGCAGAAGCTTCTTGGAGCTTAATACAGATTTTCCCTATTCTCACAGTCATTTCCAAAATTCCACAGTATCCTTTTTTTTTGAGTTCTTCTTCCTCCCCATGACATAAACAAAGTTAAGATTTTGAACATTCTTTGAGTTCAGAAAATAACTTTTCTGACTAGTTCCATAATAAAGCCCCTATCTCTGTGGAAACTTTAGCTGCTGTTTTAAAGTAATTATAAACATGAGAGTGGACTTTATAATTTCTACAGGTTTTTTTTCCCCATTCTTATCACCTTGAAAAACACATTTGATGAGCAACACTCATACAAGTCCCAGGATAGCAAACAAATACTATATTAGAGAGAAAATATGATCTGTCTTTAGGCTTAAATTGTACTTTATTAACATTATTAGCATCATTTTAAATTACCCAAAAGTACTAAGGGGAAGCCAATGAGAAAAGGAGGGGCTTTACAAAGAGAAAACAAGAAAGAGTGAAAAGGAAGGCTCCAGGTGCTGGTTCTTTCCAATGAATTTCCTTAGAATTCTTTAATGTTTATACAGTATTGCTTTTATTGCTCTTAGTAATTTCAGATGAGCCTTATCATCCGTTTTGTTATAATTTAAGCAGTACAAATATAATGTAGGTATGCATACAAACCACATTCAGGCTCCTGGGTCACAGCCATGTTATGGAGATTCACGTTACCATGGGAGTATTTTACTTCTGCAAACATATTCAGATGCTTTAGAATAATTTTAGAAATTTCTTTACACATTATTAAAGCAAAATCACAGAAAATGTGGAAAATCAAAAATGTGGGAAAATGTTTATAAGCAAAAAATACATTATTTTGAAAATCTTAATCACCTGTATCTGTAATGGTTTTAACTTACTACCTTTCCCTTGCTAAAAAGCTACTTCTGCAATTAAAAAAGTTTGCACTGAGACTAAAGGTCACCTTTTTAATCATCTGAGCTTTTCAAATTACTTAAGGCGGTTAATTCTCAGACTATGTCCACCGCAAACTCTTCCAGGTGATAAGGGGATATTTCTATTTTATTCTGCTGCTATGCTAAAACACTTGGTCAGATTCCAAACACTATAATTAAAGAATGCATTTCTAGGTATTTTTCCATTAAACCAATAATTCTTCATCTGTTGCAGCTGTTTCATATCTCCTGGTTGTCTTCAAAGTTTTTATACATCTTTTACTTTATGAATAAACTATTGAACTATTAGGATAAAGTGTCTTGAACACTCATATAAGGATCAGAAAGAGATTTTATAGTCAGATTCTTTTTCCTTAGAGGAGTTTGTTTAGTTAGAAATAGTCTTGAATACAGCTCCTTATTTCACCTTGGAGACTGAAAACTGCAATGATTGCTTTATATCTAACCTACTTATTTGAATCAATGTATTTAAAGAGGTGAAAACCACCAACGGATGAGGGAAGAAGGGTTGAGAAAAAAGGTGTCTGTGGATGAGAGCCTTAAGCAATAAGTTATTTGCGGAAGGGAAAAAGTAATTGATCATTTGCACCTATCTGCTTAGCATGATCTTCCACTTTGCCTTCTGGGTTTCTTCCTCCTCTATTCTGCTGAGTGTTATTTGTGGATAAATTTTAAATTAAGGAAACGTAAATGGTTGGCGCAGAGAAGAATTGGCTGTGTGGAGGAAACAAAGAATATCTTGCAGAGATAATAAAAAGGTAAACTGTTACAATTTGAGACAACAATAATTGGTAAACAGGCTAGTGTTTAGTAGCACTGTTTTCAACTAGGTCCCTTCAGAAATGTTTTACTGCAAAGGTTATGAAAAAGACTACATGGTCTTTTTCTCTTTCTGTGAAGAGCTACATGGTTCAGGGCTGCACCCTCCTTCCTTATCTCTGGAAAGGAAATCTGGAAAATCACAGAGGAGAGTTTCACAAATCACTGCCCACCAAGAACCATAGAGTCCAAAGAAAACAATGAAGTACTCCTCGTATAGTCCTAAGCGTAGACCTTTTACCAAGGACACTAGTAGACACATGGTTTTGTTAAATTATCAATGTTTGTGATGATAACTGAAGTTTCAAATGGTCATCAGAGGAGCAAACATGCAAAAAGACATGTCTGAAGGGAGCAGTTTAGAGAAGCTTGAGCACGTAGTGACATTCACTATTCTTTGGTGTACCATTTCCTTGCTGTCCATTTTGCTCCATTACCCAGAAAACAGGAAAGGCCTGGAAGTTGCTACACAAATCATTGTGATACACTTAATTTGATTCATTTCTGTATACATATTCATTATGTCCAGGGTCATCCTTTTTATTTTAGAACATTAATATTCTTCAAAAAAATCTGCCCCATCACAGTGACTGACTGGGGTTAATGGCCCTTGGCACAGCTCCTCCTAGTTGGTCATTAATCTGCAGGAAATGCCCTGCGCCTTAATTGTTATTGCTTAATTAACAACCCATTCTATCTAAACAAGTGACATGTGACCTGAAATAACAACGTACATAGCAACAGTAATTTTCTCTGAGCGTTTGAGCTATGCCATAAGCAGATTCTATGCAAGTAAAACAAGGCATGGGAAGTATGTATCTATTCAAATAACATGGGATGTGAGACTAAAATAACGTTCTGCAGATATGATCATTAATAAATGTTTTTTCTTAGATTTCTGCGATGTCAATAGTTTCAATCAGTGACTAACCTGATGCCCAAAATTTCAAATGAGAAAGTCTGTGTTTGCCTTATTCCTCATACAATTTAGTGTTCCATATTTCTAATCAATACTGCTATTTTCAGTCTGTCAGCAGTTAGCTATATTTTTAATCACTGCAGGATCTGTATAAATGTACACACAGAAACCCAGAGCACATTCTGACATGGAATATGAACTCATATTTTTGCTTAGAGCCTAGGTCACAAGAATCTGTTCTCTGCACTCTTGGCCATTAACTTCTCCTCTCTCTGTTTTGTTTCCTTTCCCCATCCTTTGCCTGCTTACAAATTGCATATTTTGATTTGTAACTCCTTTTAACAGAAATTAACTCCAAGTGCATGCACAGTACTTAGCTCACATAGGACTTTTGCACACTTCTGGAATACTGTGTAGAGAGACAACACAGTACAGTGTCAAAGGAACTTTTAGAATCTGAAAGTACACGTTCATCTTTGCAATTTAATTTATAAATAAAACATAAATAATTTATTTGTTGGAGGTAGAATATAAATATGAATGGCCTATTAATATATCAAGTTGTATCTTCCAAAATTTGATTTTGCTTGCTTGTAAAATTTCAACTCATCTGATAATTTTTCCACGTAAAAAAGTGGTGAATATTATACAAGTAAAATCTTAATTGTTTTCTTTTTCCAGTTTTGAGGTTTCTTTTTGGCTAAAAGCATTCATATTAAGTGTTCATCATCAGTATAATTCAAACTCTGTTGAAGCCAATGGAAATAGGTCCAATGACTTACAAGGGCTCAGGTTCATGGAAATTATTTTATAAATATCATAGTTATGGACTCTGTTATCAAAAAATAAATTAGAGTACTTGGGTCACAATCTGGAGGAACTCCATAAATGTGGATGGTTCAGCATATGTAGAGTTTGAATCCTGTTTCAGTAATAATTTTTCACACATTTTTTTGAATCATCAAATGGCAGCCCAGCTGTTCTACTTTGCTCTGTAATACCACTGAAAGTCTGACTATCCTAATCTCCATCCAATATTGCCAGTACCCATCTGTTTGTAATGCTGAAGAATAGCTGAAAAAAATGGGGACAGAACAAATAGAAATCTTAATAAGCTCATTTTAGCTGTGCTACAGGATTTTGTGAACTTCCATGAATTTTAAATACAAATAGATATTGTTCATTTGTCTGGTTTTAGTACAACAGGATAGTAAAAGAAAAATTGGGGAACCTAAAGTGAAAACTAGTGTTGTCCTAAGCATGTACTGACCCATTTAGTAGATGTGCATAATTTATTCTAATTAAAACTGTGGACAAGATTCTCAGCTAATTTGAACTGGTGGACTTCTTTTGCTGTTTGGCCTTCAAAATCTATTTTTGCATTGACTCATCTATTTATTTACATGTTTTAAAAAAGTTCAGTTTTCTTTAACTGAAGAACTGCATCAAAAACACTGAACATAAATGTTACTAAAAATATTGGAGCCTGTTCTTCTGAAGTCTGCATAAAACTTCTACTGACTTAGAGAGCTAGCAAGATCAAATTCACCTTACAGCTGAGGATTTACATAGCTAGTTTTTGTCCAAACCAACAAACATTAGAGTTATCAATTAATAAAAACCTGTAGAGTGTGTAGGAGAATATACACAACAAAAATGCATTCGTAATTTACTGTACTCTATGAATGCCATGGGAGTAATTGTTTCCTTTAAGTACTTGGCAAACATTCCTAGTATCCATTCAAAAAAGTAATTTTCCACTCAGATATTTCTTCTTGGAAGCACTCATGGAAAGAACAGCCAGCAATACAATGCCTTCTCTGCAATTCTCCCTGGCTGCGTTCATGTACTCAAGACAGAAGCTTTAAATGCAGAAGAAATGAACAGCTGGTATCAAATCCACAATTAGATACAGAAAGATCATCTTCCCATGAGCGCAGAAGTTCATGGGTTTTATGGAGTTGTAGTTCTTAGCTTTCTCATTTGCCTCTCTAATCAAAAACATTTTGTAGTTTAAGGCAAAGTTCTACAATCTTCTTAAAACGAAAAAAAATATGCAACCTTATAGACAAAATCTCCTATCCTTTAATCTCTGTGTGAACTGCAGTGCTGTCTTTTCTGTAACTAAATAAATTGTACTTTATGGACCGGACAAGCCTTGTTAATTAAATAGGTCAGCTGGCTTCAGTGCCAGAACCTGCAGGCTTTTGAGACTTCTAAAGAAAATGAATACCTTATCCATAAGATAGGTAAGTGATATACATGCGCATCTAATTGGTAAGTAATATGGACCTTTTTAGTAAGTAAGGGAATATAGATGCAGCTGAACAAATAAAAAAGTCTACTGAACCATGCCTGCAGCTATGGTGAATTGTCTCCTATTCAGGTAGTCTCAGCTTGCTGCTTGTCTGTGCGATGTATTGATGAGAATCTTTCTGTTCTAGAAAGTGCTAAATTTTCAGTACAGTACTGTTAGAGTCTTTTTAACGTCAGATACCAAAAATTTAAATTCACATCACAGAATGTAAATGTTATTAAAATATTTATTCATATTTCTTAGTATTGGTATTGCAATAGAATTTAGATGTCACCTTGATGCTCTCTTGGTTTGGGGTTTGTAGAAGCAAAAAGTAAAAGATTATTCTAATAACATTTATCTTAAATCTAAATTTGGTATTTACATTACATCTCCATATTTACAATGTATCTACAGTTCAGTGAAATGGGATTTAAGATGTTCTTTATGATTTTGCAAAGTACTTGACACTTTTTCATCAAAGCACATATACTTGTGACTGAAGAAGCACAAAATACAAGATTTTATGTAATTTTTAATATTTTCAATATACTGTGTAAATTAATTGATAGAAAAGCGGCTGTCGTCAAAACAAACAGAAGAATTGCCTACATCCAGATATACTATAGCTACAGCTTGGTTTTGTTGTTGTTGTTTTTTGGGGGCAGGTTTCTTTGTAGTATGTAAATGTATATAGCTCTCACTTTTACACATGCTACCAGATAGGCTAGGGCTCAGGGTAGAAAAATAAATATTGGACAGCAGTGTTCAATTACCAATATCAACTCATCATATCAAGTAAATACTTGTGCATGTATAAAATGTAGCTTATCAATACAATTCTTCATCAATACTTGTGTCTGTAGCTACACAGCTTAGCAGAAAGATGGTTTAAAATTCAGTTTTAGATGTGGTTGCTTTTATTTTCTTTTTTTTTGCCAAACAGTTGCACAAAGACATTGTGCATTTCTCATCAGACAGCCATTCTTTATGCATCAAGTCTTCAAAAGTAATATTAAGGATGAATATTGTACTTTTTGCTCCACGTTTTTTGCTTCTTTCAGATCAACCTTGCCTCTCATTCAGATTAGCTTCATGCAAAGCATCTGTTGGTTATAGCCTTCCACTTCATCACTGTTTTCATATTCTCAAAGTTTTAAGAACTTCTACAATTTAATCTCCTTTCTAGGAAACCGTGCCTTTTGAATGGTACTTGAAAATAGAATTTTTTTTTACTTGTAATTTTTTAAATTCTCTTTGTTCTGATACAAAATTATGTACTAGGGCAACACAATTTGGTTGCTATATAGGTTTGGGAAAAGAAGTATTTTCCTGTCTAAAAATGTTTGCTATAATCCAGTAAAGTAACATTAACAATACAAAAGTTCTTGTTGAAAAGATCTTAAAGGACACATGGCTATAACGTGAGAGAAGGAACTGAGATAAAACTATTTTTCTACAAACCAAATACAAATTCATTTACCTGAAGGCAAAAAAGAAAAAGAGAAGATGAGACAAACCCATGTCTCAGGCTCAGAAACACAAAAGATAGAAATGACACAAACCTTTCCCATCCATTGGTTAACTTCGTGAAAAGTGAACTAGAAGAGTGTAGGCATGCATTCTGCTGACTTATGCAGATGAATTTTCAAAATGCTATGTGCCAATTTAATTAATTAGAGATCTAACAAATCTTTCTACAGACACATGCACAAGCCATTCTTTAAAATGCTCTTTAGAAAATACATAACTGATATTTAAAGACTAAGGAATGATTTACCATTTTTTATAAGTACTTCTAGAATATCAAGTAAAACCCATTTAACATCATGATTTTAAAAAATGTTTTCATCAGTGGGACTTTAGTTTTCAAAGATGACAGCCGGACCAGACTAATTCCTTCTATACCAGATACAGTGGTAACTAATCCTACAACTTTGTACATATTAAATACTGTGTATAATTGGATCATAAGATTGTAGTTAACTCATTTGGAAAAATTAGCAAAGCCATAATTACAAAAAATATGAACATCTCTTATGTATACACTAATCAGGATATGTATGATATGCGCAAGGATAGGCACTATACAATTTAATGGTTACTCAGTATTATTTTATATGACAAATAATGAAGCAGAACTTTGCAGCACTTGTGAATATGTTACACATATACATCTTGGGATCTTCTTAGTCTCCATTTAAACAGTTTTGATTACATTAAAAAGAATTCCTGCCAAATGTCACATATTCAAAAAAAGTTCAGAATTAAATATTTTGCAATTGTATATCTAATTGCGTATTGTAAAGTGCTGTAGATTAACAGTTCTACTGTATAATTTGATTTTTTTTCACTACACTTCATAAGCTCTGCTTAAGTTTTAATTAATTACCCTATTATCCCTTGTTGCATTTTCATCATAAACATGAAACACAGTTGTGTTGCAACTGCAAGTTCACCTCTGTTATTCTGGTTATATTGTTAAATTTAGAAGCTTATTCTTTTATTTGCACTGATGGTATTAAAAAACTAGAACAGCTTCAGTGCTTAACAGTTGAGTTAAGGCAATGTCCAAGGAGTTTTAGGAACTTTCCCAAAGTCTGTTGAAGTCATGGAATTTCAATAGGCTTTGGACAGAGTAGAAGTTAAGGAGCATGTATCTTTTGTCTGTGTTGTCATATGTGTGATTTTTTTTTTATTTGTCTCTTTATTTTTGTCTTCACTGAATACTGTTTTCACCCAGAGTGAGAAATAAGGCACAATTATTTTAATTCTAATTCATTAAAGGTGGTGAATGCTGAGTCCCATGTTAATAAGCACCAAAACCAGTTGAAATGAAAATACTTTGACCAAGAGAAACAGGGGAAGAGAAGAGAAATAGTGCAAAAAAGAGTAAGCCAGAGAAGGTGTAACAAACCATTACTAGATATAGTAATACATAATTATTCAGTTAATGTTCAACTACTACCCCCCCCCTTATGATAAAGTTATTTACAAAAAAAGGAAAACCTTTCTGTATATTACTGAGCAACAATTCCTATTTCAATCTACAACTTTGGTTTTCTCTTATGGGTGAAGAAATCTTGTGAATGTCAAACAGCAATATTGAATATTCAATTAAATGTAAGTACCTTGACTATCGTTATCCTGTTTTCCTGCTTCTCTCATTCTTCTTGTCAACAACGAAAGTTTTCTTGAATATTTAAATAACATCCAGTACATTTAAAATAATTCTAAAGTTCTGTATACCTTCCATCGCTGTAGCATCAGAGCTTCTCAAATGATCTAAACCAAACCATATGGATTATGATTTTGGTTAGGGTAAACAATCTAGTGGGCTTTTTTCTTTTCTTCTGGCAATAAATACAAAAGTCTTTAGATAGCTCAAATACTTGCTAGCATCCTATAATACTCTTTATAGTCAGAACATCAGATGGAAAAGTCATTTCCCCTCAACAACTTCGTGCAGGTTTTTTTAGGTGAGGACAACTAGTTCAGATAGACATTTGTCAATAGCAAACCAAACCAGCACATAATTTATCAAGTAAGAAGTTAAGCTTTAGGTTGTAGGCTGGTGTTTGTGAACAATTTGAATCTTTCACAACTCATGAGTCCACAATAACAAAAATTAATTAGAAAATGCCAGATTGTTAAAAAGATACATAGAAATATGTCTCTCTTATCTATATATAAAACTAGTGTTAATTACTTACATAAATCTATCCATCTCCTTATCTGGATATTAGTGGATAAAGCATGGTTCAGTATGAAGCCACTGCTAAGATAATTTTTTTTTTCTTGTTGCATCTACAAAATAGGATGCCCCACTGCAAAAAAAGATTCCAAGTATGTGAACTGTAATTATAAGCTACAGACATCATATAATTGCAGATGAAACAGTTAAAGGAGGAAAAAAATCTTTAAGATACATCCATCTTTCCTACTAACATGCTCTCTGTTTTATCATGATACAGCTTTAGCCACTTGATATCTATGCAGATGCTGATCTTAGAGAAAGAGCAGTGTGAACAATGCAGCTGTCAACTGACATGAGGCGAGGTGAAGTGGATGTCATTTCTGCACTTTATCTCATGGCATCTTATCAGATTTCCAGTGGCTTGCTACAGACGTTAAAAATGGTACCAAAAAATGAGATTGCTTCTAAGTAGCCTAGGGAAAAAAAAAAAATAAAATTGGCTACTCTAGAATAAGAAGGTGCTGAGAGAAATTAGTCTGTGAATTTCGTACTGACTGATGATACTGTAATGTAATAAATGTAATAAAGTAGACTATTTTAATTACATCCTAGGATGATGTAGACTATTAAATAAAGATGTTAACATCTTCCTAGCAATCAAAGCTAAAACCATGTACAAATGAATGTAAGATCTTGATCATGGAGACTTTTGGCTACTAAAGCTGTCTACAGCTTTATGTCTAAATCACTGAGGATTATAAATGCCTGTAAGTCTTTGGTTATCATACACTCAGTTGTCGGGTGTGGACGTACTCACAAACATTTTAACTTCTGAAAAGTAAGTTAAGAATTGTATGGAGTGGTCTGGCAGAAGATACATTTTTGCTAACTAACATTAATGGTGAAAAAAACACATTTGGGAAACTTAGATACTATCATCATATGACTATATGGGGAAATCTTTGTCAAAGTCCATTAAATGTTAGATGTGAATCTAACTCTTGATTTCAGTTCTGTAGCTCATGATTCTATCTACTAAAAGCCCAGTAAAATCGGGATAGTTAAATTTTAGCAGCAAACACTCATTATTTAGGAAACTAGCATAATTAAGACCAAAGTCTGGCTTATGTTAACCTAATGGTAATCTGATTTAAATGATCACATTTTGTTCACTATAGATCAAATGATGAACCAAATTTTTAACCAAATACATGGTATAAGCTTGTCATGGTATTCATGTTCTGATAGCACCTGCAATAGATTTGCAAGAAAATAAATTTCTTCACCACAGAGTGATCTGAAAACATAGAAGGATTCTGATTCTGATCTCAAAATAGTTTTGAAATACCATGTACACTTGAAAAGCAAGAAATACTTTTCCCCCTCCCCCAAAATATGACATAAATGAAAACAAATGCATCCTTAGCTCATATAAATTAGCATGGGTCTATTGATTTCAGTGAAGCAGTACAATATTAAATCAGATGTGGCCTTTAAATACAAACAAATCCCAGCTGTCACATACAGTTATTGTGTTAGTTTAAAATAAGCCATGAAATACTGTCATTTACAGATGGTGATACAGTTCTTTTTAGAAAATGAGTACTGATAAATGACATATATACGGGGAGATTAGGGTTTTTTTTCCCAGTTGCCTCATTTTATTTGTCATATACATCTTTTAAAAGTTCTAGTATGACTAGTGTTTATCTGGCTCAAATATCTGGTTATATTATTTTTGTTTAATTGCAGAGCTGCCTTCAGCTGAACACAAATACTATCCTGTGCCAATATACTCATGCTGGCAGAAACCTTGTATGAGAAAGAGCCAGAAATACAGAAAGGCCCAAGGCTGTTAAATTTTAGAGCCATTCATGAAAATTCTGTTTAGTAGCAGTACAATATAACATATGCAACAGGTAGATCATCCCTATGCCTACTTCCTTTTTATTCCATACTTACATTGCATTCACCATTGTGGATATAATAGCTTGTAATTTATGCACTATCAATTTAGAAATAAAGTCAAGCCCAAAGTAAACACGCAGAACAGTTTGCAACATGTTTAAAAATGCTAATCAAACATCATAGATTTGTTGTCATAGACAAAACAGGCTGAATATTGACAGAGCTTATGAAATGTTGCAGTTTCAGCTGTGTATGTAAAGATATATTTAAAATACATTATTCATTATTGTATAATTAAATATTGTACAATAATTTT